>CM059186.1:20592211-20620866 GCA_030323885.1 Branchipolynoe longqiensis
ACGCACCACCAACACCTACCCATCGCCGTCAACCCCCCTTCACTCACACCTCCATAATAACCACCCACCAACACCCTCCACACACCCTACCCCTAACACACATTACTTTCCACCTCCCACACACCTCTTTAAGTTTAACACCACGCCCGACACACACACACAAACACCAACACCTTAACACTAACACAATCACCCCAACACCCCCGCTACATCCCTGCAGCACACACTCCAGCACACACACCCAACACACACATCAACAGACACAAACACACACAGGCACACACATCCACAACACACAATACATCCACAAGACACACACAACACACACCCCAACGCACACCCCAATGCATATCAACACACCACACACACCAATACACACCAACACACACCAATACATACACCACACACACCAACACACGAAACACACACAACATACACATCAACACATACCAATACACATCACCACACCAACACACACCAATACACACCAACGCACACCAACACACACCAACACATACCAATACACACCAACACACACCAACACACACCAACATACACCAAACCACACCAAACCACACCAATACATACACCACACACGCCAACACACACCAACACACGAAACACACACAACATACACATCATCACACACACCGACACACACTCCAACACACGACCTCCAACACTCCAACAAACACCTTCCAAGACTCACAACCCAACACACAACCCAACACATAACCCAACACACACACCTCAACACACACAACCCAACACACACATCCTAACAATACAACCCAACACACACATCCCAACACACAGCCCAATACACAACCTAACAGTAACATACATCCCAACACACACAACCCAACACACATAACCCAACACAGAACTCAACACATACAACCCAAAACACAGCCAAACCCTCACAGTCACAGTCCAACACACATCCCAACACACATCCCAACACAGCATAACACACATCCCCACACACAACCCAACACACAACCCAACTCTATGCACATCCCAACACACATCCCAACACACATCCCAACACACAACCCAACACACAACCCAACACACAACCCAACACACAACCCAATACACAACCCAACACACAACCCAACACACATTCCAACACTCACATCCCAACACACAGCCCAACACATACAACCAAGCAGACAACCCCATACACAGCCCAACACACAACTCAACACACAGCCCAACACACAACCCAACAAACGTACCATCAACCACCCGGCGGTGTCTCCCCACCTCCCCAGTCAGTCAGTCAGCCAGCCAGTCAGTCAGCCAGTCAGTCAATCAGCCAGTCAGTCAGTCAGCCAGCCAGTCAGTCTGTCAGTCAGCCAGCCAGTCAGTCTGTCAGTCAGTCAGTCAGTCAGTCAGCCAGCCAGTCAGTCAGTCAGTCAGTCAATCAGCCAGTCAGTCAGTCAGTCAGTCAGCCAGTCAGTCTGTCAGTCAGCCAGCCAGTCAGTCTGTCAGTCAGTCAATCAGTCAGTCAGTCAGTCAGCCAGTCAGTCAGTCATCAACAGTCAGTCAGTCAGTCAGCCAGTCAGTCAGTCAGTCAGTCAGTCGCAGTCACAGTCATCAGCATCAGCAGTCAGTCAGTCAGTCAGTCAGCAGTCAGTCAGTCAGTCAGTCAGCCAGTCAGTCAGTCAGTCAGCCAACAGTCAGTCAGTCAGTCAGTCAGCCAGTCAACCAGCCAGTCAGTCAGTCAGCCAGACAGTCAGCCAGTCAGCCAGCCAGTCAGTCACAGCCAGTCAGTCAGTCAGCCAGTCAGTCAGTCAGCCAGTCAGTCAGTCAGTCATCCAGCCTCAGTCAGTCAGTCAGTCAGTCAGTCAGCCAGCCAGCCAGCCAGTCAGTCAGCAGTCAGCAGCAGCCAGCCAGTCAGTCAGTCAGCCAGCAGTCAGTCAGCATCAGTCAGTCACATCAATCAGCACAGCCAGTCAGTCAGTCAGCCAGCCAGTCAGTCAGTCAGGCAGTCAGTCAGGCAGTCATTCAGTCAGTCAGCCAGTCAGTCAGTCAGTCAGCCAGTCAGTCAGTCAGTCAGGCAGTCAGCGAGTCAGCCATTCAGTCAGTCAGCCAGTCAGCAAACGAGCAAGCCAGTGCGGTTGGTGGCACTTTCAGCGCGCCCGTTTTGGTAGATCGTGGGATTTGAACCCACGGTTTCGAACCCTGGTCGAGTAAACCTTATGAATTAAAAATTGATACGTTTCGCTTCCTAGCCAGGGGATCGGTGTTATTAGGACAGGGTAAGGACTGCTTGGCTCAATGTCAGGATAATGTGACTGAGTGGGATATCAGGTTATGGTGCTGGCGGCCTATTAGTAAGTCGCCTTGAGTGTGCACTGTCACAAGTCGGTGCCCGTCCCGATATGGATTATGACCTTAGGTGTTGCCAGGGCGTAAAACTCCCAACAAGCAACCAATCAGAGCGGCCTTGTGTTCAGGTTCAGGTTTTTATAATTAAAGACCCCCACCGAATAGTGCGCACCCACCCACCTACCTACCGCGACCAGTGAGCGCTCCTTTTGTACCATACCCAGTTGACTAATAATGCGCCCTCCGCCGGTAACCCGGGCGCGGGCGCGGGCAGGGCGCGCCCGACCCCGGGGCGATGACCACGGCACAATGGCCGATCCGTCATGCCGCGTTGTCAGGATGCCCCGCCCGCCTGCCCACCCACCCTCCCGCCCCGGGGCCGGCCGCCTGGTCGCGCCCCCTGTTACCCGCGCCGCGCCCCCCCCCATCCCCCGGCCTCCCGCCCGCCCTCTCCGGCAGACCATAGAGTCGCGGGGCGGTCCCACCTCACGGGCGCGCCCACACACAGGGCCCCGGTTACGGCGCCTACACAGAGGGCATAAAGCACCATGCCTCCTCCCTACTCCCCCCTCCCCTCCACCTCCCTCTGCTCCCCCCCTCCCTCTCCCCCCTCCCTCTCCCCCCTCCCTCCCTCCTCCTCCCTGGAGCGGTAAAATCGCCTTCGGCTCCTGCCACACATGTAGGTGGCGTAGCAAACAGTCCTCCGCGCTGGTGGTCGCTCCGCCCCCTTCCAAGTTCCCCCTCCTCCCGCCGAGCCGCCACCGTCTCCCGCCGAGCCCCTCAATAGACCCGCCCCATTTAGCAAGCAGCCCGCCTCCGGGGCCTGGACCACCGACCGGATCGAAAAAGTTGCCGCCAATACATGAATAAAAACGCGTCACCGTCCTCTTCCTCCTACCCTCATCTCCCTCCTTTTCTCCTCCTCTCTGCCCTCCCCCCTTTTCTTCTCCTCTACCCCCTCCCCCCTCTCCTCCTCTCACCCCTTCTCTCCCGTCTCCTTCCTCTTCCGCCTCCTCTCTCCCCTACCCCGTTCCCTCCTCTCAGCCCCTCTTTTCTCCCCTACCCCCTCCTCTCCTCCTCTCACCCCTTCTCTCCCGTCTCCTTTCCCGCCTCATCTCTCCCCTCCCCCCTCCCCTATCCCATTATCCCCCCGTTCTTCTCTCCTCTCTCCCTCCCTTCTGCCCTCCTCTCTCCCCTCTCTTCTCCCCTCCTCTACCCCCTCCCTTCTTCCCTTCTTCCCTTCTTTTGTCCTCTCATCTTCCTCTCTCACCTCCTTCCTTTCATCCTCTCTCATCCTGTCGCCTTTATCTCCCCTCCTTTCCCTCCCCCTCCCCTCCCCTTACCCTACCCTCCCCGGCCATCCCACTACCTCCCTCCCCATAATTCCTCTCTCCTCCTCCTCCCTTCTCACTTTCCCCACCCCCCCCCCCTCCCCCGCCCACCTTCCTCCCTTCCCTCCCACCTCAGTATGCCGCTCTCTGTGAGTGCCAACCGCGGCCATTCTCTCTCTCTGCGGGTCCTAGCTTGGTGTGAAATGACAGCAGCACAAAGGGCAATTGGCCGCCCGTCCTCGGGCACTCTCCGCTTGACGGGCCGACCGTGTGATTGCCCCGGTGCCCGGCGATTCGCTGCGCCGTACACCCCAAAACGAAAGGCTCACTTGAGCTTATCACAGCTGTAGCACTGCTAGTTAGAATGTGAAAGGATAACCAATAAAACCCACCGTGTGGCGCTGTCTGATGTAAGCAAAAGGGCAGCGCTTTTATAGCTCACAGAAAACATATATATATGTACATATACAGTAAAACCTCTAACCGACCACCTTCACAGATCGACCACTACCCTATATCGATCGCTTTATTTGGGTCCCAACAATACCATTGTAAGTTAAGGTAACCATATTCTAACTCCCTAAATCGACCACCTCCCTAAATCGATCACTTATAGTCGGTCCCAAGGTTGGTCGATTTAGAGAGGCTTCACTGTATATATATATATAAATTAAATAAACCCTTTCTAACCGACCACCTTGGTAGATCGACCAGGCCCCTATATCGATCGCTTTATTTGGATCCCAAACGATCGCCCAACCAATACGATTGTAACAATAAACCTCCCTAAACCGACCACCTCCCTAAATGGACCATTTAAAGTTGGTCCCATGATCGGTCAATGTAGAGAGGGTGTACTGTATATGTGTGTGTGAGCTCCCATTTATGTGAGCTATATATAGGTGGTAATACATATAATTCACTAGTACTAGTAGTAAGGCAAAGTAACCTTTATTTGACTTTCAGTTTCAGTGGGAAACTCTATTAGACTGAACTGCAAAATGTGTGATCCACAAGTAACTCTTAGTTACTTATTACTCACATAAAGCATATATATATATATGCTGTAAAAGAAGTACTCGAGTATAATAACCCGGAATATTCCTCCTTTCCCTCATCTCTCACTCAGCTCCGTGGACTGAGGGAGTCTGTCATAGTCAGCTACTGCTCCAGCCTCCCCAACCCCAGACCCGATGGTGGCGCCACCACCCCTGCACACTGTAACCGCCGAGCTGCCATTTATGTGAGCTATAGATAATTACACATATAATTCACTAGTACTAGTAGTCAAAATAACCTGTATCTGAGTTTCCGTGGGGAACTCTATATAATTGTGTACACTTGAAGTTGAATTGTCCATGCACATATAGAAAAACCATGATCAGAGCCGACAAAACATTGAATTGTCACTGATCAACTAAGTCACGCGGTTTAAATGTAAGCAAACGCAAATCGGCACGGACACACACACACGCGCACACTTGCACACACACGCACACCCACACCCACACACATGGGCGCACGGGGGAGGGGGGGGGGGAGACACTTTACAAGACCTGCCACGATTCCCTGAATGCCCCTAAGAGCCCAACACACTCAGATAAGCGACATTTAGGGACCTCTGCAAGTGTTGCACACATCAACGGTAACAAATCACAAGGAGGTAATTCATTTATGTCCCCCCAATAAATCCATTACAACTTCTTTCTGTTAGAAAAAGAAAAAACACCCCAAAAAAACCTACAGCTTCCCAAAAAATAATCCTCAACACTAGGCAGTAATTTTGCTGCTTTTCTTTTCTTCTTTAAATAAAATAAAGTTCTTTTTAACAATTTATTTATTTGCCTTCCCAGCCTGTCCGATCCAATGTTTTATGGGCATGTGTATTGGGAGAGTCACGTTCATAAGTTTAATGGGTGGGTCCCCAGGGGAATGCCTTCACTATTGGGTTTAAAGCCTGTCGCCCCCGGGGCCGCAGCTTGGGGGAGGGCAGGGGGATGATTGGGGGGGGGGAGGGGGAGCGGGAGGGGGCGCTGAAACCAGGCGCTGAATGGGAGTGGTGCACTGGGTGGGCATGGGGGGGGGGGAGGCGATTGAAGTTCAGACCGAGGCGACAATGGTGTCCCGAGTATATAAACCCCTGCTAACCTGATTATAAAACAATCACGTTTTGGCGCATGCGTACATTGCAGGCACAGCGCGATAATCCATGATTTGACGTTATTTGGGGAGTGTTCCCTCCGCCCCGCCCCCCACCCCACCGCCCGTTAGCAGTCTGCCCGCAGGGTTCGTGAGAGGAAGGCAGCGGAAGGACTTCTTGTTAAATCCTATTTCATCTCCCCAACAATTGTGAACAAGGACAACGTGAGAACGGATTGGATCAATCACCACCAGAGCTGACTGGTTGCAAGGAAACAGGAAACAGGGAACTTGTAGCATTGTAATTCTAGTAATATGTTTGTCTCGCAGGGGTGCACTGTAGTACTTGTCTTCACCCCCCCCCCCCCCCCACACACACACACACACCCACACCCCACCGTCCGATGTGATCGACGAACTGATGCTATATGCAGATATTTGAAGAGTTCAGGCGCAAAATCATGTAAATACCAATCCAAAAATGTAGTTTAAATAACAGATGTTTACCTAAAAGTAATGTCAAAGCTCACTAATTCCACTTTTCATAGCATCACATAGTTATGGAGCAATGAACAAAAGAGTAAGAATACAATTTTTTTTAAAACTTTTTGAAGGTTTGATTTCAATGTTTATCTCCATATTTGGATTGGCGTTTACATGGTTTTGGGCCTTAAATCTTCAATTATAGACAGGGCGCAGAGGCCTAATCGGTAAAGCGCGGACCTCGTGTGCGGACGGTCGGGAGTTCGTTGGAGTCAAACCAATGACTTAAACAATTGATACTTGGCACTTCCGAGCATGGAGCTCAGCATTAATAGGACAGGGCAAGGACTGGTTAGCTCAGTGTCATAATAATGTGATTGAGTGGGATATCGGTTCATGGTGCCGGCGGCCTGATTTCCCAGTGGGGCAGCACTATAAAGTCGCCATGAGTGCACACTATCACAAGTCGGTACAGGTCCTGATATGATCTTAGATGTTGCTATGACATAAAACAATAACCAACAACAACAGCAGACAATTATTCAATGTGTGAACTCTCTCTTTGTCTCATTTGACTGTCATTGCAATGACAGGACATCTGCTATGTGGGGACAAAATTGGTCTGGATTCAGAGTTGTCAGTTGATAAAAAGTGTAAAAAAGCCTCTGATACCAAAGGCTTCAGCGGAGACACTTTCCATTAAATTGACTTAGTGTTCGTTCCCTCCTTTGTAGCAAGATATGCTTCACAAGGGCACCGATCTCGAAATTAGATTTGAAGAATCAAATCTAGATAAAGGTTATGATTTAGAATCATTGGACACTTTCATCGAACTATACAGCTTTAAGTTTTTATAATCCGATAGTTTAGAGTTTCTGCCATCTCTTAGGGACCAGCGGAACGAGGAACTCCAGCAGTTCACAGAATGACAATCCCGGAGGTTGGAGGTGACAGGGGAAATCCATACAGGAATGGCGTCATGTGAATTGTTTATTGGGGTTTAGCATCTTACTCTTAGCAACATTTAAGGTCATATCAGGACTGGTGCCAAATAGCAACTCTTCTCATGAGATCTATTCATCCGTCCTGATATGACATTAGATGTTGCTAGGGCATAAAACAGCAAATGAACAAACATGAGATCTATTGATAAAACAACCAACCAATTTAAACCACCCTGAAACAAGACACGGTGGCCAAATGAGTTAGAGCGTCCGTCTCCCGTGTTGGTAGATCGTGGGATCAAGGGATCATGGGATTGTGGGTTTCGAATGCTGGTCGAGTCAAACCAATGACTTAAAAATTGATACTTGTTGCTTCGTAGCCTGGCGCTCGACATTCTTAGGATAGGGCAAGGAGCATTGGAATGAGGAAGACCAATCGCTCACGATTGAAATTTCTCCTGCTTAATCAACTAATGTACACAAAAAATCTAATCTAGATGAGGGTTATGATTTAGAAACATTGGACACTTTCATGGAATTATGCATCTTTAAGTTTTTATAATCCGATAGTTGGGAGTTTCTGCCATCTCTGAGGGACCAGCGGAACGAGGAATGCCAGCAGTCCACAGAATGACAATCCAAGAGGTTGGAGGTGACAGGAGAAATCCATACAGGAATGGCATCATGTGAATTGTTTATTGGGGTTTAGCGTCTTGCTCTTAGCAACATTGAAGGTAATATCAGGACTGGTGCCAAATAGCAACTCTTCTCAGGAGATCTATTCATCCGTCCTGATATGACATTAAATGTTGCTTGGGTGTAAAACAGCAAATGAACAAACATGAAATCTATTGATAAAACAACCAACCAATTTAAACCACCCTAATAGCAGACGGGATGGCCGAATGAGTTAGAGCGTCCGTCTCCCGTGTTGGTAGATCGTGGGATCGTGGGTTTTGAACCCTGGTCGAGTAAAACCAATGACTTAAAAATTGGTACTTGTTGCTTCCTAGCCTGGTGCTCGGCATTCTTAGGATAGGGCAAGCTAGCAGTGGGATGAGAAACACCAATCATGCGCGATTGAAATTTCCCCTGCTTAATCAACTAATGTACAAAAAAATCCCCAAAGAAATCCGCCCATATATTGCAGATGACCGTGATGGGCAGTAGTATATAAGATTAGTGTTTACAATCAACTACTTTTACATTATGGAGCATTTCGTTCTGTTGTCCAGATGGGAACACACTCCTATCTTATGGGCGACACCAATGCTGCCTAATTGGCGACCTGATGGCGCCTGAGTTCTTTTGTTTATCACTCTGTCAGTTTGAGAAAGGGATGCGATATCGGGATTTCGGGGTTTGCTTGTCATTGCCACTCAGATAGTTTACCACCTAATTATTTTACCACCTAGTTATTGCCACCTAGTTATTGCCACCTAGTTATTGCCACCTGGTTAATTTTGCTGCCAACCGTTCAAATAAACAACTAGGCATATCCTCCCCATAAAGAGTCATATCCAAAGATTATCTGGGTTCAAATTGATCTAGACTAATAATAATATTGCCTTTTCCCTGGTGGGTTTGGGGGGGGGGGGATTCAGAGGGTCGGTGTGATTTATTTTGTTATATTAAAGCTGCATAGTCCGATGAAAATATCAAATTTTCAAAACCAAGACAATTATCTAAATTTGATTCTACATATCAAACTTAGATACTGGTGCACTTATTAAACATTTGTCACCACATAGAAGGGAATAGTGAGGCAATTGAATAGAACCTGTTACTGCATAAACCTGTGGGGTCAGAGTTTTGGCATGCTTGCCAAAATTAATTTTGCTGGGTTCCACTTCAAATATCTCAAAGGTTAGCCACTTAAAATAAAAGTTACTTCAAGCTAAAGTAAGGTACATTATAACGATCAGCCTAATGTATTTATCTCAGAAAATTTAAGAAACTCAAACCCATTGGACGATGCAACTTTAAATTTCCTCTATCTTCTCACCGGGCGCGGCGGCCTAATCGGTAGAGCGCGGGCCTCGCGTGCAGAAGGTCGGGAGTTCTATTCCAGGTAGAGTCAAACCAATGACTTTAAGATTGATTCTTATCGCTTCATAGCTAGGCGCTTGACATTAATAGGATCGGGGGATGACTGGTTAGTTCATTGTCATGATAATGTGACTGAGTGGGATATCGGGTCATGGTCCCGGTGGCCTGGTCTCCCAGTGGGGAAGCACTATTAAGTCACCTTCACAAGTCGGTACACGTCCAGTTATGAACTTAGATGTTGGCAGGACGTAAAACTCCAACAACCAACCAACCAATCAACCCCTTCCTTCTAGTTAGTAAAACATGTGGCGCCTCAACAGGTTGATCACGCCTCCAACACCCCCACCCCTACCCCCACCCCACCCTCCTTCCTCTCCCCCACCTCCCCCTCCCCCCTCCCTAACTGTTTGACGCGTTTTGCGGTGGTTACCCCCACACATCCCCTCCCCCCCCCTCCCACATCCACCAACCCAACTCTCCAGGCTCCATTTTTGCTGACGTCCATGCGCTGATAAGCCCCCCAGGGGGCGCTTCCCGACCACCCGCGGAACCGGAAATGGCTGCTCCCCGGGAGGAGGGACCCCATCTCTGGGCGCGCTGATTGTGGACACCAGCAGCGATCAGATAATGACGACGGGGCCCGTGAAACAGCGCCAATTAAAGCCCGGTCAGCGGAGGCCGGTCCCACCGGGTAGGCGCCAAATGAGTCACCGGCTAACCACAGTGATTTATTCGGTGTTACGTCCTAGCAACAGTTAGAGTCACAGCAGGATTTTTGACTTGATATGTGACTTGATATATGACTTGATATATGACTTGATATATGACTTGATATATGACTTGATACATGACTTGATACATGACTTGATACATGACTTGATACATGCTTGATACATGACTTGATACATGCTTGATACATGACTTGATACATGACTTGATACATGACTTTATACATGACTTGATTTGTGACTTGAGTTATGACTTGATTTGCATGACTTGGTTTGTATGACTAGATTTATATGATTTGATTTGTATGACGTCATTTGTATGGCTTGATTTGTATGACTTGGTCTGCATCACCTGATTTGCGTGACTTGATTTGTATGACTTGATCTGCATGGTTTGATTTGTATGGCTTGATTTATATGACTTGATTGGTATGACTTGATTTATGACTAGATTGCTATGACTAGATTGTTATGACTAGGTTTTTATAACTATATTTGTATGACTTGATTTGAGACTTGATTTGTATGACTTGATTGTATTACTATTACTCGATTTATAACTTGATTTGTTGCTTGATTCAATATTTGATTCATGATTTATGATTTGTTTTACGATTTGATTCACAATTTGATTTACGATTTGATTAATGATTGGATTGTGACTGGATTCACTACTGGGTTTGTGACTGGTCTCATGACTAGATTCGTGACTGGATTTGTGACTGGATTTGTGACTGGATTTGTGACTGGATTTGTGACTGGATTTGTGACAGTGCACCCAGGTGTCAACTTTGTAGTGCTGCCCTGTTGGGATATGCGAGTCGCCCCCACCATGACCCGATATCCCACTCAGATAATACAATCACGAGATTGAGTCATTTGCTACTTGCGCTGTCATAGTTGTGCCGAGCACCAGGCTATGTAGTGACGAATATACATTTGATTTGAAATTATTGATTTTGACTCAGCCGAGGATCGATCCGACGACCTTCTGCAGGGGAAGTGGATGCCCTGCCCTAGTTACTCGGCAATTACTTCCGGTCTTAGCCTGACTGACTTAGGCTAGGTCATATTTATCGATTATGTCAACATTTTTAATTAGACATATGTGATGTATAACGCAGGAAATCTCACTCGCATCGAAAGACGCGTCTATGCACATTACTGTAGTACTAGTAGTCGTCAATGACCTCTCAAGCATGGAGCCGCATAGACAGGTAGGCGTGGGTAGTGTGGTGACATCAAGGAACCCAAGTGCGGTAATGGTTAGCACACTGGTCCGGTGTGGCGTGCTCAGCCGTGTACCGTGCTCAGCCATGTGCATAGACTCAAACTCAAGGCATTGTCAATGGTCGTGAGTCACTAACCTTATAAATATAATATAATGTTTTTGGTAAATATGTTTTCTATATGTGTACCAAGCGATTTGTTTCTAGATGGTGTGGTTTTAGAGATATTTCACTTTTCCTGGATTTTCTGTATGAAGATTGCTCACCACCATTGACAATGCCTTGAGTTTGATGGTACGGGCAGTGCAAAACATTAGTTTTAATCAAAATTAATAGAAATCAAGAACCCTAACCTTATAAATTTAATATAATCTTTTTGGTGAAGATGTTTTCTATATGTGTACCAAGCGATTTGTTAATAGGTGGTGTGGTTTTAGAGATATTTCACTTGTTCTGTATTTTCTGTATGAAGATTACTCACGACCATTGACAATGCCTTGAGTTTGAGTCTAATCACACGGCTGAGCACGGTACACGGCTGAGCACGCCACACCGGAATGAAAAGAGATGTGGGGTTGAGTCCCGCATTAGGTGCAATATTTCCCATTGTCATCACCCCCGACATTATGTATATGCATTATATATATATTCATCGATTAATATATATTCAGATATTCCGTATTTAAATGTGTATTTGTGTACACTTACATCAATATCTCCATTCATCTGTGGATATTCCTTTGCTGCGACTGACACAGGTCTACATTATAGGATGGAGAGGTGGACCGAAGGTGGCGCCACCGGTACATGCGTTGGGTCTGATAGAGGATGTACATGAGCATAATCCTATTTCGTATTTTTATACTTGCATAATTTGTGTATGTGGCATTTCACCTGGTGAGGTCAGGACACCTCCACTACAGTTGTTCCCGAGCCTGTCAGAAAACAATGGTCGATGGCGATGCCAAGCAAACCCAGAAATCCCGATATCGCATCCCTTTCTTTGCCCCAACAGAGTGATAAACAAAAGAACCCAGGCGCCATCAGGTCGCCAATTAGGCAGCATTGTTGTCGCCCATGAGATAGGAGTGTGTTCCCATCAGTACGTGTCGAATGCGACTATTTAGGGTTAACTCGCAGAAGTAATTATAGTCTGAGGCTAAAAAAAAAACTAGTATCAATATATGCATGCTCACACGGCCACGTGGTTAATTTGATCACTTTTCTTTTTTAGCCCATTCTAATAAAAAAAGAACCTACACATAATTAACACGTCTTTTTAACAACAAAAAATGGAGATTTATAAGAAGATGGCGTTATCAGTTTATCTATTTGTGCGTCCTAGATAGGGGTTTGAGTGAAGGATCTCCACCCCGTTGCAACCCCTACACCCACCTCCACACACACACACACATCACATACACGCGCGCACACACCTTTACACAATATGCATTTATTAAAGCTTCCATTTTAATTTATGTATTATTTATAACGACATTCAACTGACAGTTTGATGTTGGACCTCAAATAGAGGATTTCTACCCCCAATCCGCCCTCTGATGGCAATGGGGAGAACTAACGTTGTGGGTAGCAGTTCAATTCTGCACGCAGCAATGCTCCGTGGACAAGATCTTACATCGCGGTCCCATCAACAACCGGCCCTCTGGTGGCGGTGGGTAGAACTAAAGTTATGGGTAGCAGTTCAGGGGCCATATGCAGGAGTCAGTGTTAGCGATGTTTGGTGTTAGAACCTATTACCGTTTAGCTATCACCGACATCGGGAACTGTGTCAAATCATATGCAGGAGCGCGTAACACTTTCATTTGAGCTAAACGTGAATTTATTTATAGATTTGGGAAATCCCTCTGCGTCTGTACCCATATATTAGGCTTAAATCTATTCAATGCTATCATATTTAACAGAATTAAATACGCAATAAGTGAAATTTGAGGAAATTAACCCTAAATTCGAAGCAATATTAACGCTGCCTCCGTAACGGCGGCGATATTAATATATATTTTTTCGAATCGACGAGCGTAAAGTAAACAAATCGCTAATACATTGCCGCCAATGCGTAGACGTCAGCCAGTATGGATGTCACCGTCGACACAGCGGTCGCGACGGCGGCGATTTGTTTACTTTACGTTCGTCGATTTGAAAATATAACTATTAATATCGCCGCCAATGCGGCGGTAGCCTTAATAACGCTTCGAATTTAGGGTTAAATTGATCAAATTTCACTTATTGCGTGTGTAATTCTGTTAAATATGACAGCATTGAATAGATTTGGGCCTAATAAACTCGCTAAACCTAATATGTTTTAGGGGTAAAGTAACACCGGTTAAGCCTTTAGTGCTAGGCCTAACACTGACTCATGCATACCATTTTTCGCCGCTAAACAGGAATTCCCGCCAAACACCGTTTTCCCTCAATAACACTGATTCCTGCATACGGCCCCAGTATGCTCTGTGGGAAAGGTTTAATAATACAGTGAAACCTCTCTAAATCGACCCAAGGTCGACCGACTTTAATTGGTCCATTTAGACAGGTAGTCGGTTTAGAATATGGTTACAATGGTATTGTTGGGATACAAATAAAGCGATCGATATAGAGGAGTGGTCGGTCTGTGGAGGTGGTCGGTTAGGGAGGTTTTACTTTACAGGATTTCCACCACCAAGCCGCCCTCTGATGTTAGTGAAAGGACTAATATTGGAATCACAGGGTCATTAACCTAGTCCCATGTAGGTCAAATTAACTACTCAACAAACAACTATAATGTATCAAAATGTAATCTCCCAAAAGAGCTAAATGGAGAGCAGCAGTCAAGTAATGAAAGCAGTCTTTGTCGCATCGCGACCGACAGCATGGTGATGATGATGATGATGATGGTGACTACTTGTTACCACGGGATTGCTGGGTAAGCACACCCAGCCATTCTGCATACATTGAGGACACCACCTGCCCTGGGGTTCAGTGACAGGTTCCCCCCTCTTGGGCGCCACCCCTCCAAGGCTGGAGAGGTGTCTGATTGGTTGTATTTGTGAGCCCAGTCACCCTTGTACTCCTTGGACTTGCTGGACAGACCACAGACTCACTCTAGAGATACCAAAGGAAGCAGTTCACCACTGAGCTGTGTGTAACACCCATAAGACGTAGGTTCAATGGGCTGTAGGCACTGATTTTGACTGAACAAGCAGAAGCTATGTGGGTCTGTGTAGCAGGTTGTAAGTGAGTCAGGGTGGCAGGTCACTAGTAGGTGAACAAGAGTTGTAGCAATAAAGCTCAACCTTATCACTGTCAATTTTGTATGACTTGTCTCCCTTTCTTTCTTATGAGTTGTGTTTTGGTATTTAGTGGGGGAAGACTGGCAGACAGTTGCAGGATCCTCGTGATAGAAGTGAGTATAAGAGGAGTAACTGGAGATGGCCAAACAACCAGTAATTCTTCACATGAAGAGTTCAGGTGCAAAATCACGTAAACGCCAATCAAGAAATGGAGTAAACATTGGAATCAAACCTTCAAAAAGTTATATTTTTTTATATTTCTTCATTTTTGTTCATTGCTCCATAAGCATGTGATCATATGAAAAGTGGAATTAGTGAGAATTAAAATTATTTTCTTGTAAAAATCTGTTATTTAAACTACATTTTTGGATTGGCGTTTGTGAAGGTTTTGCGCCTGAACTCTTCACATAATCTAACTCCTTCAACCGACCACCTTCGAAACCAGACAGGATGGCCGAATGAGTTAGAGCATCCATCTCCCATGTTGGTAGACCATGGGATCGTGGGTTCCAACCCTGGTAGAGTCAAACCAATGACTTAAAAATTTATACTTGTTGCTTCCGAGCCAGGCACTCGGCATTATTATGATAGCGCAAGGACTGGTTGGCTCAGTGTCAGGATAATGTGACTGAGTGGGATATCAGGTCATGGTGCTGGTGGCCTGGTCTCCCACTCCAGTGGGGCAGCACTATAAAGTCATCATGAGTACGTGCTGTCACAAGTCAGTACCCATCCTGATATGACCTTATATGTTGCTAGGACGTAAAACAACAAAAAACAACCATTTATTAACCTATATGGGAGTAAGCGGGAAAAAAACATATCATGATATCAAAGTATACAAAAAAGCATGGTTGCACTCAATAATTTACAGCGATATAATACTCAAGAAGATATTATATCGCCATTAGTGATTGATAAGATATCATATTATTATGACACACTGGATGCGGTGGTCTAATCAGAAAGAGCGCTAGCTTCCTCTGCGGAAGGTTGGTGGTACAAATCCCTGCCGAGTCAAATCAATGCATTGCAAAATTGATACTTGATGCTATTATAAGATATCCTGAATAGCATGTAAACTGTAAGTGTTTAAATGTCATTTCCTTAATATTGTCATGCCATACATATCATCTCATTAATATTGTTATTTCCTGTGACTTGTACTCTGCTGATGGCAATATCAGACTCCCTATGCTGGAAATAACTGTATTGTCACCTAACCAGGAGCACAATGCCACGGCGCTGACAACAGACTTTATTCAATGAATAAACTACAGTAAAACCTCTCTAACCAACGACATCCACAGATCTACCACTCCCCTATATCGATCGTTGTATTTGCATCCCACCAGTACGTAAAGCTCAACCTTATCACTGTCAATTTTGTGTGACTTGTCTCCCTTTCGAGTATAAGAGGAGTAACTGGAGATGGCCAAACAACCAGTAATTCTTCACATGAAGAGTTCTAACGCCATAAACCGACCACCTCCCTAAATGGAACACTTAAAGTTTGTCCCAAGGTCGGTCGATTTAGAGAGGCTTTACTGTACATTATAACAACAACGCAATAGACTTACCCGGACGGGTCGAGTGAAGGGAGGGTTTGTGTGAGTGGAACAAGAAAATCCTATACAAACCCTGTACAATGTGGCGACCAGACGGGATGGCCGAATGAGTTAGAGCTTCCGTCTCCCGTGTTGGTAGATCGTGGGGTCGTGGATTCGAACCCTGGTCGAGTCAAACCAATGAATTAAAAATTGATACTTGTCGCTTCCTAGCCTGATGCTCTGCATTATTAGGATAGGAAAGGAATGGTTGGCTCAGTGTCAGGATAATGTGAGTGAGTGGGATATCAGGTCATGGTGCTGGTGGCCTGGTCTCCCACTCCAGTGGGGCAGCATTATAAAGTCATCATGAGTATGCACTGTCACAAGTCGGTACCCGTCCTGATATGACCTTATATGTTGCTAGGATGTAAAACAACAAGAAACAAACAACCATTTATTAACCTATATGAGAGTAAGCGGGAAAACAGCATATCATGATATCGACGTATACAAAGAAGCATGGTTGCACTCAATAATTTACAGCGATATAATACTTCATTAGTTATTGATAAGATATCATACTAGTATTATGACACACTGGATGCGGTGGTCTAATCAGAAAGAGCGCTAGCTTCCCATGCGGAAAGTTGGTTGCACAAATCCCGGCCGAGTCAAACCAACAACAAACAACAAATATCTACAATGTGGCGAAAACATGGATATAGGACCAGGAACAAACACAGCTGGGCGACATACAAACACGTTGGATACACACCCACACGCAGTGTCCTTAATAATCTGTATCGAATGCCAACCCCCTGTGTTTGGTCTTATTCCCAAAGATGTGGAGGGTTGAGAGAGTGAGAGTGAGAGTGAGAGTGAGAGGGGGCGTGAGAGTGAGAGTGGGAGTGAGAGGGGAGTGAGAGGGGTGAGAGGTGTGAGAGGGGTGAGAGGGGGAGGGGGAGGTGAACTAGGGGCAAGTACTGGAACTGAGAATTAACATTTGATCTCCTGTTTGTGGAGTGCGGCCTCACGACCCCGGCGTAAACCATCAGGCCTGATGGTATATATATATATATATATATAAAGCATGACGCCGAGGGGGTCGGGTGGGGATGGGGGTGGGGGTTGGGGGGAAGGTAGGGGGTGACTGGCTCATTACCCCCGTCGCCATCGTTACCTGCAGACCGACCCCCGTCACCCCCCCCCCCCCCCCAACCTCCGTCAGCTCATCCAGTCCAGGTTTACTAAACTAAACTAAAGTCGCCTGTCAATATGTTCTGAAGCGGAGTAAGACTCATTTATATATATATAAACATGTATATATATATATATGTATATATATATATATCATGGCTAGCCTCACAGGCACGTACAGATAACAGTATAACACTGGTCTTTTGTCAGTTTATTCTCCACATTGCATAATATAATGATGGTGTTGTTGATCGGTGAGACGATTATAATACCCCTCCCACCTCCCCTTTCTCTCTCAGTCCCCTCCCCCCCCCCCTGCACCCCCCCCCCCGCCCCCGTCCCCTCTCGCGCATGCCCAGGCCGGGCTGCTGACATGACGACACCAGGCCGGCCGATGCTTGGCTAATGAAGCCACTTATGGAAACTAATGAAGAAATATGAACGCTCACCCAGTGCGCGGGTAGCGTGCACGGACCAACCTTCCCCCCTCCCTCCCTCCCTGCCGCCCAACCGCCCGCCGTGGTGGGGGGGGGGGGGGGGGTCGTGAGGGGGCGCGAGGGCAGGTAAGCACGCCTGTGTCGTACCAGGGCGCATTCCCACTCTCTAACCGCAGAGGGCAGAAGGGTGTGTGCGTGTGTGTGCGTGTGTGTGTGTGTGGCAGAGGGGGTGGGTGGGGCAGGGGGAAGGCGTGGGTGGGGGTGAGGAGGGGGAGGGGAAGGGGAGGGGAGGGAGGGGAGGGGAGAGGGGAGGGAGGGGAGGGGGGAGGGGAGGGAGGGAAGATGATGGGAGAGGAGGGAAGGGAGAGGAGGGAGGGGCGGGAGAGGGGAGAGGAGGGGAAGGGGAGGGGAGGGGAGAGTAGAGGGGAGGGGAGAGGAAGTGAGGGGAGAGGGAGTGGAAGGGGAATGTAATCTGCGGCAAGCGTAGGGGGGAGCGCTTCCAGTTTCTGTGAGATCTCGATCGGCCCTTTCTCTTGGAATCTCCGTTCTCCTGACGTTTCTCGGGTGAGTTATGTCCTTCTCTTCGGTTCCTATTTCTAATTTTTTTCTTTCTCTTTCTCTTCCGTTCTTTTCTTTCTTTTAAACCTTCCTTTCCTCTCCTTTGACTCCCCTTTCTCTTTCTTGACCCTTTCTCCTTTTCTATTTCTATTCTCGTCTTTTCCATTCGTTGCCTTTATTTGATCGTCTTAATGCCAATCGGAGTGCGCCAAGGAGGAGGAGATGGGGAGGTGGGAAAGGAACAAATGCGGTGCAAGGGGGGCAAGGGGGTAGATGAGGAGGGGGAGGAGGTTGATGTGGAAGGTATGAGGAGGGGAGTGGCGGAGTGGAAGGGACATTTAATGCCGAGCACACACCAGTGCACAGTGTTGACAACCATCGATCGGCGACCGAGAGCGCGTACACCGCACCGACCAGCGACATTCCCGATTCGATTTCGGATTCGATTTTTACAACGAGGATAATGCTGATCTTGTGCAGCTATGTTCTAGCTTTACGTCCTAGCAACATCTAAGCTCATATCAGGACGGTATATATATATATATATTCATATATATATACATATATATACTGGAAAATGCATTATCTGATTATAGATATCATATTACATTCTGTTTCCCTTGTTATCTGAATTAATAGTATGTGTACTTACACACAAGGATTAGTTGGTTACTTGGAGGTTTATGTCCTGGCAACATCTAAGTTCATATCATGATGGTTACCGACTTGTGACAGTGCTCACTTTTGGCGACTTTATAGTGCTGCCCCACTGGGAAACGAGGCCACCAGCACCATGACCTGATATCCCACTCAGTCACATATATATTGACACTCAGCCAACCAGTCCTTGCCATACCCTAACAATGCCAAGCACGTGTCTAGGAAGTGACAAGTATACATTTTTAAGTCATTGGTTTGATTCGACCAGGGTTCAAACCCGTGTATTCGAATCCCACGATCTACCAAAACGGGAAACGGACGCTCAACTCATTCGGCCATACCATCTGGTATCAAACCAAAGACTTCGATCATCTGACATGGGCGCCTTAATATAATAACAACTCGGTCATGAGCTGACATTCATGTAGATCGCATGACCGAATGAGTTGAGCGTCCGCCTCCTGTTCTGACCAGATGGGATGGCCAAATGAGTTATAAGGCCCATCTCCCGTGCTGGTAGATCGTGGGGTTGTGGGTTTGAGCCCTGGTCAAGTCAAACCAATGATTTAAAAATTGATACTTGTTGCTTCCTAGCCTGGCGCTCGGCATTAATAGGATAGGACAAGGACTGGTTAGCTCAGTGTCAGGATAATGTGACTGAGTGGGATATCGGGTCATGGTGACGGTGGCCTGGTTTCCCAGTGGGACAGCACTATAAAGTCGCCATGAGTGCACACTGTCACAAGTCGGTACCCATCCTGATATGACCTTAGATGTTGCTAGGATGTAAAACAACAAACAAATAAATCCTCCTGTTCTGACTCTGCTGGGATTCGAACTCCCCACCTTCCGCACGGGAAGCATGCGCTCTAGAGATTCGGCCACAGCGTTTGGATCTAAATTACCTAAACCCTCGGACCATGGTTGATCCGTAAATGACTCCTACAGAATAGCTTGTTTCAAGTTATGCAAATTATGGAGAGTTATATTTTGATCGTAATAATTGTGAATGAGTCAAATTGTTTTGGTCATGTTACATCCCCTTTAAGCACTCTACAGAATATCGGAACGTGTAATAACTAAATAAATAAATAATAAGTCGGTGATAAGCTTACCGCGGTGATGTATGTGAGTGGGTGGGTGGGTGGGAGTGGGGGGGGGGGAGGACTGGCGAGGAAGGGTAGAGTGGGTGGATGGGTGGGAGGGTTGTTGTTGATTGTTGTCTTATGTCCTAGCAACATCTGAGGTCATATCAGGACGGGTACCGACTTATGACAGTGCACACCCATGGCGACTTTATAGTGCTGCCCCACTGGGAAATCAGTCCACCGGTACCATGACCCGATATCCCACTCAGTCACATTATCCCGACACTGAGCTAACTTGTCCTTTGGCCTATCCAATTAATGCCGAGCACCTGGCTAGGAGGCGATAAGTATCAATTTTAAACACATTGGTTTGACTCCACCGGGAACAGAACTCCCGGACCTTCCACACGCGAGGCCCGCACTCTACCGATTAGGCCACCATGCTCGGTATGGGAGGGTGGGAGGGTGGGCGGGAGGACTGACGAGGAAGGGTTGAATGAGTGGATGGGTGGGAAGGAGGATTGGTGAGTAAGTGTAGAGTGGGGGGGGGGGGAGAGTGGGAGGGAGGGGGGGGGGGCAATGGGCGACTGAATGCCTGTGATGATTCGTGGCAGACGACAATCGACAAACACAGTATGTATTACTACTACACTTATTGATGCTTCAGAGATAATGGGCGTGACAACACGTGTTGCACACGGCCCTAATGGATCCCGGAGGCCTGCTCAGGGGCATGCGCGACATCAAACTCACGCAATGCGCGGCAACACGCACCGATTACAAATCAGAGGTGTGTGTTTGTGTGTGTGTTTCTGTGTATGTGTGTGTGGGTGGGTGGTGTTGTTCATGGGCTTAGACCCAATCATATTTTCATGTTAGTTTAAGCTGCATAGTCCGATGAAATCATCAAATTGTTCAAACTCAAAGCATTGACATATATTGGATTCTATATATCTAAAGCTCCTGTCACACATCACCGGATTGAGCAACGGACAGAATTGTCTAGTATGGGTGTCATAAGTATTGAAAGGTATTAAAATGTGTCAAGATGTTGCGATATCGGGTCAAAGGCCACTGGACGAAAGGATATGAAACGGACATGAATGGATAGCCAACAGACGAAACAAACTCAAACCGGGCAAGAACCATAGACGTCAATCCGGCGGCATCTGTTCCAAGTTTTGTGCATGTTCAAAACTTCTACGGACACAAACCGGACTATCAATGGACTTTGTTCCGTTTCTTTCCGTTTCCTCTAATCCTGTGATGTGTGACAGGGGCTTAACCTAGGATGCGGTGGCCGAATCTGTAGAGTCCAGGCCATGGGGGAGTTCAATTGCCCGTCAAGTCAAACCAATGACTTACAGTTACAAAATATGTACTCGTCGCTTCCTAGCCAGATGCTCGGCATTAATAGGATAGGGCAAGAACTGGTTGGCTTAGTGTCAGGATAATGTGACTGAGTGGGTATCAGGTCATGGTACTGGCAGTCTGGTCTCCCAGTGAGACAGCACTATAAAGTCACCATGAGTGTGCACTGTCTCACGTCGGTACCTATGACGTAAAGCAACAAGCAAACAGACCAACATCAGTACACACATGCCAACACACATATAACAACACACACCCACCGAACGAGGTGGCCGAAACGATAAGAGTGAAAACATCCACCCACCCAGCCCAAAACATCCACCCACCCAGCCTCAAACATCCACCCACCCAGCCCCAAACCCAAACATCCACCCACCCACCCTATCCCTAAACATCCACCCACCCAGCCCCAAACATCCACCCACCCAGCCCCGCCTCAGCATCCACCCACCCACCCACTCCCCAAACATCCACCCACACCCCAAACATTAACCCACCCACAACCCAATCCCGCCCAAAACATCCACCTTACCCAACCAGCGCCCGTTGCGCGCCAATCACTCGCGCCGCTGATGTATGCCCTCGGTGGCGCCCCCGCGCGGGACGCGCCGTATATAAATCAGCGTGACGCATCCCGCCCGGGCGCCGGGGCGAATTGGCGCCGGGCGCCGGAGCGAAGTGGCGTCGGGCGCCGGGCGCGCTCCCTTGCAGCCTTGTCACAACGGAGGAATTACTGCCATCAGCGCGCGTTACGTCACATCTCGCATCCATCCCGCCCGCCTGGCGGCTCCTGCCGGCGTCAATTAACACCGCTCCCCCTCCGCTCGCCACCGCCAGGTGGTCGTCATTAATGAGCTGCTCGCCAGCTTCCGGTGAGCGGCTCTAATGCAGGGGGGAAAGGGATTGCAGTCGGTTTGCATTCCTCCTGACGGTTGTCGCTAGTTACGGGGTGCGAGCAGGCCAGGAGTGGACGGGGGGAGGAGGGGGACCACTCCCCATTTCTACTCTCTTTCTGCCCTTCTCCCCTTCTCCCCGTCGGCCGTTCTCCTTGTGTTTCCTCCTTCCCTTTCTTCCGTTTATTCTCTTCATTTCTTCTCCTCTTCAGCCTTCTCCCTTTCTCCCATTCTCCACTTCTCTCCTTCTTGCCCTCGCCTTCTCGCCTTCTCGCCTTCTCACCTTCTCACCTTCTCGCCTTCTTGGCTTCTCCCCTTCTCCCCTTCTCCCCTTCTCCCCTTCTCCCCTTCTTCCCTTCTCCCCTTCTCCCCCTTCTCCCTTCGCCCCTTCTCCCCTTCTCACCTTCTCCCCTTCTTCCCTTCTCTTTCCCCTTCTCCCTTCGCCCCTTCTCCCCTTCTCCCATTCCCCCTTCTCCCCTTCTCACCACCGTTTTCTCCCCTTCTTCCCGGCTTCCCCTTCTCCCCTTCTCACCTTCTCCCCTTTCCCCTTCCCCCTTCTCCCCTTCTCCCTCTTCCTCCCTTCTCCCCTTCGCCCCTTCTCCCCTTCACTCCCCCATCTCCCTCCCCTCGCCCCCTTCTCCCCTTCTCCCCTTCCTCCCGTCTCCTTCTCCCCTTCTTCCCCGTCTCCCCTTCTCCCCTTCTTCTCCCCTTCTCCCCTTCTCTCCCTTCTCCTCCCCTTCGCCCTTCTCCCTTCTCCCCTTCTCTCCCCTTCTCCCCTTCTCCCCTTCTTCCCTTCTCCCCTTCTCCTTCTCACCCTTCTCCCATTCTCCCCTTCTCCCCTTCCTCCCCTTCTCCCTTCTCCCTTCTCCCCTTCTCCCTTTCTCCCCTTCTCTCCCCTTCTCCTTCCCCTTTCTCCCCTTCTCCCCTCTTCCCCAATCCCCTTCCCCGTCTCCCCTTCTTCCCCTTCTCCCCTTCTCCCTTCTCCCTTCTCCCTTCTCCC
Organism: Branchipolynoe longqiensis; assembly: GCA_030323885.1. Classification (NCBI taxonomy): domain Eukaryota; kingdom Metazoa; phylum Annelida; class Polychaeta; order Phyllodocida; family Polynoidae; genus Branchipolynoe; species Branchipolynoe longqiensis. Next base: position 20,615,490 of record CM059186.1, read on the forward strand.
CTTCTTCCCTTCCCCCTTCTCCCCTTCCCCCTTCTGCCCCCTTCTCCCTTCTCTCCCCTTCTCCCCTTCTCCCCTTCTTCCCTTCTCTCCCCTTCTCTCCCCTCCTCTCCCCTTCTCCCCCTCTCCCCCTTCTCCCCTTCTCCCCTTCTCCCCCCGTCTCCCCTTCTCCTTTCATACCATACCATGACCAACATCTCCTTTCATTCCCATTTTTCCTTTCATTCCAATCCAATACCATCACCCTTCTCCCTTCTCCCCTTCGCCCTTCTCCCCTTCTCCCCTTCTCCACCCTTCTCCCCATTCTTCACTTCTCCCCTTGCCCCTTCTCCCTCTCTCCCCTTCTCCCCCTTCTCCCCTTCTTCCCCTCTCCCCTTCTCCCCTCCCTCCCCCTGTCTCCCCTTCTCTCCCTTCTCCCCCTTCTCCCCTTCTTCCCCCTTCTCCCTTCTTCTTCTCCCTTCTCCCCTCTCTCCCCTTCTCTCCCCCTTCTCCACTTCTCCCCTTCTCCCCCTTCTCCCCTTCTCCCCTTCTCCCCTCCCCCCCTTCTCCCCTCCTCTCTCCCGTCTCCCTTCTCCTTCTCATTCTATCCTTCCCTTCTCTCCCTTCTCTTCCCTTCTCCCTTCTCCTTCTTCTCCCCTTCTCCATCCCTCTCCCCTTCCATTTCCCTTCTCCCTTCTCCCCTTTCCCTTTCCTTCCCTCTCCCCTTCTTTCCTTCATCCCCCTTCTCCCCTTCTCCCTCTTCTCCCCTTCTCCCTTCCTCTTTCTCCCCTTCGCCCCTTCTCCACCCTCTCCCTTCTCCCCTTCTCCCCTTCTCCCCCGCCTCCCCCTTCTTCCCCTTCTCCCCTTCTCCCCCTCCAAATCTCCCCTTCTCCCCTTCTCCCCTCTTCCCCCCCCCTTCCCCCCTTCCCCCTCCTCTCTTTCTCTCTCTCTCCCCTTCTCCCTTCTCCCCTTCTCCCCTTCTCCTTCTCTCCCTACTCTCCCTTTTTCTCCCCTTCTCGCCCCCTCTCCCCAAATCTCCACTCTCCCCTTCGCCCCTTCATTCTCCCCTTCTCCCCTTTCCCCTTCTCCCCTCTCCCCCTTTTCCCCTTCTTCTTTCCCTTCTTCTCCCCCTGTTCTTCTTTCTTCCCTTCTCCTTCTCTCCCATCTCCCTGTCCATCTCTCTGTTTCCTATCCCCTTCCTTTCTGTCTAATTCTTCCTGTTCCCGCTTCCCTTTTCCCCTTTCTTCCCTTTTCCCAGTTCTTCCCTTCCTCCCTTCCTCCCTTCCACCCTTCTTTCCCTCCACCCACTTACCTTCTCCCCTTCTCCCACTTACCTTCTCCCCTTCTCCCCTTCCCGTCCTCCTTTCTACCCTTCTCCCCTTCCCTTCATCCTTTCTTCCCTTCCCCCTTCTCTCCACCCCTTCTTCCCGTCTACCCATTGCCCTCTCTTCCTTTCTCTTCTCCATCTCTCCATCTCTCCATTTTCCCAGCCTCCTTCCTTCCTGCCCTTCTCCACTCTCACTCCCTTCCTCACAATGTGGACCAGCCGGCATGACCACATCAACAGAGCGCGAACCTTACATTCGAGAGGTCGTGGGTTCGATTCCAGGCCGATTAATACCCAATCCCATACAAAAGCAATACCGTAGGTTATCGAATGAACCATGCAAACACATTTAGTAAATGACAAAATTGTCCGCGTCTGGCACGACTCTGTTGACCACAGGGGGCGCTGAGACAGGTGCACCTGCACCTACCCCAACTCACCTGGCGCTTGGCATTACTATAAATGAGGAACAGTGTAGGGATGGTGGGATTGGTTGTTTATTGGAGTGTTTATGTCCTGACAACATCTAAGGTCATATCAGGACGGGTACCGACTTGTGACAGTGCCCACTAATGGTGAATTTATAGTGCTGTCCAACTGGTAAATCAGACCGCAGCACCATGACCCGATATCCCACTCAGTCACATTATCATGACACTGAAATAACCAGTCCTTGCCCTATCCTAACAATACCGAACTCCAGGCTAGGAAGTGACAAGTATCAATTGTATAAGTCATTGGTTTGACTCGACCGAGAACCGAACTCTCGATCTTCCACACGCGAGGCCTGCGCTCTACCGATTCGGCCACCATGCCTGGTGGTATATCGTTGTCACGGTGCCAGCAGCACGGTCCCTTCAGTGAGGCAGCGATATAAGGTCGTCAGTAGTGCGCTGTCACAAGTCGGTACCTGCCCTGCTTCTGAGGCGTAAAACCCCAACAAACAATTCGTTCCAGAACTGCCAAGCTACCTGCTTCAGTAGTAATGTGGTGCGGGTTGTTTGTTGTTGTTTTACGTCCTAGCAATATCTAAGGTCATATCAGGATGGGTACCGACTTGTGACAGTGTGCGCTAATGGTGACTTTACAGTGCTGCCCCACTGGGAAATCAGGCCGCTGGCAAACATGACCCAATATCCCACTCAGTCGCATTATCCTGACACTAACCAGTCCTTGCTCTATCCTATTAATGCCCAGCGGCTGGCTAGGACACATCAACTGTCTCTTAATTTAATCATTTAGAATTAAACCTATTTCAAACTAAAGTATGGTGTCTTATAATGATCAACCTAACACTGCTATGGCCATCATCTATGAATCTGGTTGAAAGAGGGCCAACAGAGTTGAACACTCACTTCCTGTGTTGTAAGTCGTAAATCAAAAAAATCACCCACCCACGTCAAACCAATTGTAAAATATTCTGATAAAACGCATTGATGGGGAATGTGAAATGGTCTATAAAGGAGTACAAATGGTCTATTAATGTAAATCATGTATGTGGCCAGGTGCATGAATGTATTTATGTAGTTGCTGGTGACTCTTTACTTGTAGTCAATAGTCATTGTGTATTAAATAGATAGTGTGAGAGGGGCACTACTGTTAGTGCGGAAGGAGCTCAAGAGCTATACTCACTACCCCCTCCCCCCAACTGTTAGTCACGGATCACCACACACACACACACAACAGGGCAGGTGCAGGCCAAGCAGCCACAAGGCATGGTGGTGGTGGGTAGATCACAGTAGTCATGGTGACCCAAGAATGCTTGCTGTTCATTGGTGGAACTAGAAATGCTTGTTGCTGATTGGAGATAGTGGTCAGGTGGTATGCCATATCAGATCCATGTACCACTATATAATAATAAACCTGAGGGTACAAGCTCTCACTCTACTTTCACGCTTTGTGCTCTTCCTTTCTCTCCTTGCCTATATTGATTTCCTATTAGCCTCCCTACACAACTACAGCTGCCAGACGACGACTTTACACAATGACTTGACAAATCTATACTTGTCGCTTCCTAGCCTGGCACTTGGCATCACTGGGAAATCAGCAGTGGAATGAGGAAGACCAATTGTCCACAGTTGGAATTTTGTCCCTGCTTAATCAACAGATGTTGCAAACCAAACAAACAAAAGAATCTAACAAAAAGAGTAGGTCAGTGATTCGTTGATGTGACGGGGCCAAGTTGGTCCGTCAATATGGCCAAGGTTCCCATTGGCAGACGACTGTATGCATCGGCCGCGGAAAGCTGCGGTGTCAACAAGACCAAGCATAGCAAAAATAACCAGCGCTGTGGTTTCACTCTACCTCAGACTGCAGACTTGGACCAAAGAAATCGCGCCGCGACCTATCGATGAGTGATTGACATTAAACGGACCCACCATCAGCCGCCCAGGAAGCCGATGTCTGGGCTGCTTTGTGTGTATGTGTGTGCGTGTGTGGGTGGCGGTGGGTGTGTGTGGGTGTGTGGGTGAGTGGGTGGGTGTGTTGGTGAGTGGGTGTGTGTATGGGTGTTCTGGGTGTGGTGCGGGTGTTTATGTGTGTGGTTGGGTGTGTGTAGGTGTGAGTGTGTGTGGGTGTGTGTGTGGGTATGTCGGTGTGGGTGTGTGGATGTGTGGGTTTGTGGGTGTGTGGATGTGTGGGTGTGGGTGTGTGGATGCGTGGGTGTGTGGGTGTGTGGGTGTGCGTGTGGGTGGGTGAGTGTGTGTGGGGGGGTGGCTGTTTATGTTTGTGTTTGGGTGTGTGTGGGTGTGAGTGTGTGTAGGTGTGTGGGTGTGTGAGTGTGGGTGTGGGTGTAGGTGTGTGGGTGTGTGGATGTGTGGATGTGTGGGTGGGTGGGTATGTGGGTGTGTGTGGATGTGTGTGTGGGTTGGTTTGTGGGTGTGTGGGTATGTGGGTATGTGGGTATGTGGGTATGTGGGTGTGTGGGTGTGTGGGTGCGTGGGTGTGTGGTGTGCTGGTGTGTTGGGGTGTTGGTGTGTGTGTGGATATGTGTGTGTTGGGTTGTGGGTATGTGTGTGTAGGTGTGTGGGTATGTGGGGGTGTGGGTAGTGGGTGTGGGGTGCGAGGTGCGTAGGTGCGTAGGTGCGTGGGGCGTGGGTGTGTGGGTGTGGTGTTGTGCTGGTGTGTGGGTGTGTGGGTGTGTGGGTGGGGGGGTGTGTGGGTGTGTGGGTGTGTGGGTGTGTGGGTGTGTCGGTGTGTCGATGTGTCGTGTGTCGGTGTGTCGGTGTGGATGTGTGCGTGTTGGTTTGTCTGTGTGTGGGTATGTGGGTGTGTGGGTGTGTTGGTGTGTGGGTGTGTGGATGTGGATCTGTGTGTTGGTTTGTGGGTGTGTGGGTATGTGGGTGTGTGGGTGTGTGGGTATGTGAGTGTGTGGGTGCGTGGGTGCATAGGCGCGTGAGTGCATGGGTGTGTGGGTGTGTTGGTTTGTTGTTTGTTTGTTGTTGTTTTACGTCCTAGCAACATCTAAGGTCATATCAGGATGGGGGGTGTTGGTGTGTGGGTATGTGGGTGTGTGGTTGTGTTGGTGTGTGGGTGTGTAGGTGTGTGGGTGCATAGGTGCGTGGGTGTGTGGGTGTTTGGGTGTGTGGGTGTGTGGGTGAGTGGGTGTGTGGGTGTGGATGTGTGCGTGTGCTAAAGTTGGCTACGTCATTCTTTTAAAAGGGACTGTAACATGACCAAAACAACTTTATTTTTATTTACAATAAGGTGACTGAGTGGGATGTCGATTCATGGTGCCAGCGGCCTGATTTCCCAGAGGCGCAGCACTATAAAGTTGCCATGAGTGCGCAGTCACAAGTCGGTACCCTTCCTGATATGACCTTGGATGTTGCCAGGATGTAAAACTCCAACAACCAATCAACCAACCAACCATGACCAAAGCAACTTGATTTATTTACAGTGAAGCCCTATTATTACGCACCATGATTTAACGTGAATTCGGATATAACAACACATTTATATAATTGTTTGGACCCAGAATTGCTTAAGTCAAAGCTCTGAATCCTGATTTAATGTGAACCTGCTGTTTTCGTGACGGCATTGTATTAGGATCAAATATGATTCGCCTTAATATAT
>CM059186.1:20621366-20646300 GCA_030323885.1 Branchipolynoe longqiensis
ATCTGAGACCTCACCGACTTTCTTATATGATAAATGGTAGTATTTTTTTGGATTACTCGATCGTTTGGTTTAACCGAGCTTGGATTAACAGGGTTATACTGTATGTACATAACAAATCAGAGTTTTAACAAGCATGCACAAATTAAGGTTGCTCATATTTACTCTTCAAAAATATCCCAATTTAGTTAATCTCTATCAAAATTACTTCAAAGTAACAATTAACATAATATTTCGAAAAATGGCAGAAACGCAAAGGCATAGGACTATGAAACTTTAAATTGACTTAGTATGTTCCTTATATGCAGCAACACGTGCTTAATGAGTGCATTCATATCGAAGTTGAACATGTAGAATATAATGTAGATAAATGTGTTTATATTGTTTTAAATGAGGCTTTCGTCGAACTATCTAGCTTCGAAGTAAATCTGAAGCTTTTTGTGTATGCATTATATATAACCTACCGTACATTTCCCAATAGAAACATGGTATCCAATAGAAGCACCCCCCCCCCATTTCAAGATTGAAAGCACACACAAATTTACAGTCATATTCAGACTGAATGCACATACAATAAGACAATCCCACTTTATTTCAGATGCACGATCAAAACAAATCCATGAAGTTCTTTAGCTTTGAATAGACGAGCATCCATGTGTCTGCACTCGCGCAGTGCAGGTCTATTGGGACATACATATACGGTATGTAGATCCATCTGTCCCTTCCCTAGGTGACCTCACAGATCTACTAATATTAATAATAGCCATAGTTGTACCTACGTTCGTGGTGCTAGGCAGATCAGTTCATGCCTACTGGGTTTGAGCTGAAATAAACCATGCTGAGTTCAATGCGTCTGATGTTACTGGAAAATGAATATTTTGTTAAGATATATAGAATATTCGTGTAAAGAATACACAGCAAATTCACCTTCCCGGGTCTTTAATCAACCAATGGAAAAACAACAAATGTTTGAGTTTTACTTTGTAGTTACAACAACAGGCAGACCTTTGTTATTTATATACTTTTCCCCTACTGTTGTATATATATATATATATATATATATATATATATATATATATATATATAATTCTTCAGTGCAACTGACACTGGCCTACATCCGGTGGAGGCATCGATACCGCAGGTGGCACCACCAATACAGTATTGGGTCTTACGGGGTATAACAATACAAATAATAATAATTCCATTACGTATCTTTATACTTGCATAGTGCGTTATACATCAAATATATATATAATTTCACCTATATATATATAGGTGAATGTATATATGAAGTGGGCAAGACTATAATCAAGCTGTGGCCGGTGTGGGCTTGGCTCGAGCAACCCGCATATGGAAATGTGGGCTGCTCGCCAAGACGAACCCGTATTGGCCATCAAATGCGGGGAAGGGTTTGCTACTGTAACTCATTGCTAGGAGACGTGCGCAGCATCCTGCGCTAATCTCCTAGAAATGTCTAAGGTTCGAGCCATCGGGCCCGGACCAATCAGACATGTTTCATTGGCACTCTGATGTTTCAGATGATAATATGGGTTTAAATACAGTAATTGGGAGCATCTTAACTATAAAGGAAATGGAGGGGAAGTATTTATTCATACCATTGACAGTTGAAGAGATTAGATGGTGTTGGTAGGAACAGAAAAAGTTGTGGAGCCCTTAAAATGTGATTGAGACGTTCCTTGCATTCCTTACCCTTTACAAACAGGTCCCTTATTCCACTAACTGTCATGGTCAACACCCTAATAATGGTTCATTATAATATCTATTACTATTGGCCTTCTGCGCAGACAAGGGAGTGATGTAGACACCACAGTATGTAGCATAACCCTCTTCTCGGGACTAGTAACCACCTTCTTAATACAGACAATAATGATAATAATAGGTAATATCTCGGGTATTTACAATTGACAGCGGCAGCGGAGTACACCGTCAACGTTAGCTATGAAAGCGGAGGAGTAATGTCAATTAATACACATCAGATGCGGGGGTAGAGCCCGTGAACATGTAGTACATAGGCTGTCGGCACTCGGGCGGGATTATATTAACAAAAACATGAAATAGCTATGACGAAGGAGAGATGGCAGCGGGCAGCAGAAGGAGCGGGGAATCCATGGTATATTAATAGAATTAGAGGAACAGAACAGTTAAATATATATGAGTCAGGATCATGAAAATAGGCCAATTGGGGAAAGTTGTTGGCGTCAAGCATTGGATGTTGGGGTCGAACAGTATAATTATAGTTTAGCATTGACAGAGGTATTGGAAAGTCCTTAAATTTATCCTGAATGTAAAGGTAGAGAAAATACAACAACCTTATATGTTTCTAGGATAATTTAATATAAAACAAAGAAATGCACTACACTTTAAGAATTGCAAAGCTGACATCTGTTAAAGTTGTCGGCGTCGAGCATTGGATGTCAGCGTCGAACGGCATAATTATAGTTTAGCATTGACAGAGGTGTTGCAAAGTCCTTAAATGTATCCTGAATATAAAGGTAGAGAAAATACAACAACCTTATTTGTTTCTAGGATAATTTAATATAAAACAAAGAAATGCACTACACTTTAAGAATTGCGATGCCGACATCATAAATAAACCACCAATTGGCCCATTTTCGTGAGGCTGATTCATATACATATACATATACATATATATAAGCAAAAGGTGACAACAAGGGGGTCATGCTCGGTGCTGCAGTGTTTTTTGTGGGTTTTTTTTGTGTGTATTGATGAATTTATTTACCCTGCTCATAACGGATAAGTGTGTTAATACTTGTTTTTGTTTCACATCTGCCTTCTAGTAGGTTGGCTGCAACACGCATGAGCAATATATGTAATATATAAATTATTATATAGATATATATAGCGGCAGCCCCTTAATGTTTCTCTCTGTTCATCTGAATCCGTGATATTTGCTGCGGGGCAGGCATTCTCTCCTTCCCCCCTCCTTTGCACCGTGAGCCAAAAGTCATTCTGCTCACTTTCAAACTTAGACCCACACATATAGTGATACACATACATATACTTGTACACAACCATATGGTCCAACATGTGGTCATTTTTACATATTTCTTTAGAGGAAACCTGCTGCAGCCATATAGGCTGCTCCTAGCAATGGGTCATTTATATGCACTTTCCCACAGACAGGACAACTCATACCACAGCCTTTGATGAACCAGTTGTGGATGACTGGTTGGAATGGAAAATAACCCAAACTGCAAATGGGTCCACTGAGCAGGTTCGATCAGATGACCCACGCCTTTTTTTGTTGTTGGTACATTAGTTGTTTAAGCAAATTTCAGTCGCAGACAGCTGGTCTTCCTCATTCCACTGCTCTTTGCCCTATCCTAGTAAAGCCGAGCGTCTGGCTAGGAAGTGACAATTATCAATTTTTAAGTCATTAGTTTGACTCGACCAGGATTAGAACCCATGATCTACCAACACGGGAGACAGATGCTCTAACTCATTTGGCCATCGCGTCCTGATATGACCTTAGATGTTGCCAGGATGTAATACTCCAACAACCAACCAACCAGAAAACAAATAAAATGCATTTGTCGGTGTTTTCACCTGGACTCGTCACATACATATTTATATATTCACACACACAACGTTAGACAAGTGCCAACAAGTGGAGTCCTTCCTGGTGCATTGCATGCAGTGCTCTGACTAAATGCGGAAAGGTGGTGCCCAGCCAACCGTGACATGTAGCGAACAGCGGGGTCCTTGTTGTTCTACTCGAGGAGTTGATGAAGCCTGCCCTGTGTTAACTGAGGGGGTGGCTGAGGGCCCGTCCATATGCCCCGGTCAGCGGGGAGAGGTTCAGGAGGCACTTGAACCACGACACGAGCACCCCCTGGTGGGACTTGCCACCACTTGGCCATTATCCAGCCATGAGACAGAACCATGGGAAAATAGAGAGGAATGGTGATAGTGTGAAAGGACTCAGTCTCGGGGCTGGTCACTGGGGATGGTGTGTTAGTTTTGATGCCCTTTGTGTGTCCTATGGTGTATAACTATTGAATGGATAAGAATGATAATAATAACAATATTAAAGTTGCATAAAGTCCGATGGTTTTGAATTTCTGTATTTTTTCTGAGATAAATATATTAGATGGCCTTACATTAGTTCAAAGTTACTTTTATTTTAAATGGTAAACTTTTTAGGTATTTTGAGTGCAAACATGGAAAATTAGTTTTGGCAAGCTTGCCAAAACTATGACACCATAGACTTCTGCAGTAACAGGTTCTGTTAAACTGACTCAGTATTGCCTTCCACTGCCTTTATTCATATGTGGAACGAAAACAACTTCGGCTTTCAGAGCTTTTCTGTTAAGGAATTGTGAACCTGTATAACTATACCATATGTAAGTCTTGGAATGATTAATATTATTTGTTCAGCTGACTTGAGCTAGCTGCTGATGACAATATCAGATTAAATATACATATATTGTAAATAACTGTATTGTCACATGGCTGGAAGAACACTGCCACAACGCTGACAAAAGACTTTATTCAATGAATAAACTATATTTACCAAAAACAAAAAAAAGATTCATGGACGGAATGACTCACGGACGGACTGACTCACGGACGGGGAGATTCACGAACAGACACACGGATGGACAGAGTCACAGACGGACTGATTCACAGACGGACAGACACACGGACGGACTGACTCACAGAAGGACTGACTCACAGACAGACTGACTCACGAACAGACACACGGACGGACAGACTCAGAGACAGACGGACTCATGGACGGACAGACTCAGAGACAGACTGACTCATGGACGGACTGACTCACGGACAGACTGACTCTCGAACAGACACACGGACGGACAGACTCAGAGACGGACTGATTCACGAACGGACAGACTCAGAGACGGACGGACTCACGGACGGACAGACACACGGACGGACTGACTCACGGAAGGACTGACTCATGGACAGACTGACTCACGAACAGACACACGGATGGACAGACTCAGAGACGGACTGATTCATGGATGGACAGACACACAGACGGACTGACTCACGGAAGGACTGACTCACGGACAGATTGACTCACGACAGACACACGGACAGACAGACTCAGAGACGGACTGATTCACGGACGGACAGACACACGGACGGACGGACTCACGGACGGACTGACTCATGGACAGATTGACTCACAAACAGACACACGGACGGACAGACTCAGAGACGGACTGATTCACGGACGGACAGACTCAGAGACGGACGGACTCACGGACGGACAGACACATGGACGGACTGACTCATGGAAGGACTGACTCATGGACAGACTGACTCACGAACAGACACACGGACGGACAGACTCAGAGACGGACTGATTCACGGACGGACAGACACACAGACGGACTGACTCATGGAAGGACTGACTCACGGACAGACTGACTCATGAACAGACACACGGACAGACAGACTCAGAGACGGACTGATTCACGGACGGACAGACACATGGACGGACGGACTCATGGACGGACTGACTCACGGACAGACTGACTCACGAACAGACACACGGACGGACAGACTCAGAGACGGACTGATTCACGGACGGACAGACTCAGAGACGGATGGACTCACGGACGGACATACACATGGATGGACTGACTCATGGAAGGACTGACTCATGGACAGACTGACTCACAAACAGACATACGGACGGACAGACTCAGAGACAGACTGATTCACGGACGGACAGACACACAGACGGACTGACTCACGGAAGGACTGACTCACGGACAGACTGACTCACGAACAGACACACGGATGGACAGACTCAGAGACGGACTGATTCATGGACGGACAGACTCAGAGACGGACGGACTCACGGACAGACAAACGGACATACTCTCAGACAGACGGACTCGTAGATGGGCGAAATCACGGACAGTGGAATGTCAGTACAGTCTCGTGTCAGGATAATCAGGTCATGGTGCCAGTGGCCTGGTGTCCCAGTGAGGCACACTATAAAGTTGCCATGAGTGCGCACTGTCACAAGCCGGTACTCGTCCTGGTTCAGACTGTCAATGATTTACACTTAAGGCCCTGTCACACTACGACGTGACTACCTCAGCGTAGGCAGAACGTGAAAATAATTATATTACGTCGACGTTATGGGCGTAATATGCAAATTGTGGACGTGAGCGTAACGTGAAAGTAACGTTGGTGTACGTCGTGACCTTAGCTGTAACGTGACAACGTTAGGGGGGAGGGGTAATTGGCGACGTGACCGGGCGTTAGTATAACGTGAGCGTAACGTCGCCGTAACGGGTGCGACGTGGACGTAACGTGACCGTAACGCCACCGTAACGTGACAGTAACGTGACCGTAACGTGACCGTAACGTGACCGTAACGTGACCGTAACGTTACCGTAACCGTGACCGTAACGTGACCGTAACGTGACCGTAACGTGACCATAACGTGACCGTAACGTGACCATAACGTGACCTAAGTGACCGTAACGTGCAAAACGCTGCCCACACGTTGCTCCCACCCGGGCCGTCGGTCTGACGTGACATAACGTGACTCTAACGTCATTTACGCTGCTATAACGATCGCGGAACGTCAACCTAACGTCATTGTGACGTCATCCCGACGTAACGGCTTCACGTCGAGATACGTCGAAAGTTTTGAACAGGTTCAAAACCTTGACGCGCGCCGACGTAACACAACGTAACATGACGTAGCTCGACGTCACTCTAACGTCATTATGACGTCATCATAACGTAACCCAACGTACGGCAACGTAATGACGAAAAATCATCACGTTAGGCTCACGTTGGCTCGTTACGTCGTAGTGTGACAGGGGTATTACAGTGGGAATCGGAGAGTGGTGGGGGTACGGGATGTGGGGGGGGGGGGGGGGGGGGGAAGGGCAATAGGGTATCAACTCTTGGTGTACAATGACAGGTACATGCCTGACAAGTGGGATGAGGTGAGGTGTGAGGTATACGCGCCTGTGTGTTGGGTGTGGGGGTGTGGAGGTGCGGAGGGGGGCTTGACACGAACCTGCGTTTAAAATTGACCCCCCCTCCCACTCACTCTCACATTTACCCTCGTACTCAGTAGAATAACTTATATTACCTCATTTCTACAAGCAAAAGACACATGTCAAAGGGAGGCACGTGGGGTGCGGGAGGGGGGGGGAGGAGGCGGAGGGAAGAAAACGACCGACAGAATTCACATGTTCCCATGGTAAACATTCCAGAGGACAACGACATCAAAGCTACTTGAGGGCGGGCAACATACGAGGAAAGCCCGGCGCCCAAATCTCACATCGCCTGACCGTTAATCCTGTATCAGACGGCGCCCCGACACGCCGGGCCCTCGCTTCAAGGGGCCGGGGAGGCACCGTGTGACTCGCACGGGACTCTCGCTGCCCCACGCCCCTCGCCCCACGCCCCACAGTCCCCACCGCCCCACGCCCCACAGTCCTCACCGCCTCACGCCCCACAGTCCTCACTGCCCCACGCCCCACAGTCCCCACCACCTCACGCCCCACAGTCCTCACAGTCCCCACCGCCCCACGCCCCACAGTCCTCACGACCTCATGCTGCTCCATACTCTCACCGCCCCCTGCCCCATACTCCCCGCCGCTCCACAACCCACACTCTCCACAGCCCCGAGCCCACAACTCCCCCCACCCACATCCCACATCGCCCCGCACCCCATACTCTTACCGCCCTGCGCCCCATACTCTCACCACCCTGAGCCCCATACTCTCACCGCCCCGCGCCCCATACCGCCACGTACCCCACATCCCACACCCCACATCCAGCACCACCCGTGCTCCACATTCTCACAACCCCGCGCCCCCACATCCCACACCCCGCACCCTACATCACATACTCAATACCTGACATCACACACCCTACACCCCACATACCACATCCCACAACCCACATCACATACCACATACCCCACACCCCACAGCCCTCATCCCACACCCCACACCCCATATCCCATACCCCACACCTCATATCCCACACCCACAATCCCACACCCACATCCCACACCTACATCCCCAAACTCCATACGCACACCCAATACGCACACTCCACATCCCACACCCCACATCCCACACCCTACATCCCATACGCCACACCCCATATCCCATACCGCACACTCCACATCCCACACCCCACATCCCACATCCCACACCCCACACCATACATCCCATATGCCACACCCCACATCCCACACGCCACACCACACACACCACACACCCACACCCCCAGCCTCCAATGCCCCAGCCTACGCCAAGCATCATAACGTGATTAAAACACGTCCACCGTCAACAGAACGCACCACCATGCAAACTCCACTCCCCACTCAACCCAGCCCCCCCCCACCAACCCACTCCCCCCCCGCCCCCCCACCCCAAGAGCCATGTTGTTTCCGCATCCGTCGGCGGCTTGAACACTGCTCCCCCCCCCCCACATAGACCCCCCCCAACTCCCCCACCACCCCCACACCGAAAAAACCTCTACAATTAAAGAAAAAAAGAAAAAAAAGACGCCGAAGTAGAAGAAACGCGACAACCGGCCGCACCGATTTAAGTGGACCTCTGGCTGATTTTCCGCCTGCTCGTCGCCCATACTAGCTTTGGTGGGTAGAATGAACTTATTATGGATGTTGAATGGAGGTGATTTTGCAGGCCGGCGCGCCGTGACCCTGTGAGTGTGTGTGAGTGCTTAGCGGGTGTCAATGGTGGTAGGGGGGGGGGGAGAGGGGGGGCTGCCCGCCCGTCGTGCCGCAGTGGGGCCCCGCCGCTCGCCCGCCTCATCACCCGTGAACTAATTGCTGTATCGGTGTTATGCCTCTTCTGAACCCAATGCGCGCCGCCCCGTTTACCCTCACTGTACTTAATGATGCAAATATATTCGCGGCCGCTTGTCCGCCGTGTGCTGTCGAGGAGGTGTGCTTTGTGCGCGGGAAGGCAACTCGTACCATTATAACGAGGTGCTTGTGTGAAAGCCCGTATTGGACTGTGTGGTAAATGGTAAATAGTACAAGGCAACGGCGGCGGCGGCTGCGGCGGCGGCGGCGGCGGCGGTAGCGGCGGCGGGGCCGCCTCCAACTCTGCCCCCTCCCGACTCCCTCCCCCTGCGCCCCACTCGCCCCAGCCGACCATGGTGCGGCCCCTTGTGGGGCCGGGGGCAGGTCGATGCGCCCCCTGGTGGAGCCGGTGGCAGTTCGGTGCTCCCCCTGGCGGAGGCAGTGGCAGTTCGGTGCACGCCCTGGTGGAGCCCGTGGCAGTTTGGTGCACGCCCTGGTGGAGCCGGTGGCAGTTCGGTGCGCCCCCTGGTGGGGCCGGTGGCAGTTCGGTGCGCCCCCTGGTGGGGCGGGTGGCAGCTCGATGCGCCCCCTGGTGGAGCCGGTGGCAGTTCGATGCGCCCCCTGGTGGGGCCGGTAGCAGTTCGGTGCGCCCACAGGTGGAACCGGTGGCAGCTCGGTGCGACCCCTGGTGGGGCCTGTGGCAGCTCAATGCGCGCCTTGGTGGAACCAGTGGCAGCGCGGTGCGCCCCCTGGTGAAGCCAGTGGCAGCACAGTGTGCCCCCTGGTGGAGTTACTGGGAGCTCAGTGCGCCCTCTGGTGGGGGCGGTGGCAGCTCGGTGCACTCCCTTGTGGGGTCAATGGCTGCTCGGCACACTCCCTCGTGGGGTCGGTGGCAGCTCGGTGTGCCCTCTGGTGGAGCCAGTGGCAGCTCGGTGTGCCCCCTAGTGGAGGCGATGCAGCTCAGTGCACCCTCTGGTAGGGTCGGTGGCAGCTCGGTGCGCCCGTGGTGGGGGCCAGTGGCAGCTCTGTGCGGCCCCTGGTGCAACCGGTGGCAGCTCACTGTGCCCTCTGGTCGAGCCGGTGTCAACGTGGTCCGCCCCTGGTGGGGCGAGTTGCAGTTCGATGCGCACCCTGGTGGAGCCGGCGGGAGTCAGCCCCCACACTGGTGGAAACATGGAATTTTGCAATTTTTGGTGCGTTTTTATGCATGTCCTTAAATACACCGTCCTCTAGTAATAGTACTAGTATAGTGTGTGCCCTCCATGTACTCATGTACTCACGCACACAAAAACATCCGCGAGGGGGCGCGCTGTGGCTGCACCTGACAGAATGTATTTAATCACCACAGCTTTACCGGCCGATTTCACTCTCAAGCCTGTTGTGTTGGTGGTGTTTGCATAGATATTTTTCAAGGTGGCGCACCTTGCGGAAGAACCACCTCACTACACAGGTGGTTAAAGCGACGCACGCTGGTTACACACAGTTGAAATGCTATACCAAGACACACTTGCTGTGACTATGCATCAGCAGTTTTTGAAATTCCGCTCCTTTTCCACGTCTCTATACCCCACCGCCCCCCTCCTCACATCCAGTGAACTTCCACTCACAAACAAACACAATTATGTACTTAGATAAAGGATTCACCCAGTACTCGCAGTACACGGGTGAAGACCAGCCTTATATAAAAAAGGTTGAAAAATCGGGTTAATGAAATGAGTCTTTATGAGAGCCTAATTTCAAAATCTAAGAAGCAACATTTATTCTTTGTATATGTCGTGATATTTCCCCGCTACCTTTGAGTTGAAAAATATAATAAAACATCTGGTTTAATAAGATTTAAAAGTGAAATCGACGGGGTTCTATGGCCGCCATCTTGTCTTTTTGTAATCTCTCCCATTTCACCAACTCAGTGCCGATAGAAGTAACCATTTGACACTGGAGCCAGACATTGTTCTTCCTGTTCCATACTGAAGCTATTTTTGCCCCTATTTACATTACGTTGTCATTCACCCGTGTACTACAAGTACCGGGTGAATCTTTTATCTGTTAAGTATTATGTACTTAGAGTTACATTGTCCGATAAAAGCATCAAATTTTAGAAAGGAAAACACTTATCTAGATTTAAACCTGTATATCCAACTTAGATACTGGTGCACTTGTTAAGTATTTGTAGCTACAGTAAATTTAATAGACCCTGTTACTGTTGAAGCCTATAGGATTTCAGAGTTGCCAAAATTAATATTGCATGTTTACACTTCAAATGTCTCCAAAGGTAGCCATTTTAAATCAAAGTTACTTCCTGCTCATGTAAGATATATTTTAATGATCAATCTAATATATTTTGCTCAGAAAATGATAGAAACTCAAAACCATCGGACTAGGCAATTTTAATCACATCTAGCCTATCCGTCATGTAATTTTGACCTCAAATTGAGTTGTGTTTTAAATTATTGTCAGATGCTTCGTTATATCTGTGGTACATACCAGGTATGCAGGTATTGCAGTACCTCAGGGAGTTTGACGCCCCTGCCCTGCAGAGTTGTAAACCACTGCCTTGTGGTACAGGTTCTTGACAGAACAAACCCTGAACAGAAAACCATGTCACTGTGGCAGCATCAAGGGCGGTTGATGTATGGAACCCCCAACATCTCCTGACCAGCCACTGCAGGGACAAATAGTTTTGCGCCTGTCTGGACATGTTCTTGCCGGTGTGAGACCTCTATTTGCTCCCTGAGAGAGTGCCGCTGGTAACTTGCAAAAGCCAGCAGCACTTCAACACTTTTGCAGGCAGCTTTCATGAAATGTACAACCGCACAAAAGGAGAGCAGCAGTCAAGTAATGAAAGCAGTCTTTGTCGCATCGCGACTGACAGTATGATGATGATGATGAAGACATAGCAGACTGAATGAGTTAAATGTCCCCCTCCAGTCTTGGTAGCTCGTGAGATTTGAACCCTCAGATTCGAAACCTGACCGAGTCAAACATATGACTTACAAATTGATACTTGTCGCTACCTAGCCCGGCACTCAGCATTACTAGGATATGATAGGGCAAGGAGCACTGGAACGAGGAAGATCAAATTTCCATGATTGAAATTTCCTCCGCTTAATCAACGAATGTACCCTCCAGACAACCCATAGCATTTATAATTATATTAAAGCTACACAATCAGATGAAAGCATCTTTTGTTTTTTTTAAACCAACACAAGTACAGTCAAACCTATCTAAATCGAACGACCATGGGACCGACTTTAAGTGGTCCATTTATGGAGGTGGTCGGTTTAGAGAGGTAGAATATCCTTACAATGGTATCGTTGGGACCCAAATAAACCGCTCGATATCGGGGAGTGGTCGATTTGTGGAGGGGTCGGTATTGAGAGGTTTTACTGTACTTGTAATTGATCCTACATGGCAGAGTAAGATACTGGTGCACTCATTAAAGAACTATTGCAGTTTGGTGTTCCTCTGCTATGATGCTATCCTCGAAAAGGGTTTGAACAAATATATTCCCTGCATTTCAGTGTGCACACAAATATTAATTTTGTCATGTTTTCACTTCAAATATCGAAGCTGTAAAAGGAAACGTATGATAAATTAAACTAACAAAGTATGATAATCAACCTTTGACAATTCACCTATAAGATAGTAATTATATGTTGTATACATACATACTTAGATACATACATGTGTATTGTTTAGACCGTTACATTACGAAGTGGTTAGGTGCATAGTTTCCCTTCACAGATGTGTATGCCTACTGTGTTGTGAATTGCATAATTATCATGTTGTTGGACATGGGATTTTGAGATGGAGTTTTAGCAGAATGGTTTGTTTATTCTGTTAGATGGAGTGTGGTTAGCTTGTAGGGTTATGCTTTAAAAGGTTAATACCTGTGATGGTTTTTTTTGTGACTACATGAAGTAGTTTGAGTAAGTAGGTTGTTAGTAATGATGGGATAAACTGTTGTAAAGTCGTCGTCTGGCAGCTCTAGTTGTGTAGGCAGGCTAATAGGAAATCACTACAGGCAAGGATAATAAAGGCAGAGTATAGAGTGAAAGTAAAGTAAGTGAGAGCTTGCACCCTCAGGTTTATTATTATGTAGTGGTTTCATGACTTGATATGGCATATCACCTGACCATGCTCTCCAATCAACATCAAGCATTTCTATGTCCACCAATCAACAGTAAGCATTCTTGGGTCACTATGGCAACTGTGATCTACCCACCACCACCATGCATTGTGGCTGCTTTGGCCTCACCTGCATTGTTGTGTCTGTGTGCTTGGTGATCCCTGACTAACAGTTGGGGGGGAGGGGGTTGTGAGTAGAGCTCTTGAGCTCCTTCCACACTAACAGTAGTGCCCCTCTCACACTATCTATAGAATACACAATGACTATTTAATATAAGTAAAGGATCACCAGCACCACATAATTATTAAATCCCCTGGCCCTATACATCATTTACCTTTCTAGACCATTTGTAATCACTTATAGACCAGTTGACATTCCTCACCAATATGTTTTATCGGAATATTTTACACTATGCTTGGAGGATTGTACATTTCAGTAATTTAGTAGTCTAGTACAGTCTTTATTAGTGTCTATGTTTATAGCAATACTACCAGACTGATATGCAATTTCTAAAGTTGTTGGGAAAATAATTTGTGAGGTGGATAACTTGGTTTGTTGGCAGCAGGTAAGTCATTCTGTCCATGAATCAATCCATCCATGAGTCAGTTTGTCCATGAATCCGTCCTTCCGTGAATCAATCCGCCCATGAATCAATCGGCCCATGATTCAGTCCGTCCATGAATCAGTCCGTCAATGACCCCGTGAATCACTGAGTCCATCCGTCTGTGAGTCCGTTCGTGAGTCTGTCTGTGCGACCGTCGTCCGTGAGTCCGTCCATGAGTTCGTCCGTGAGTCCGTCCATGAGTTCGTCCGTGAGTCCTTCCATGAGTTCGTCCGTGATTCCGTCCGTCCGTGAGTTCGTCGATCCGTGAGTCCATCCGTCCGTGAGTTCGTCAGTCCATCAGTCAGTCAGTCCGTCTGTCAGTCCGTCCGTCCGTCCATCAATCCGTCGGTCAGTCCGTCAATCCGTCAGCCCGTCAGTCCGTCCACCAGTCCGTTCGTCAGTCAGTCCATCTGCCCGACAGTTTGTCCAACAGATTGTCTGGCATTCCGTTCATCCAAAGGTCAGTGTTAGCAAATCAGACCGTCCATCAGTCCATCATTCCATTCATCCGACCGTCAGTTCGTCCGTTCTTCTGTCAGTCCGTCCATCAGTCCATCCATCCGTCCGTCAGACCATGTGTCCTTCTGTCAGTCTGTCCGTTAGTCCATCCATCAGTCAGTGTGTCCGTCAGTCCGTCAGTCCATCAGTCCGTCAGTCCGTCAGTCCGTCAGTCCGTCAGTCCGTCCGTCAGTCCGTCCGTCAGTCCGTCAGTCCGTCAGTCCGTCAGTCAGTCAGTCCGTCAGTCAGTCCGTCAGTCCGTCAGTCCGTCAGTCCGTCCGTCAGTCCATCAGTCCGTCAGTCCGTCAGTCCGTCAGTCCGTCAGTCCGTCAGTCCGTCAGTCCACATGTATTTGATTCTATTTATCTGCATTTTATTTATTTTCATTCTATTTATTTGCATTCTATTTATCTGCATTCTATTTATCTGCATTCTATTTATCTGTATTCTATTTATCTGCATTCTATTTATCTGCATTCTATTTATCTGCATTCTATTTATCTGCATTCTATTTATCTACATTCTATTTATCTGCATTCTATTTATCTGCATTCTATTTCTCTGAATTCTACTTATCTGCATTCTATCTATCCATATATCTACATTCTATCTATCCATATATCTACATACTATCTATCCATCTGTCTGCCTCTATGTCTTTTATATATTTACATTCTGTCTATTTACATCCTATATATCTCCATTCTATTGGTCTTCCTTATAAATATCTGCCTATATATGTTTAACCATCGGGCTATTCCACCCCCGCTTAAGGCAAGCCTTCATGTTAATTTATATAATTATTTCCATGTGAATTTCCTGGGCCTGCTGTGGGCCGCCGCTGCCTCTCGTCCAGTCTGCAGGTAGTCCATCACCGTCGTTGTCATTCCCGGGCTAAGGGCGACCAGCCAGAGTATCATCTAAATACGGGTTTTTGCCCTTCTCACATTTATCGGCCTAAAGCAATTACTTAGTTATTTCAACTAACTGGCTGTCCTCCCCGCCTTTCTGTGTATTTTAATAGGTTTATATTAATCCAGAACTAAGCAGACACGCTAGTGTTGCTGCCACTGTCACTGTGAATCAGCCTAAGTTACTGTCATATTTTAGCCAAAAGAACTCTACGTTAATTCCGTTAATATGTCTGTTATAATCTTCCCACAGATGGGTTAAGTAGCTGCATAAGGCCTATTAGGCATAAGGCCCTTAATTATATATAAAGCAATCAAATATCAAGTTTGACCATAGCGGTTAATCTACAAGAAGTCTGGAGAATAGTAAAGAATGCAAGGAACGTTCCAATTTACCTTTCCAAGAGCTCACAGCTTTATTCTTAACCAAACTAACAAGCAATCATAGCAACATGTCATATATGCACTATTAAATCCCCTCCCATATCATTAAGTTAAAACAAGTTTAGAATTTCGAGAATAAAAGCCTAAATCTCGGCTAAAACATCAGAGCGTGCATAAACACATCCGATGGGTCTGGGTCCGAACGCCCGACCTCCGAACGCTGCCAGAATAGTCGCCATGGACATCTTCTAGCAACGCTTTACGGCCGGAAACCCAGGGCCTCGCAAATGTTGGCAATTGCGAGTCTGCCATGGCGAGTAGCCTGCATTTCCAAATGCGGGTTAATCGGCCCAAGCTCGCAAATGTCACAAGGCGAATAGTCTTGCCCACTTCATATGTATATATCTATCTATCTATCTATCGCTAAAGCCGTACCCAACACCAAACACAACCCACCTTACACTGAGTTTGCTTCTTTGTTCTATTTTTTTAATTTTTTAATTTTTGTCTTCCCCTTAAAAAGAAAATTTCATCCCATTAGCTTCTAATAAATTGCATCTATCAGCCTGCTAAATAAACCCGCCTATAGCAAATACCACCTCCTTCCTGACAAAGCTTCGGTGTAACTCCTACCTCCTCGGAAAAGAAGTAGAAGAAGGGGGTCATTGGACTAAGGGTTATGGCAGACGATCTGGATCGAAACACACCCAAAGTCATCATGTTAAAGCTGCATAGTCCGATGAAAATATAAAATTGTCAAAACCAAAACAATTATCTAGATTTTATTCTACATATCTATCTTAGATACTGTTGCACTTATTAAGCATTTGTTTTGTTTGTTTGATTAAAGCTGCATAGTCCAATAAAAACATAACATTTTCAAAACCAAGACAATTATCTAGATTTGATTCTACATATCTAACATAGATGCTGGTGCACTTATTAAACATCTGTCATCACATATAAGGGGATACTGAGTCAATTACTAGAACCCCTTACTGTAAAAACCTATGGTGACAGAGCTTTGGCAAGCTTGCCAAAATTAATTTAGCATGTTTCCATTTCAAATATCTCAAAAGTTAGCGATTTAAAATAAAGGTTACGTCAAACTAAAGTAAGGTAAATTATAATGAACAACCTAATATCTTTATCTCAGAAAATGAGAGAAACTCAAAGCCATCGGACTATGCAACTTTAACAATCACCCCCCTCCCAGAAGAAAAGGTAAACATAGGCTATTGGGGGGGAGGGGGTGCCAAATAGAAGGGGATGTCAAATCAAATTAATAGAACCTGTTACTGCGGAACACTATGAATATGATGTCAGAGTTTTGGCATGCTTGCCCAAATATTAATTTGCCATCTTGCATTTCAAATATCTCAAAAGTCCTCCATTTAAGACACAAATTACTTCCAACAAAAGGAAGGGAGAGTATAATGATAAACCTAAATAATTTATCTCAGAAAATGACAGAAACTCAAAGACCATCGAACTATGCAACTTTAACTTTAAATCAGCCCATAAGCTGGTGGTCGCAATTCACTGGCCAATTTTCCCATGAAGAGAAAGCTGTGGGGTCCCGCCGGCTGGGTGGCGGTACCTGTGGTGGAGACTGGGTCTGGGGGGTTGGGGAGTGTGGGGTTTCGGGTGTGGGTGGTGGGTGGTGAGTGGTGGGTGGAGGAAAGGTGACAGGTGGGCCGGGCTACTCCCGGGTTGACCAGTCGCAGACAACAGACACATCAGCGCTCACAGGTGTGAGGGTGTTTGCGCTGTGTGTGTGTGTGTGTTTGTAGGTGATGTGTGCGGCCTTTCCCCCTGTACACAGCGCCCCTGGGAGGTGTGATGGTTGGGTAAGAAGTCGTCACGTGTAAATGGACCTTTTCAGGATCCGCGCGCATGCGCAGCCACCGACCAAGGTGACACTGATTTGGGGGATGTGTGTGTGTGAAGTGTGAATATGTGTGTGTGTTGAGGGGAGGGGGTTAGTGGGTGTCTGTGTGTGTTGATGTGTGTGTGTGGTGGGGGGGGGGTGAGTGTTTGTGTGTGTGTGTTGATGGGGGGGGGGATAATGCTATTTTAACCATTTGTTATTTTTGTTCAGACTTTCAGCAATCTAAATTCGCCTCGTTAGCGTTAACACCGCCATGAACCAGGAACTATGGTGTAAATCCCACACATGTTCCAAATACATGGGGGGGGGGGGTGATGATACTAATACATGCACAGCCGCTATAACTATAAGAGCGCATTGATTCTCTGGGATTGTTTAATGGAGGGGTTTTAAAAAAAAATTAGTTTTTTAACAAAAAATCTTTTATTCAGGCTGTTGCTGTGGTTATGCCTATTGCCGGTCTGAGTAGATCTAAGTGGGTGTGTACAAAGGCCCGGAGGGGTGTTACAGGGGGCCAGTGTACGGGGCTGCAGATGGGGCCAGTCCCCCCCCCCCCCCCAGCCGACCGCCCCCTCCCACACACCCACTTCCTCCCGACACCTCCGTACCCCCGGCCCCACAGACGCCCACCCATACGCCCCATACTCAAACTACCCTCCTCACCCCCACCCTCACACATCACCACCAGGAAGGAGGTGCTCCTCTCTAGGGGCACATGGGGGGGGGGGGGCTGGTTGCGGTGTGGTGGGGCACGGGGGTGCGGGGCGCGGGGCGCCGGGCGCGCGGGGCGCGGGGTGGCGGGGGCGCGGGGGTGCTAGGCGGGCGCGGGGCGCGGGGTGGCGGGGCGCGGGGCGCGGGGCGCGGGGGGTGGCGGGGCGCGGGGCGCGGGCGCGGGGCGCGGGGCGCGGGGCGCGGGGCGCGGGGCGCGGGGCGCGGGGCGCGGGGCGCGTGGAACGGGGAACTGGGAACGGGGAAGGGGGAACGGGGCACCGAACGCGTAAGAGGGGGGCGGGGGGGGGGGGCGGTGGTGAGGTGGGAGGGAGTGAGGGGTGTGTAGGGGGCATTACCCGGCCTACAGCGGCGTGGCCCGCCCGCCCGCCTGCCCGCCCTGGCCGGGCCGCCCTTGTCCGGGGCCCGGCGGGGTGCCCCGGCGCACCACCCCCGGCAGGCGACCGGCCGCCTCCCTTTGCAGCGTCCCAACAGGTTTTGTGCGCTGCTCAACAATGAGACTATAATGACTCCAGTCCGGTAGCGCTAATTTCGACCGTTTTTTGGGCGAGACGTGATTCGGGGCCTCTGGGGAGGGGCGGGTCGCAAACCGACCGACTGCCCGCCTCTCCGGCACGGCCCGCCTTCCCTTTTCAGGACTTTTTCATCGGAGAGTTCAGTGTTCAGGCGCTAACTAGTGTATCAACTGAAGGCGGTCGATAATTAGGGAGTCCTGCTACTCACGTGACGTTCCCACCGACGGTGTGGCCATCTTGTGTGTGTGTGGGGGGGGGGGCGGCTTGGGGGAGGAGGGAAGGGGGAGGGGAGGGATGATGGGGAGGGGATGGGGTCCGTGAAAGCCAGGCATAAGTGGAAGTGTGTGTTCGGGGGGGGGGGGGGGGGGGGTTGTAGGATAGGGAGGAGGGTGAGGGTAAGAGCAAAAGGGAATTGCAGTGAAAGTAAGGTTTCGAGGGAAGGAAGTATTGAGGGAAGAGTGGTGGTGTGGAGAGGCTGTTACGTGGTGGGCAGGGGTAGATTAAGGGTAGGGGTAGGGGTGGGGGAGGGGAAAGGGTAAGGGTTTAAGGGTAAGGGCGAGGGGTTGGGTTAGGGGTAGGGGTAGGGGTAAGTAAGAGTAGGGGTAGGGGTAGAGGTAGGGGTAGGGTTAGGGATTAGGGTAGGGTTAGGGTTAGGTTATGGTTAGGGTTAAGGATTATGGTTAGGGTTCGCGGTAGAGGGTTAGTGTTAGCGACTTAGGGTATGGCTAGGCTTAGCGTTAAGGGAGGGTAGGGTAAGGGATAGGGTTAGACCTAGGGATGGGGTACTGGTTAGGGTTAGGGTTAGGGTAGGGGTAGGGGAAAGGGTAAGGGTAGGTTAGGGTTAGGGTTAGGGTTAGGGGTAGGGTTAGGGGTAGGGTTAGGGGTAGGGGGTGGGGTAGGGGTAAGGGTAGGGGTAAGGGTAGGGGTATGGGTAGGGATAGGGATAGGGATAGGGGTAGGGGTAATGGTAGGGGTAAGGGTAGGGGTAAGGGATGGGGTAACGGGTGGGGTAAGGGATGGGGTATGGGTGTGGCTGTGGGTGTGAGTGTGGGTGTGGGTGTGGGTGTGGGTGTGGGTGTGGGTGTGGGGTGTGGATTAGGATGTGGGTGTGGGTGTGGGTGTGGGTGTGTGTGTGGAGGGGGTGTGGGTGTGGGTGTGGGTGTGGGTGTGGGTGTGGGTGTGGGTGTGAGCGTCGATGAGGGTAAGGACAGTTTCGTCAGGAGAAATATGTTCCTCACGTAAATAAACGCTGCAAAATACCAACCTCCTCTGCCCCCCCCCACATTTAAATGACGCGAACACACGGGGGGAGTAAATGACTTTTTATTAAAGTCACTAAGGTTAATTATATTACAAACAAAAATGCACAATGTTAATGAGTAAATCAACCTGATGCGCACATGCGCGCGCGCGCTGCCCCAATGGGCGTAAGGGGCGCTAAGATAAGTAATAATAATATGTAAAGATGTGTAAGTTCATTTTCCAATGACTAAGTCAATATGCTGGGGTTGAACCGTGGTACCAGCGGGGAAGCGGCCGCAGCCGGCCGCATGTGTGGCGGGCGGCGTGCCACTCCCCCCCCTCGCGCGCCCAGTGCCCCCCCCCCCTCTTGTTCAAAGGGTGGGTGGGAGAGGTCAAGGCTCGTCCTCTGCCATCAGGGCAGCAGCCAGCCTGGGGGAGGGACGAGGCATGCACATCCGAGCGGTTGCTGAGCAGCTCGGGATGCGTGGTGGCAAGGCGCGCGCGGCCAGAAGAGTGAGGGCAGTTAGGAGAGCCGGGAGGTGCTCCGGCTCGCTCCCTTCCCCCCACCCCCCGCCTCCCGCGGGTGGGGCGGGGGGGGGGGCGCGTTTTCCTTTCGCCGTTTCCCCCGCGGCGCGTTTTCCTTTCGCCGACCCCGGCAATGGGGGTCGGGTATCCTCCCCCCCGGCTTATATTAACGAGGCCGACAAGGTCATTAGTCCTGGGCTATCACCCGGCGCGGCGACCTCCGTGTTGCGCATTTAAACCCCAACGGCGAGCCGTTAGGCATTTAAATGACGCGAACACACGGGGGGAGTAAAAGACTTTTTATTAAAGTCACTAAGGTTAATTATATTACAAACAAAAATGCACAATGTTAATGAAGTAAATCAACCTGATGCGCACATGCGCGCGCGCGCTGCCCCAATGGGCGTAAGGGGCGCTAAGATAAGTAATAATAATATGTAAAGATGTGTAAGTTCATTTGCCAATGACTAAGTCAATATGCTGGGTGTTGAACCCGGTACCTGCGGGGAGCGGCCGCAGCCGGCCCGCTGTGTGGCGGGCGGCGTGCCCTCCCCCCCCCTCGCGCGCCCAGTGTCCCAAGTCCCAGCAGGCAGTAGTGGTAGTGGCGTGGTGCACCCGGCGTTTCCTTTTTAGGAGCGAGGCAAAGCCGCGCCCAGCGCGCTGGTGGTGCGCGCGATTCCCGCGGTGTCCGCGATGACGTAGGCTGTGTAGGCGTTGGAGACCCAGCCGCCGAGCTCGCGGATGGTCGCTTCCGGCGCGCCCGCGTTGAAGAGGGCGCAGGATCCGCCGCGCCGGAAGCTGTGGGATCCGTAGTCCGCGGTGACATGCCCCGCTCGCTGGAGCGCGCCGCGGATGATCGCCCAGAAACTGGCGGCGGTCAGGGGGGTCCTCCCCCGCCAGAGCAGCGGCCCCGCGGGGGGGGCCAATGGCGTGAGGGCGCATGCGTTGAACAGGGCTTGCGTGGGGCAGAGGGGGTGTGCGGGATTGCGCGGCAGGGTGATGATACGCGCGGGGCCGCGATATTGGTTGGTTTTGGACCAACGGATGGTTAGCCCAACCCCGGTGCGCGAAAAGCGCGCGTCAGATCGGCGCAGGTGCCGTGACGCGTCAAAGGACCCCACGGTGGTGGGGATGAGGTTTGATCTCCTTAAGAGCCCATAGAACATGGCTAATGCTGCTGCCCAGGCGGCCGCATGGGCGGGGTCCGTAGTGTCAATGCTGCGCAGTATGGCGTGGAGCATAACCGGTGTGATGGGCGCCTTCCGGCGCACCGCGCTCCCGCGTTCGTGGCGTATGCCGCGGAGCGTCATGGTCAGGGGGTGGTCGCCCTGGAGTGGGTTAGGGAGGCCCCTCTCCTGGTGAATTATTCTCACGATGTTGAGGTATTGCCGCACGGAGGCATAGCATAGTCGCCGCGCCAGGTGGGCGGCGTAACGGCAGAGGAGGGTGGAAGTGGCGGGGGCCGGGGGGGCGCCCAGCCACGCGCAAAATCGCAAATATGCGGCCCTATGCGATCTGTATGCCCTGCAGGTGTTGGGGGCGTGCGCAGATTCCTGGTATTGCGCCACCTCTCGGTCGAGAGCGGCGACGTCCATGCTAGCGCGGGGAGTGGTTGGTACCGAATGGGGCGCGGGGAGGTCCCGGTGGGGGGGCCCGGCGGCCGTCTGTGATGGTGCGGCCCAGGGCCGCGCGCAGGCGCTCGGGCCCCCCGGGGAGCATGAGCTGGCTGGCAGCGTCAGCCACCACATTGCGCACCCCGGGGTAGTACAAGGCGCGGATTTTGAAATTGTAAGTTACCGACATGTAGTAAATCTGTCTGAGGTACCCCATGGTGAGGGGGTCCTTTGCGGTGCCGCGGTTTATGATGGCCGCCGCTGCCTGGTTGTCGGTGTGCACATACACGCGCTTGTGCGCCCAGGTGTGCGCCCAGAGGTGCGCAGCTGGCAAGAGGCTCAATACCTCTTTATAGTTTATAGATAGGGCCTCTGTGCCGGGCCAGTCGCTGAACGCGACCGTAAACCAGTCGCCATTGTGGTAACCGCCAGCTCCATCCAGGCACGCGTTGGTTGAGATGGGGGTGGCGGGGGAGGCCTCCAGGATGGGGGTGCGCCCGTTGTGCTGGCGGGCGAAAAGGCACCACCACCGGAGATCCTCGCGCATGGCGGGGGTGACACGGGCACGGTGGGAGGGGCGCACGAGGGCGCCCATCACATCCAGTAACCTGCGCAGGTGGGTGCGCCCCCCGTATATTACCTGGGCGGCCCAGCTTAATTTTCCGCATATCGACTGGATCTCTTTTTTTGTGAGACTGCGGCGCTGCGCGGCTGATTCGGCCTCAGCTATGAGTGCGCTGAGTTTTGCGGGCGGTTGCCCGAGGGTGAACGTGACCGTGTCTATGGCCACGCCTAGGAAAGTGATGGCTGTGCTTGGCCCGACAATTTTGTTGTAATTGATGGCGAACCCCAGCTCGCGCAGGAGAGCCATGAGTTCGCCCATGAGGCGACGACAGCCGTCGCGGTTGGGGTGGGTGACGAAAAAATTGTCGCAATAGACCAACACATGGTCACCCCACCCCCGCGCGCGCATGATACCGACAGCCGCCTGCGTGAGCTGGTTGAACGTTATAGCGCTCAACCGCGCGCCGAACATCAGTCGGGTATCTTGGAGGTATGTGGGGGAGCTGTCCCCCGCAAAAGTCCATTGTAACCCTGCATAGGGATAATCCGCGGGGTGGATCTTGACACTGCGGTAGGCGCTGGCCAGGTCTATCTTTCCCATGTATCCGCCGCGTTGGAGGAGGGCAGCGGCCTCCTCCACGGTGGAGCAGCTGTAGCCGTCGCCCTCCGCATAGTCGTTAAGGGCGCTGCCGTGCGGGCGGGAGGCGTCGTGGATCAGACGGATCCCGCCCCCTTCCTTGGGTATAGCACCTAGAGCACTCGTGATGTGCGCGGGGCCGTTGCGGATTATGTAGCGGCCGTTGCTGATCTCCAGCCGTATTTGCTTTTCTACCGCGTCCCGCGCCTCCGGGCGCGTGGCCGAAGGGTGGTTGGGCTGTCGGTAGGGCCCGCCCGTCACGGGCGCACTGGTGACGCGGAAACCCTCCCGCACCCCGGCGATGATGCGCGCGCGGTCCGGGGTGTCGGGGGGGAGCAGCCTCTCCCAGGCGTCCGGGAGGAGGGCGCCCCCCAGACAGCCCTATTCTTTCTTGACGCGCTCATATTTGCAGGGGGAGTATGGGCACTTTCCCGTGTTGGCGAACAGCCTGCATATGGTTTTGTCGGCGGCGGCGGTGCCTGCTGCGTCTGAGCGCCCTCCCCTGGCGTAGTGGTGGCCGGCGCCGGGGGTGCCCTGGGTTCCGCGCCCTTTTTGCATGGGGGGGGGCGCTGCCTGGGGACCAATAGCTGCATCTCCAGGTAGGTCGCCGCCGTGCCCCAGGCAGAGCCGTGCTCGGCCTGCACCTCCCGGTACTGAGTGTCATACTCGATCACCGACTGCCACTCAAATTTTGCCGCCAGGTTGTGGATGCTCGCGGTGTATGCGAGGTAGTATTCCATGTCCTCCCTTTGTACCTGGCCAAGCTGCAGGAGGTGCGCGAATAAACACTGGTTTGCGGCGCCCCACTCGCCCTGCGTGAGGTAAACACAGGCGCAACTATCCTCCTCGGTTTTGAAGTGCACTTGCCCTGTGGGGGGGTCCAGCACCTGCAGATACTCTTTTCTCTTCTTTGCAATCCTGTCGCGCACCGTGCGCGGCAGATAGTCTATGATACGGAGCGCTTTGTTGGACTTAGCTCGTATGGTGAGGCTATGGCGAGGGTCCGGCCCGGCGCCGTGCCGGCTCGGCTGGTCCGTGGGGGGTGGGGGAGGCGGTATGTAGCCGACTGCGCCCGAGGGGAGGGTTCGCTCGGGCGTCTCGACTGTCTCGCCCCTTGCCCGCCCCAGTACCTTGCTGGCTGCTGTTGATGACCACAGTTGGTCGAAAGCCACCCCTGCCTCCAATATAGCGTGGCGCTCCTGCCTGGCCTTTTCTTGGGTGTCGGCCGCCGCTCGGTCGGTTTGGCCAGGGGTGGGCTGGCTGTCCTCCCCCGGGCTTGAGGGGGCGCTAGGCCTGAAATCCTCGTTGCCGATTCCGCTGAGCGCTACCCGGAGGAGGGCGCGCTGGCCGCGCGATATGTCGAGGGCCGCGAAATCCGACTTGTCCACCGCGCGAAGTGCGGCGATGGTGGTCACGTCCTCCTGTGCCATTACGCCGGTAGTTTTCCTGCTGAGCCCCGCTAGGGTGGCCCAGTCTAGAAACTGGAATTCGTCCTCTGCCATCAGGGCAGCAGCCAGGCTGGGGGAGGGACGAGGCATGCACATCCGAGCGGTTGCTGAGCAGCTCGGGATGCGTGGTGGCAAGGCGCGCGCGGCCAGAAGAGTGAGGGCAGTTAGGGGAGCCGGGAGGTGCCCCGGCTCGCTCCCCTCCCCCCCCCGCCTCCCGCGGGTGGGGTGGGGGGGGGGCGCGTTTTCCTTTCGCCGTTTCCCCCGCGGCGCGTTTTCCCTGTGCCGACCCCGGCAATGGGGGTCGGGTTTCCTCCCCCCCAGCTTATCTTAACGAGGCCGACAAGGTCATTAGTCCTGGGCTATCGCCCGGCGCGGCGACCTCCGTGTTGCGCATTTAAACCCCAACGGCGAGCCGTTGGG
>CM059186.1:20646800-20679746 GCA_030323885.1 Branchipolynoe longqiensis
AATATTATGTTTAATATTATGCTCGGTCTTTTCTTGTTGTTGTAAATTCTGAGTGGGAGGATTCACTCTCTGTTTGTAATTTTTAGATGTCTCTTGGTGATTAAATATCAAGTTGTGTGTACTCTATTTAATGCGCATTGTCCTTTAGTTGGAATCAATGCGTCCTACAGACGACCACAAGTAGCTTTGCGCATGGCAATCACGTCTCGTTATGCCGAGCGTACACTCGGCGATATTTGCGAGACCCTTTGGTGTTGTCGTGGGGGTGATGCAAATGGGAAATATTGCACCTAGAGGGGGACTCGAACCCACATATCCTTGCATTCTGGGGCAGGGTGCTAACTGTTACACCACCTAGGCTCATTGATATCACCACACTACCAACGCCTACCTGTCTATGTGGTTACTTGCATGAGAGGTCAGTGCAGACTACTACACTCGTCCCCCTGGAATTGTAAGTCTTTTAATGCTTACAATTACATACATACAGGCAATGCACTAACACATACACACAGGGTAGGTTCAACAACCATACAGTGCATAGCTTGTACAGGATCCTGGTCATGGCAACCAGTGTCATGGGGGTGATGAAAATGGGAAATATTGCACCTAGAGTGGGACTCGAACCCACATCTCTTTGCATTCCGGGCCAGTGTGCTAACCATTACACCACCTAGGCTCCCTGATATCAACACACTACCCACGCCTACCTGTCTATATGGTTACTTGCCTGAGAGGTCAGTGCAGACCACTACACGCGTCCCCCTGGAATTGTAAATCTTTTAATGCTTACAATTACATACATCCAGGCAATGCACTAACACATACATACACAGGGTATGTTCAACAACTATACAGCACATAGCTTGTACAGGATCCTGGTCATGACGACCAGTGTCATGGGGGTGATGAAAATGGGAAATATTGCCCCTAGAGCGGGACTCGAACCCACATCTCTTTGCATTCCAGGCCAGTGTGTTAACCATTACACCACCTAGGCTCCCTGATATCACCACACTACCCACGCCTACTTGTCTATGTGGTTACTTGCCTGAGAGGTCAGCGCAGACTACTACAATGTTTTGTCTACTCTTTCCTAAACATATTGTGCGTCGGCGACGTCTACACACATATATACGAAAACACTTCTTGATTCACTGTAAAATCGGTGCTAACCATTACACCACCTAGGCTCCCTGATATAACCACACTACCCATGCCTACCTGTCTATGTGGTTACTTGCCTGAGAGGTCAGTGCAGACTACTACCATGTTTTGTCTACTCTTTCCTAAACATATTGTGGCTCGGCGACGCCTCCACGCATATATATACGAAAACACTGTGTGATTCACTGTAAAATCGGTTGGTTGCTTGGTTGTTGGAGTTTTACGTCCTGACAACATTTAAGGTCATATCAGGACTGGTACCGACTTGTGGCAATGCACACTCGTGGTGGCTTTACAGTGCTGCCCTACTGGGAGACCAGGCTGCCAGCACCATGCCCTATTATCCCACTCAGTCACATTATCCTAACACTCAGCAAACCAGTTCTTGCCCTGTCCTAAAAATGCCGAGGCCTGACTAGGATGGGGAAAGCATAAATTTGTATGTCATTGGTTTGACTCGACCATGGTTCGAACCCGTGGGTTCGAATCCCACGATCTACCAAAACAAGAGATGGATACTCTTTTTTTCTTGAATATTTATACTGCCTATCAAATGGATAAGTCTGAATAGACTTGTTTTCACCAGTAGACAGTTTGTCGATAGAAAGCCCGAGCCTACACTTTTACCGACCCAAGGGATTTTTAACCTCCCACACCACATAGACATGGTATGAGAACAACCGGCCTTTGATGACAGTGTTAAGGCCCTGTCACACTACAACATTTCTCATGAACGCACTTCGACGCGTGCCGACGTGTTGCCTTTTTGGGCGAAACGTCGGGACCCATCGGGACCCGTTAACGGGGCGTTACGAACGCGTTACGAACGCGTTAGCGGCGCGTCGGTACACATCAGTACACGTTGAGTGCGAGCAACGTTGTTTGTGCTTGCACAAAACTTTCGACATGCGCCGACATGCGCCAACGTGTTGGATCACGCATTACCGGCGCATTGGCAGGACGGGGACCCACGTTACCAGCGCGTTGCCGGCCCACGCGAACCACGTTGAGCAACGTCCATCAACGCCGGGGATTTTTCGCCAAACTGCATTGGACGTGTTGCTGGCTCATCTTGACGTGTTGCTGGCACATCTTGATGTGTTGCTGGCGCATCTTGACGTGTTGCTGGCGCGTCTTGACGTGTTGCTGGCACGTCTTGACGTGTTGCTGGCGCGTCTGCCGCATGCCTAACGTTACCCGGCATTCTGCGAACCTTTAATGACACGCTACCCCCACGCCGTCGGCACGCCGGCTGCACGCCGACAATGCGCCGATAACACGCTGATGGCATGCTGGGAACCCGCTGGCGGGACATTGACACTTTGTTCTGCCGCACATCGAACCCCCCCGATACCTGTTGACGGCGTGCTAATAACATGCTATTATCATGCTACCAACACGCTGTGGCCCGTCCAACTACCCCCCTGAAATGCCGAAAAGTTTGATGTTTCTCGACGCATTGATAATATTTTGTGCATTGGCGGCACGCTGGAACAAACGTCGTAGTATGACAAGGCCTTAAGTTATACACAGCGGTGGAAATCCAAATTGGCAAAGGTGGGGGCAACAGGGAATCGAACCAGCAACCTTCAGATTAGGAGTCCGACCTAGAAAAAAGTCAGACACTCTAACCACTCGCCACAGAGAACACTCAACGCATTCGGCCATCCCGTCTTCTCCTGTAAAATCCGAGACGAGTCAGTGAGTTTGTTTGTTGGAGGATTTGCATCCAATCGCCATCTAAAGTCATATCAGGATGGGTACTAACTTGTGACAGTGCGCACTCATGGCGACTTTATATATATAGTATATTTATATATATAGTTATTCAACCAGACTTGCTACTTTGATTGTATCTGTTAAAGCTGCATAGTCGGATGGTTTTAAGTTTTTGTCATTTTCTGAGATAAATATATTAGGTTGATCATTATAATCTATCTCACTTTAGTTTGAAGTAACTTTTATTTGAAATGGCTAACTTTTGAAATATTCTAAGTGCAAACATGCTAAATTAATTTTGGCAAGCATGCCAAAACTCTGACAATATAGATGTCTGCAGTTATAGGTTCTATTAAATTGCCTCCGTGTTCCCTTCTATGTGGTGACAAATGTTTGATAAGTGTGCTGGTATCTAAGTTAGACATCTACAATCAAATCTAGATTATTGCTATGGTTTTTGAAAATTTGATGTTTTCATCGGACTATGCAGCTTTAATATCATTCTTAATATCCACATACATACAAGACGTGGTGGTCTAATCAATAGAGCACAGGTTTCCTGTCTGGAAGGACGGGAGTCTGATTCCAGGGCAAGGACTTGTTAGCTCGGTATCAGGATAATGTGACTGATCGGGAAATAGGATCATGGTGCTTGCGGCCTGGTCTTCGAGTAGGCCAACACTATAAAGTCACCATGAGTATACCCACTGTCAAAAGTCAGTACCCATCCTGATATGATGGTAAATATTGCCAGGACGTAAAGCTCTAACAAACATTGATATGTATGTGATGTATAACGCTTTATACGAGTATACAAAAATACAAAAGAAAATTGTTTGTTTTTTTGTTGTTTAAAAAAAAAAAATTGTATGCTGTGTTTGTACTGTCCATAGCATGTAAGCTTGAGTGCTTGGGGTTGTTTTCAATGCTGGCCAGTTGTAGTAGTGGTTTAATCTTATCACACAGTAGGAGGTGATAAGATGTTTTTGTTTCTCTCACACTAGCAGGTACATGGTGATTATTTAGTATCTGTAGATGTTTGAGCTTGTTTTGTGTTGGGGTTGGCTATACAAGGTCGATCCGAAATAGGGAAGGACTGCTAGCTAGCTGTTATACCCCTGTCACACTATGACGTAACGAGCCAACGTGAGCCTGACGTGATCACTTTTCGTCATTATGTTGCCGTACGTTTGGTTACGTTATGATGATGTCAGAATGACGTTAGACTGACGTCGAGCTATGTCACATTACATCGTGTTACGTCGGCGCGCGTCTAGGTTTTGAACCTGTTCAAAACTTTCGACGTGATGCAAACATAAGGGTTTACGTTCGCCGTACGTTCTGTACACGTTCAGCGAACGTCAATGACATTAATGGACGTTAGTCAAACGTTCCTCACTACGTTCCACTACGTTCCACTATGTTCTACTCATTGACCCACATTAAAGCCGGTGGAAACGTCCATGCGGCGTAATGGGAACGTCAGGAGAACGTCAGGAGAACTTCAGGAGAACGTCAGGAGAACGTCAGGAGAACGTACGTCCAGCATTTCGCCAACGTTTAATGATGTAAGTAACGTAAGGTAACATAAAGCAACATAGTTCTGGCGATGGAATAACGTTCATAACATTCCGTGAGCGTCATTACATTGTCCTCTCTCGTTAAATGATGCGATCACTACGCTTTACCATCGTTACGCTCTCGTCAACTACGCTGCATCCACGTTCAACTTGTGCCCAAATTTGCATACTATGCCGAGAACTTCGACGTTTTTTCACGTTCTCCCTACGCTGACGTCATTACGTCGTAGTGTGACAGGGCCATTAGGCATGGCAGTTAAGTGTGTTCTTGGCTCATAGATGTTTGAGCTTGTTTTGTGTTGGATTTGGCTATCCAAGATCAATCCAAAATAGGGAAGGACCGTTAGATAGCTAATGGTTTTCGTTCTAAGTGCAGGTGTTATTGGTTTTATTTTCTGATTACCCTTGTAGAGGGTGCGAATAGTATATTATTTTTTTGTTTTTTGTTTTACTACTAATGAAATAGCCTACTCTACATTTATAGGCTTGTATGTAGTTTGTAGCTGTTCGTTATCTACTGAGGGTGGTCCAGATTACCCCCTTGGGGCAGCCCAGTTTGTGGGCCGTGACCTATCACATGCCCTTCTGTCCATAGCATGTAAGCTCGAGTGCTTGGGCTTGTTTTCAATCCTGGCCAGTTGTAGTGGCGGTTTAATCTTATGACACAGTAGGAGGTGATAAGATGTTTTTGTTTCTCACACAGTAGCAGGTACATGGTGATTATTTAGTATATGTAGATGTGGGGGGAGTGGCGAGGGGACTTTATAGTGTATATGTAATTATTGATATTAATTGATATGACTGATATTGTTGATATTGCCGATATTGTTATACTCCGTAAGACTCCGCCCTTGACAGCTGGCGCCACCTGTGGCCACCTCACCTCCACCGGATGTCAACAAGTGTCAGTCGCACCGGAGGATTCTTTATAAGACAAGGACAGGAGGTGGGTTGAGTAATAATAATATATATAACCCTTGCAAGGATTATTTGTTTTACCAAAATATAATATTTTGGTGGTGAATGAGAATATGAATTAGTGTTTAAAGCCGCCGATGGTGGCGCTCGTGTCGGGTTCAGGCTGCAGGATGCATATAGTAATGAGATATCAAGCATAATACAGGTAGATCAATCTGTTATTTATAGTCGCGTAATTAATTATCCAGCACATGTATTTATATAAGGCCTAAGTCGAGCATTCAGATTACCTGTTAATTGGACACAAAAAAACTCAAGGCAGTAATCACACATTATTTACCACTGACAATAATATCGTGTTTAGATGGAGGATGAGTCAAACTAACCAACAAACCAAAAACCCAAATCCCAATAAGTATCTGAAAAAAACCCTACTATGTATATCTAGATTCACCATCACTACCATACCGATAACGAACTGTATCCCACCGGACGCAGTGGCCGAATCGATAGAGCGCAGAACTCCAATGCGGGAGATCGGGTGTTCACTCCCCGGTCGAGTCAAACCAATGACTTACAAAATTGATACTTATCGATTCCTAGCTTGGCGCTCGACAGTAATAGGATAGGCCAAGGACTGGTTAGCTCAGTGGCAGGATTATGTGACTGAGTGGGATATCAGGTCATGGTGCTGGCAGCCTGATTTCTCAGTGTGGCAGCACTATAAAGTCACCATGAGTGTGCACTGTCACAAGTCGGTGTACATGCTGACATAACCTTAGATGTTGCGAGGACGTAAAACTCCAACAACCAACCACCGAACTGCATGTATGTGTAATGATGGATAAGGACTAATGGTAATACTATACCGGTGCCATATTGTAGTAGTTGGTTTAGTCGTTGTTGACTAGGTACAGCAAAACCTCTCTAAATCGACCGAACTTGGGACCTACTTTAAGTGGTCCATTTAGGGAGGTGGTCGGCTTAGGGAGTTAGAGTTACAATGGTATTGTTGGGACCCAAATAAAGCGATCGATTTATGGGAGTGATCGATGTGTGGAGGTTGGCGGTTATGGAGGTTTTACTGAACTCTATACACAATGCAGGTATGCAGGTATTGCAGGTATAGCAATACCTCAGGTATAGCAATATAGCAATACCTCAGGGAGTTTGACGCCCCTGCCTTGCAGAGTTGTAAACCACTGCCTTGTGGTACAGGTCCTTGACAGAACCGAAGGCTAAGGGAGCAAACCCTAAACAGAAAACCATGTCACTGTGGCAGCATTAAGGGCGGTTGATGTATGGAACTCCCAACATCTCCCGACCAGCCACTGCAGGGACAAATAGTTTTGCGCCTGTCTTGACATGTTCTTGCCGGTGTGAAACCTCTATTTGCTCCCCGAGAGAGTGCCGCTGGTAACTTGCAAAAGCCAGCAGCACTTCAACACTTTTGCAGGCAGCTTTCATGAAATGTACAACCGCACAAAACACCATACTGGCTCGGTCGTCGCCCGGGTTACCAAGGACCGCGCTGCTCGAGCTCATCTTCCGTCGACAGCGGAAAATCAGCTAGGAGGAACACAACGCAACACAACACAACTATACACTGGACGGGATGACTTAAGTAGAAAGAGCGCAGACTCCCCAGGCAGGAGGTCGTGGGTTTGAACACTGGCCGAGTCAAACCAATGACTTACACACTTGATGCCTATCGCTACCGAGCCTGGTGTTTTATAGGGCAAGGACTGGTTTGCATAGATTCAAGATAATTTGGTGACTGAGTGGGATATGTGATCAATGGTGCTAGTGGCCTGTACTCCCAGTGGGACAGCACTATATGGTTGCAAACAGTGTACACAGTCGTAATCCTATACTCATCCTGGTATGACCTCATACGTTTCTAGTACGCAACCCCGCAAACAAGGTACTTTACATCATACAATAATTCTTAAATAGGTGCTTTAATCCAATAATTAGATAGATCCATACAAGGGAATGAAAAAAAAAACACCCACATAATTACATCAAATAACAAACTTGTTGTTGAAATTCGCCTTAATTGCCCAATTAATATGAATAGCTACGTGTAGTAACCAAGCTTGTTCAGGGGGAGATAATTATCTTAGTTAAACATGAGTTAGTTGAGCAGCTCAGTTTGTGAACTGCGAGCATTTGTCTGTGTTTCTGACTGGATGAGTGATTGAGTGTCTACCCCGCTACATCTTTTGTTGTTGTTGCTGACCAGTTCTTCTTGCGGCGCTGACTGTAGCGGCAATGGACGGAACTACTCGGGCCTCCTCTCCCCGCCCCCCCCCCCTCCGCAACCCACACAGACACACGCGCACACTCTCCCAGTATGTCTCAGTGAGAGGCCATCGATCACCAATCGGAGGTAAAGCCGGGCGCTGGGCAGCATGATGACCGGAGGTGACCACTAAGGGGACAGCTGAGCCCTGCCCGTGACAAATGACCGACACAACCAGTCGGGCTGCCCGCCCCTCCCCCCTGCCCCCGCCCGCCCCCATCCTCACCCCGCCCTACCCCGTCCTGTGGTCCCTCCTACCCCCTCCCCTACCCAACTCACCCCAGCACACCGCTGTGGTCCTCCCCATCCCCTCCCCCCTCCCTCTCCCCCTACCCACCCGTCCCACCGCTCCTCGCCTACCGCCCCTGACCACCTCACCCCCCCATTACTCCCCGCTCCCCCCCTACTGTCCACCCACACTCCCCACTCCTCACTCTTCACTCCCCGCCCAAATCCTGCCCTCACCCGCGCCCACACTCACTCTTCACTCCCAACCCCACTACCCCACTCCGAATCTTCACTCCCCGCCCTCACTCACCTCCTCAACGCCCATTCCTCACTCCACTCCTCACTCTTCACTCACCCCTCTCACTCCCGCCCACCCGCCACACTGTCTGCTCTCCCACTCCCCCCCCCAAGTCCACCCCTCACTCGCCACCCCTTCCACTCCGCCCCTCCTTCCCCATTCCACTCCTCGTCCCCCCACACACCACCACAATCTACAT
This sequence comes from Branchipolynoe longqiensis, assembly GCA_030323885.1. Taxonomy (NCBI): domain Eukaryota; kingdom Metazoa; phylum Annelida; class Polychaeta; order Phyllodocida; family Polynoidae; genus Branchipolynoe; species Branchipolynoe longqiensis. The sequence continues at coordinate 20,655,215 of CM059186.1, forward strand.
CTCACTCACGCTTCTCCCACCACGTCCCCACCATGATACCCCACCCCCTCCCCTACCGACCCCACTACACGGTCGAACCACCCCGACCTTGACTCACGATCCCTCGAACCACTGACGCTGCGCATCACCAGTAAATCGGAGTATCCACAATACATATAATATATATACATAAATATACATTTATATATATGCTAGTAGGTGCGCAAGGGAATTATTTTATTATATTATATTGTACCAATTATGTCCCACCTCCTGTGCTGTCAGTTGACCGGTGGCGCTGCAACTGGCCATTTCTGTCACTAACAGTAACAGACGCTCCACATCATCACTCAGGAGGATAATTTTTCGGAATGTATATATATATATATATTCCTCAAAGTATGGCTGAAAGTCAAAACAACCACACAAATATCGATACATGTGTGTGTTCCTGTATGTGCGTACACAATTAAAATGGGGTGGTTCCATTTTAAGCACGAACATTTGCACGTGTTCAGTCGGCATGGAAATCGTGTAGTTTGCGATGGTTTCAAGTCGCAGCTTCCGACGCACGACGACTTCTGATTTTTTTAGCAGTAAATAGCCACCACCCATATCCCAGAATGCCCCATCGCCCCGCTCCCTCTTCCTCGGCCCCCTGCATTCCACTTCCAAGTCCTTTTGGGGAGTTTTCTGTCACTTTGGCGCGCTGAAGGCTGCAAATCTGCAGCACTGTATGGGCACCGCAAAAGGCGTTTCCATACGACCAGGAGATGGCTTTCAGTGTGTAATGGTCACAGAAATCAGGCAGAAGAGCAAGGAGGCGAGCAGATGGGACAGTGCAGGGAAAAAGGTAATCTAGTAGCACAACCCCGGTCCTCTCAGAGGGCCGAGGGAGGTTGATTGGTTACTGTAGTTTTACGCCCCAGCAAGACCCTAGGCCATATCGGGACAGGCACTCACCTGTGACAACACACCCTAATGGCGGTTTTATAGTGCTGCGCCACTGGCAGATCAGCGGCACCATGACATAATGTGCCGCACTCACATTATCCTGACACTGTGCAACCAGTCAGCGACAACTGCACCCCATAAATTGGTCTTCAACCCTACCGTCACCCCCCCCCCCCCCAACTAACCACGCCCCTCCCCCCTTATCCTCCGCCCCCCCCCCCCCCCCCCCCCCCCCCCACACACACAGGTCACGACCTACCCGTAGCAACCATACGCAATCCTCTCCTGACCCCTGACGGTTGTCCCTGGTTGCGTGGAATTGCTTGGGTGGAATCTTGTTCCTCCACTCGCCTGGTCTGTCAGCACTCGCCCTGCCCCTTTCAGCCCCGCCCCGCCCGTACCGCCCCGTACCGCCCCGCACGAACCCGTCCCGCCCCGGCCCGCCCGACCCATTTCCGATCCGCCCCGCCCCGCCCCGCCCCGCCCGTCCCGCCCCGTCCGCCCCGTCCCACCCCTCCCCTCCCCGCCCCGCCCCGCACGACCACTTTCCGCCCCGCCCTTTCCGCCCCGGCCCTCCCCGCCCCGCACGATCCGCCCCAGCCCGCCCCACCCCGACCCGCCCCTCCCCCCCTGACCCCCCTCCCCTCCCTGACCCGACCCGCCCCTCCCCCTCCCCTCCCTTAACCCGCCCCGCCCCGCCCCGCCCGACCCGCCCCGACCCAACCTTCCAGTCCCCCCCCCCCCCGCCCCCCACAGCTCACCTCCACACACACACACGCGCGCTCTCTCTTTCTCTGCTGGTCACCACCCACTCCGGTAGCGGGCATTTGTTGTGGAGTGATGAGTATGGACCCAGCTACAAAGACCGGTGCTTCCCGTGGACGTATTAGTCCTTATCCGGCTCCCTTTGTTCCGGCACTACTTACAGGGGCTTATTGGGTAACCCTAAGTATTAGCAATAATGCGCGCGCATGCGTAGTGACCGCGCGAGCGCGTGTGTGTATGTGTGTGTGTGTGGATGTATGTGTGTTTGGGAGGGGCGGTTGTTAGTGCTCCCAGGGGTAATGCTTCATATCACCCCTGCAACATACGGTACATAATTAGGATTCGCCCTGGGGATTCTGGACATCCCCCGCCCGCCTGCCTCCCACCCACCGGGTGCCTGGTGCTCGGTATTAAGAGGATAGGGCAACGGCTGGTTAGCTCGGTGTCAGGATAATGTGATTGAGTGGGATATCGGGTCATGGTGTTGGCAGTCTGATTTCCCATTTGGGCAGCACTATAAAGTCAGCACGAGTGTGCACTGTCACAAGTCGGTACCCATCCTGATATGATCTTAGATGTTGCCAGGACGTAAAACTCCAACAACCAACCAATCCAACCCACCCTCTCTATCCACCTCCACTCGTTTTCAGTTCCATGGGCGCACTGAAGGCTGCAAATCTGCAAATCTGCAGCACTGCATGGGCACAGCCAAAGGTGATCCCATGGAGCTGGGGGTTGGGTTCCGGTGAGTAGTGGTCGGAGAAATCAGGGGGGTGGGGGGATGGGGGGTGGGTGTGCGGGGTGGGGGTGTTTAGGGGGTGGAGATAGGGTGTAGGCGGGTGGGCAGTGTGGGGGTGGAGAGAAAAAGGTAGTCTAGTAGCACAACCCCGGTCTTCTAAGACTAAGGGCCGGGGGAGCTTGGTTGGTTGCTTTACAAGATGTAGTTTTACCCCCCCCCCCACCCACCCCCAACAAGACCCTAGGCCACACCAGGCCCCCTTAAGCCCATTCATCCCTCCACCCATACCACCCCCCCCCCCACGCCCATCCCCTCCCCCACCACCACCACCACCACCACCAGCAAGGATTCTGGACGGGAGAATTGCATGTGGCCAACATTTATTGCACACTGGGAATTACACACAGACACACACACATAGACATAGACCAAAAAAACATCAGCGTCTGTCTGTCGTCCCCGTCGAGGGATTTTTGTTGTTGGTTTCTTGGTTGTTTTACGTCCCAGCAACATCTAAGGTCACATCAGGACCGACACCGACCTTTGACAATGCGCACTCATGGTGACCTTATAGTGCTGCCCTACTGGGAAATCAGGACATTGGCATCATGACCCGATATCCCACTGAGTCACATTATCTTGACACTGAGCTAATCCAGTCCTTACGCTATCCTATTAATGCCGAGCGCCTGGCTCGGAAGCGACAAGTATGAATTTGATAAGTCATTGGTTTGACTCGACTGGGAGCATAACTCCCGACCTTCCGCACGTGAGGCCCACGTTCTACCGATTAGGCCACCGCGCCTGATCCGCCGAGGGAGGGAGCGAGGGAGGGAGCGGACTCGTTACAGACCGTTACAAGCCGTTACAGACTCGGTTATGGCGTCTTTCCCTCGCTTCTTTTGTAAACAGGCCGTCTTTAGTAAACGGTCGTCTTAATTGATGTCGTCAGTTTGGCGGGGCGGGGCGCCGCCTGGCGGTAGCGTCTTAAACAAAGCCACTCAGCGCCGCCAGGTGAGGAGATGATGCGCGCGCAGTCATGCGATCAGTCAGCGTCCGCTAACGTCAAATGTCGTCTGCCTGCACGCGCCCCGCGATCGCTGCTATAGGGGTACGCGGGTCGTTAGCGCAATAAGCCTGTCCCCGTACCCGACGCCGCGTGACGCCCGCCGCGCCACCTAGCGGGGCCGCGGCTAACTACCGCCAGGGCAAGGCGGGCGGGGCGGGCTCGCGGCACGCGAGCGGCTACTTTGTGACGTATGGTTAACACACGCGCATGACGCAGGCCCCGCCTAGCGGCGACTTTCATCTTCATGTCTCCGATGTTAAAGTTGCATAGTCTGATGGGTTTTGATTTGGTTTGATTTGGTTTGTTGTTGGAGTTTTACGTCCTGGCAACATCTAAGGTCATATCAGGATGGGTAGTTATGGTGATATTTGTAGTGCTGCCCCACTGTGGAAATCAAGACACTGGGACCATGACCCAATATCCCACTCAGTCATATTATCCTGACATTGAGCTAACCAGTCATTGCCCTATTCGAATAATGCTGAACCTCTGGCTAGGAAGCGAGAAGAATCAATTTTGAAGTCATTGGTTTGACGCGATCAGGGTTCAAACCCATGAGTTCGAATCCCATGATCTACCAAAGCGAGAGACGGACGTTAAACTCAGCGGGACATCCCGTCTGGTCTGGATGGTTTTTGAGTCGCTGTCATTTTCTGAGAAAAATATATTAGGTTTCTGTCATTTTCTGAGAAAAATATATTCGGTTGATGTATATACTCTATCCTACTTTAGTTTGAAGTAACTTTTGTTTTAAATGGCTAACTTTGGAGATATTTGAAGTTCAAACATACTAAATTAATTTTGGCAAAGACACCAGAACTCTGGCGCTTCAGCGGTAACATATTCTATTAAATTGACTCAGCAGTCCCTTGCAACCATTGCTTAAAGTTGCATAGTCCGATGAAAATATCAAATTTTCTAAGCCAAAACAATTATCCAGATTTGATTCTACACATCTAACTTAGATACTGGTGCACTTATTAAACATTTGTCATCACACTGAAGGGAATACAAATGCAATCCAAGAGAACTTGTTACTACAGAGCCCTATGGTGTCAGAGTTTTGGGGTGCTTGCCAAAATTAATTGTGCATGGTTGTACTTCAAATATCTCCAAAGTTAACCATCTAAAATAAAAGTTACTTCAAGGTAAAGTTAGGTAGTCCATAGCGATCAATCTAATGTATTTATCTAAGAAAATGACAGAAACTCTAGACTCGGACTATGCAAATTTAATAAGTGCATCAGTATCTAAGTTAGGTATGTAGGATCAAGTCTAGATAAATGTTTTGATCTTGATAATTGTATGCTGTTATCGGACTATGCAGCTTTAAGTTTAAGTCTAGCTCGGTTCTGTGTCATTGGGCTGTCATTTTATGTTTCGCGGAATGAGCGAGAGAGAGAGAGCGCGCGCGAGAGATGTAGATTCAGAGAAAGACAGAAAGAAAGCGAAAGCGAAAGTGAGAGAAGAATGAGTGAAAGAGAAAGAGGGCGAGAGAAGAAAGTCTAGCTAGGTTGTATGTCGTTAGGCTCTGGTTTTATGGTTTTGTGCTTTGCGGAATGAGATTGAGAGACAGAAAAAAAGAGTGAGAGGTAAAGATTAAGAGAAAGAGAGAACAAAAGAGAAAGCAAAAGAAAAAAGAGTGAAAGAGAAAGAGAGCGAATGAACAAAGAGTGAAAGAGAAAGAGAGTAAGAAGAAAGAGTGAAAGAGAAGAGAGTAAGAAGAAAGAATGAAAGAGAAAGCGAGTAAGAAGAAAGAGTGAACGAGAGTAAGAAGAAGGAGTGAAAGAGAAAGAGAGTAAGAAGAAAGAGTGAAAGAGAAATAGAGTAAGAAGAAAGAGTGAAAGAGAAAGAGAGTAAGAAGAAAGAGTCAAAGACAAAGAGAGTAAGAAGGAAGAGTCAAAGAGAAAGAGAGTAAGGAGGAAGAGTGAAAAAGAGTAAGAAGAAAGAGTGAAAGAGAAAGAGAGTAAGAAGAAAGAGTGAAAGAGAAAGAGAGTAAGAAGAAAGAGTGAAAGCGAAAGAGAGTAAGAAGAGAGAGAATAAGAAGGAAGAGTGAAAGAGAAAGAGTAAGAGAAGAAAGAGAAGTAATGAAACAGAAACAGTAAAATAGAGCATGGTGGAAAGAACGAGAGCGAATGAAAACAAGAGAGAAAAAATGAGATAGAAAGAGCGAGATAGAAAGAGAGCCAGAGAGAGTGAGAGAATGAGTAAATTGCGCGCACTGATCACGGGGGCGGGGGCGTTGCAGATGGGTAATACGGTAATGGACTACACCATGCAGCTCACGACCTGCAAGACCTCTGAATATGGAATTTATAGAGGAAAATACTTCCATTTCACGCAATAAGCCACCACGATGACCAACTTTTTGGAGTTTTGCATCCAGGCAACATCTAAGGTAATATCAGGACGGGTACCGACTTGTGACAGTGCGCACTCATAGTGACTTTATAGTGCTGCCCCACTGGGACACCAGGCCACCAGCACCATGACATGATATCCCACTCAGTCACATTCTACTGACACTTACAGGGGCGGGACTGAGCTCAGGTGGTGGAGTGTTCACCTGTGAAGGTGTAGGTCATCCGATCGATCCTGCTCAGTGCGTTATTTTCCATTTGCAGTTTGGGCTATTTTCCATTTCAACCAGTGGTCCACAACTGGTTCATCAAAGGCTGTGGTATGTGCTGTCCTGTCTGTGGGAAAGTGCACATAAAAGACCCCTTGTTGCTTCTCTGAAAGAGTAGCCTCTGTGGCGGGAGTGGGCAAAGAAATATGTCAGAATTACCATATGTTTGATGTCTGATAGCCGATGATAAAACTCAATGCGCTCTAGAGGCGTCGTTAAATAAAACAAGGTTAACTTTTTTTTCCATGAGCTACGGACAGGATGGCCGAATTGGTAAGAGCGCAGGAGGGTTGTGGGTTCGAATCCCGGACGAGTCAACTCAATGATTTAGACAATTGCTTCAGAATGATGAAATTGATAGACGTTAACTAGAAAGCATAACAATACATCCTATTTGACAGAACATAGTTAAAATGGATTAGCCTGGTTTGTGCTTGAACCCTTCACTTGCTTAGTAATCGGTAGAGCGCGGGTCTCGTGTGCGGGAGATCCCGGTCGAGTCAAACCATTGCCTTATAAATGTTATACTTGTCGCTTCCTAGCCTGCCAATCAGCATTAATAGGATAGGGCAAGGACTGGTTAGCTCAGTGTCAGGATAATGTGACTGAGTGGGATATTGGGTGATGGTGCTAGTGGCCTAATTTCCCAATTGGGGCAGCACTATAAAGTCACCATGAGTGCGCACTGTACATGTGCTGATTCTATGATTACATTAGATGTTTCCAGGACGTAAAACTCCAACAACCGACCAACTTGATTATTACATCCATCTGACCGAAGACAAGAAGAATGCCACAGAAAACAACTAACATAGTAATAAGAATAGGACAAAAATTCAATGCCAAGAGGGCCCAAAAAAACTAACATAGACTACTAAACGTACCAACAGACTATCTATCTGCTACTGAAATGCAGACAATCAAATAACTTATCAGCAGCTACTGTTTGGTAAGACAACACCAACACTACACCTTGCCAGCATTGAAAACAAGCCTCGGTACCCAGGCTTACATGCTATGGACAGAATAAATACAGCCTCAATAAAAAAGAAAAAAAAGAAAAAGACTGACGGCACAACACATCACTGCAGCTATAACTTATACTTTATAGGCAACATGGGACCAGACGGGATGGCCGAATGAGTTAGAGCTTCCGTCTCCTGTGTTGGTAGATCATGAGGACGTGGGTTCGAACCCTGGTCGAGTCAAACCAATGACTTGAAAATTGATACTTGTCGCTTCCTATCCAGCCATTCGGCATTACTAGCATAGGACAAGGACTGGTTGGCTCAGTGTCAGGATAATGTGACCTAATGGGATATCAGGTCATGGTGCTGGGTGCCTGGTCTTCCAGTGGGGCAGCACTTTAAAGTCGCCGTGAGTGCGCACTGTCACAAGTCGGTACCCGTCCTGATATGACCTTAGATGTTGCTAGGACGTAAAGCAACAACAAACAAACAAACTATGGACAACACTGAGCCCAGTGCTGTATCTTAGTGCAACCCTGGAGTAATTATAATGATTCTCGCCCTGCGGGGAAAAGCCAATTTACTATATGACCAGCTGTCAAAATCAGATATTAAGTTCTAATTAATAAATGGTGTTATTCACAACACTGTCTGTCGTTTTGTGATGGTGGTGGTGGTTGCGGTGGTGGGGGGGGGATTTCATTTCAGTAGGTTTGTCGTATAAGTGTTGCCATTGCTTTGATGGTTCCTCACATTCCGCACTCTTTTTCTGCTACATCTACCTAATCGACCCTTTTTTTTTTTTTAACCGAATTTACAGTTGTAAAGTCTGATGGTTTTAAGTTATTGTCATTTTCTGAGATACATATATTAGGGAAATCATTATCATCTACCGTACACCCCCACCACACCAAATTAGTTATCGAAACGTCTGACCACTTTCTAAAACAGGCGGTGGTTGGGGTAGAATGTGGCTGCAAGAACATTTTGGGCATGCTCAAAATTCAGGAGCACCATTCCGTTCTAGCCCATCCATTCCATTAGTAAAAAGACTGTAAACAGTTGGTACGATGCCTATTGCATTCACACATGGTTTAAGTCCGTTCAACAACATTTTCAAGAACGTAGTGAGAACTAGTTTGGTGTGATGGGGGTTTAACTTTACTTTCAAGTAAATTTGATTTAAAATGACTAACTTCGGAGATATTTCAAATGTAAATATGCAACTCTAAATTTGGCGTGTTTGTCAAAACTCGGACCCCATAGGCATCAGCAGTAATAGGTTAGATTAAATTGACATGGCGTGCCATTCTTTTTCTATCTAGCAACAAATATTAAAAAAGTTTACCAGCATCCAATTTAGAGATGTAGAATCACATCTAGATAAATGTAGAAAATTGGATACTTTAATAGGATGATGCACTTTTAATAGACAGCCCCCCCCCCTTTCTAAATCCCACCAGCCCTCTCCCCCTACCAGTTCTCTGATATCCCGTCCTGATATGACCGTAGATGTTGCACGGATGTAAAACTCCAACAACCACCTAATCTCTCTGAGATTAAAGTCATTGTGTGATGTCCACCTGGTCCACAATCTACCTCCCAATGTGCTCTTAATGGCAATTTGGTATTTACCAAATGAGACACTTTTACTTGTGGAGGTAGGTAGTGTGTGTGGTAGGAAATGAGGGTGGGGCGTGTGGGTGAGGGGGAGGGTGGGGGAGGAGTAACTGAGGAGTGTCAGTGGTTGGCTTTTGATGTAAATTCAGGTTTCATTGACATTTAGGCGTTGCACTATGCAGTAGATACTGCTTGGAGATGACCTTAGATGAGCCTAATCTAACAGACTATGTCATTATTGAGCTTCTTTCAACATCATCCCTGGATCACCGAGTTAGCCATAATAACCTCCTGAACTATGGCTTCCTTAATACATTCCAATTATTGACCGAAGAATTGCTTTTTTTTTCTCTTCAAGATTTATACTGCCTATCATGGATAAAGCCCCAGTCACGCCTACCTGGACTAGCCCCGGATTTTAAGCCGGACCACCCCCGGACCACTCGTCCAGACTGTCCCGGACACCCCTGCATAAAATCGCTATTTTCGTCATTTTTTGCCTCGCGGTCACACGTACCCGGCCGGTGCGATCCGGGGATGGTCCGGGGGTGGTCTGGGTAGTCCTGGGGTGAACCGGGGCCTGTCCGGGCTGTCCGGTGGTGGTCCGGGGCTGTTTCGCTACTACTACTACTACTACTACAATCATGCCAGATCGAGCCCGGATATCCTGGACCGCCCTGGATGTTCTAAACATTTTAAAACATCTGGGGTGGACCCCGGACCAGCCACGGATCACGCCGGATCACCACGGACGAGCCATGGACGAGGCACGGATCGCCATGGACCACCTCAGATGACGGTCCAGGGCTCGTCTGGCCTCTGATCCGGGTAGGTGTGACTGGGGCTTAAGTCTGAATAGACTTGTTTTCATCATCGGACAGTTTGTCGATTGAAAGCCTGAGCCTACACTTGTACCGACCCAAGGGATTTGTTATGGCCCTGTCACACTACGACGTAATGACGTCAGCGTAGGGAGAACGTGAAGAACGTTGAACTTCTGGGCGTAGTATGCAAATTTGAGCACAAGTTGAACGTGCATGCAGCGTAGTGGACGAGAGCGTAATGTTGGTAAAGTGTAGTGATACCGTCATGCAATGAGAGAGGACAACATCATTACGCTCACGGAACGTTATGAACGTTATTCCATCGCCAGAAGAACGTTATGTGATGTTACCTACGTCATGAGATGTTGAACGTACGTTGAATGCACGTTCTCCTGACGTTCTCCTGCCGTTCTCCTGATGTTCTCCTGACGTTCCCATTACGCCATGTGGGCATTTGCACTCGGTTTAATGTGGGTCAACGTAGTGGAACGTAGTTGAACGTAGTGAGCAGCGTTGGAAAAACGTCCGTTTAACGTCATTGACGTTCACTGAATGTGAACAGAACGTATGGCGAACGTAAACCCTTACGTTCGAGCTACGTCGAAATTTTTTAACATGTCCAAAACCTCGACGTAACTCGACGTAACACGACGTAATGTGACGTAGCTCGACGTCATTCTAACGTCATTCTGACGTCATCATGACGTAACCCAATGTAATGACGAAAAATGACCACGTTAGGCTCACGTTGGCTCGTTACGTCGTAGTGTGACAGGGGTATTAAGCTCCCACACCACATAGACATGGTATGAATGAGAGCAACTGGCCTTTGATGACATAGCGGTGGAAACCCAAATTGGCAGAGGTGGGGGCCTGGGGAATCGAACCACCAACCTTCAGATTAAGAGTCCGACCTAGAAAAAAAGTCAGACACTCTAACCACTCCTTCAGAGAGAACACCACGGACGTCTAATAGCCGATGATATGAAAATCAATGTGATCTAGAGGCATCGTTAACATAAAATAAGCTATGTAATCCTGGCCGAAGGATTGCAATTCGCAGTATTGTGATAAGCAATTAGTAGATTTGGCATATTTAGCGTAACCCTTTAAGAATGGGAGTGCCCGGGTGCACCCGCAGGTTTCACCCCCCTTACAGTCCGGGTGCACCCGAATATGCTTGAAACCTGCAATTGGGTAGCACTATATTACTGATCGCTATACCTGCATACCTGACGGAGTTTGACACCCCTGCCTTGCAGAGTTCTAAACCACTGCCTTGTGGTACAGGTCCTTGACAGAACCGAAGGCTAAGGGAGCAAACCCTAAACAGAAAACCATGTCACTGTGGCAGCATTAAGGGCGGTTGATGTATGGAACTCCCAACATCTCCCGACCAGCCACTGCAGGGACAAATAGTTTTGCGCCTGTCTTGACATGTTCTTGCCGGTGTGAAACCTCTATTTGCTCCCCGAGAGAGTGCCGCTGGTAACTTGCAAAAGCCAGCAGCACTTCAACACTTTTGCAGGCAGCTTTCATGAAATGTCTCATGAGGATGTCATCAGACAGGCTACCAGAGCAGATCCTCTATTCTCAACTGTCTTCTGGCTACAGAAAGAGAGGGTGCCCCCGTCTCCGGTTCAAAGATACCATCAAGAGAAACCTGAAGCTGAGAGACATTAAGACCGACTCATGGACACAACTCTCACAGCAGAGAGCTAAATGGAGAGCGGCAGTCAAGTAATGAAAGCAGTCTTTGTCGCATCGCGACCGACAGCATGATGATGATGATGATGATATTACTGATCTATAAGTTATCAGGAAAACATCTAGAAAAGCAATTCAACAACAGGCGCACCAGGACTGTGTGCGCGTGGAATACTATCATACAGTATTTTCATGGTGAATGACAACATTAATTTGGAATGTTTTCACTTGAAATATTAACCTTGATATAAATGTTAATTCCAAGTAAATACAAATAAAATAATAATGAGCAACCTAATATATTTATCGAATAAAAATGGCAGAAATTCAAAACCCCCCCAGCGAGGCAGTTTTAAGCTAAGATTATATTACTGTGTACTGCGATATATGATATATGCATGATGAATTATGCGACATGCGTCAGTCGTCATGCAGCATGCGTCATGCATCATGTGGCATGCATCATGTGTCATATGTTATGTGTCATGCATCATGTTGCATGCTTCATGTGTCATACGTCATGTGTCATGTGGCACGTGGCATGCATCATGTCTCATATGTCATGTGTAATGGGTCATGTGGCATGTGGTATGCATCATGCATCATTCGTCATGTGGCATGCATCATGCGTCATGTACCATGCATCATGTGTCATGTATCATGTGTCATGAGCCATGCATCATGCATCATGAACCATACGTTATGCATCATGTGTCATGCATCATGCCACAGGCATCAGGCATCATGCATCATGCATCAGGCATCAGGCATCACATGTCATGCACCATGCATCATGCGTAAGACTTACACAATTCCCCATATACATGCTTAGCAGTGGGTTTTGTTGGTTTGGTAAAGAGCCAAAACACACATGCAGACACATTGGACCATCCCATCTAGTGCAATAATATACCATTGTCATGTTATGGTGCAGTCACACTACGACGCTTCTCCCGGCGACCCGTCAGCGTTGAAAATAAAATCTTGCGCGTCGAGAAACGTCCAACTTTTCGGCGGTTTGGGGAAAAAGTTTGGCGTCAGCGCGGCGCGTTATTCGCGCGTGGCAAACAGGTGTCGACGCGTTGGGGGAAAAAAAAGAAAAAAGTTTGGCGTGACGTGCTCATATTATCTTAGATGTTGGTAGGATGTAAACCAAGAAAGCAACGATTTGGCGCAATGTGTGGAGACGACCCGCCCATGCGCGCGCCGTCTGCCTAGCATTCCCATAACATTATTCCGGCGCGTCCAACGGAGCTCGACGACCGCCTAACGTCCTCCTAACGTCCTTACCCATATATTTGCGCGCGCTGCCGGTCGTTGTTTTTTTTTGACACGCTTATGGGGCTGTCACACTACGACGCTTCTCGCCGGCGACCGGTGAACGTGTGTTGATTTTGGGCGATAAAAGTGAAACATCGGGACGCGCTGATGGCGCGCTATGCGCGCGTCAGTACACGTCGGTACACTATCTTTGACGTTGACGGTCGGCGGAGAAAGTCGGCACGCGTTATTGTTCGCTGAGTGTTTTCAACATGTCAAAAACAACCCAACGACTGCCAGCGCACGCAAATATATGGGTAAGGACGTTAGGCGCGCGTCGCGCTGCGTTGGACGCGCCGGAATAACGTTATGGGAACGCTAGGAAGACGGCACGCGCGCGGGAGGGTCGTTGCTCACACGTTGCTGTGTGTGTGTCTCTGGGTGTGTCTGTGTGTGTCTCTGTGTGTGTCTCTGTATGTGTCTCTGTCTGTGTCTCTGTGTCTGCCTCTGTATGTGTCTCTGTGTCTCTGTGTATGTCTCTGTATGTGTCTCTGTGTGTGTCTCTGTGTGTGTCTCTGTCTGTGTCTCTGTGTCTGTCTCTGTATCTGTCTCTGTGTATGTCTCTGTATGTGTCTCTGTCTGTGTCTCTGTGTCTGTCTCTGTATGTGTCTCTGTGTCTCTGTGTATGTCTCTGTCTGTGTCTCTGTCTGTGTCTCTGTGTCTCTGTATGTGTCTCTGTCTGTGTCTCTGTGTATGTCTCTGTATGTGTCTCTGTTTGTGTCTCTGTGTCTGTCTCTGTATGTGTATCTGTGTCTCTGTGTATGTCTCTGTGTGTGTCTCTGTCTGTGTCTCTGTGTGTGTCTCTGTCTGTGTCTATGTGTCTGTCTCTGTATGTGTCTCTGTGTATGTCTCTGTATGTGTCTCTGTCTGTGTCGATGTATGTGTCTCTGTGTGTGTCTCTGGGTATGTGTGTGTGTCTCTGTGTCTCTGTGTGTCTGAGTCTGTGTGTGTGTCTCTGTGTCTGTGTGTGTGTCTCTGTGTCTCTGTGTGTCTGAGTCTGTGTGTGTGTCTCTGTGTCTCGGTGTGTGTCTCTGTGTGTCTGAGTCTCTGTGTGTGTCTCTGTGTATCGGTGTGTGTCTCTGTGTCTCTGTGTATCTGTGTGTGTCTATGTGTGTCTATGTCTCTGTGTCTCAGAGAGAGAGAGAGAGAGAAACAGAGACAGAGACACAGACACAGACACATACAGAGACACATAGAGAGACACAAACAGAGACACACACAGAGACACACACAGAGACACACACAGAGACACAGACAGAGACACAGACAGAGACACAGACAGAGACAGACACAGAGACACAGACAGAGACACATACACAGAGACACATACACAGAGACACATACAGAGACACACACAGAGACACACACAGAGACACAGACAGAGACACAGACAGAGACACACACAGAGACACAGACAGAGACACAGACACAGCGCGCCGATATACGTTACCACAACGTTGGCCGCGCGCAACCAACACGCTGTGGGAACGTCCAATTTCCCCATATTTTAATCTTTAACGTTTCTCGACGCGCAAGATAGTACTTTCAACGCTGACGGGTCGCCGGGAGAAACGTCATAGTGTGACAGCCCCATTAAAACCTTGGGCGACCGGCAACGCGCGCCGGCGTTCTGCGCCGACCATCAACGTCAAAGATAGTGTACCGACGTGTACCGACGCGCGCATAACGCGCCCCCAGCGTGTGTCGCCGTTTCCCTAATTATCGCCCAAAATCACCACACGTTGACGGGTCGCCGGCGAGAAGCATCGTAGTGTGACTGCACCATAAATTAGGTTATGTAGAGCGAATGAACTTTAAACATTCTTAAGGGGAGAAACCCCAATGAAAGGATGAATGAGTATAGTAGTACAGTACAACCCCTTTAAACGAAGCTCGGTTAAACCAACGATCGGTTAATCCAAACTTGTTTCGGCGACCTGGCAAAATACTACCATTTAATATATAAAAAAGTCTCAGATGACCTTAAAACCACAGTTTGGTTTAACTGTACCGGAAGTGACCTGGGGCCGACAATTCTGTTTGGATTAACCGATACTTTGGATTAACCGACTTTGGTTTAACCAACTTTTTTATATGATAAATAGTAGTATTTTGCCAGCCCGCCGAAAAAAGTTTGGATTAAACGATCGTTTGGTTTAACTGAGCTTCATTTAACGGGGCTGTACTGTACTACTATGCTCATTCATCCTTTCATTGGGGTTTCTCCCCTTAAGAATGTTTAAAGTTCATTCGCTCTACATGACCTAATTAACATGACAATGGTATATTATTGCACTAGATGGAATGGTCCAATGAGTTGAGCGTTCGTCTCCTGCTTTGGTAGATCTTGGGATTCGAACCCATGGGTTGCAAACCATGGTCAAGTCAAACCAATTACATCAAAATTGACAGTCATCACTTCCTAGCTTGGCGCTCGGCATTATTAGGATAGGGCAAGGACTAGTTGGCTCAGTGTCAGGATAATGTGACTGAGTGGGATATCAGGTTGTGGTGCTGGTGGCCTGAGGTCCCAGTGGGGCAGCACTATAAAGTCACATGAATGGACACTTTCACAAGTCGGTACCAGTCCTGATATGACCCAACATGTTGTTAGGATGTAAAACTAAAACAACCAACCAATTATTATTGCACTTGGCTTCAACTAGCATTGTGCCTGAGCAAGTTATTTCGGATCCTTGCATTCCCAAAGTTATAGGCGAGCGGGACTTAGCTCGGGCAGTAGAGTGTCCACCTCTGAAGATGTAGGTCATCCGATCGATCCTGCTCAGTGGACACATTAGCAGTTTTTGCTATTTCCCTTTCCAACCAGTGGTCCACAACTGGTTCATCAAAGTCTGTGGTATGTGCTGTCCTGTCTGTGGGAAAGTGCATATAAAAGACCCCTTACTGCTTATCGGAAAGAGTAGCACATGTGGTGGCAGTGGGTTTCCTCCAAAGAAATATGTTAGAATGACCGTATGTTTGACTTCCATTAGTGGATGATAAAAATCAATGCGCTTTGGAGGCATCATTAAATAAGACAAATTTTCCTTTTCCCAAATGTTATCAAAGTTAGTTGTCATGTACGTACATAGGTATCTAGCTGGTCGCGGCAGGGGTGACTCCCACCCAACTGGAACCAGCGGCAGGCGGAGCTGTCCTAGGATTTTGGTTCTTGGAGTTTTATGTCGTGGCAACGTCTAAGGTAATATCAGGATGGGTACCGGCTAGTGACAGTGTGCGCTCGTAGTGACTTTATAGATCTGACCTAGATTGTTGGTTCTTGGAGTTTTATGTCGAGGCAACATCTAAGGTAATATCCGGATGGGTACCGGCTAGTGACAGTGTGCGCTCGTGGTGACTTTATAGAGCTGACTTAGGTTGTTAGTTCTTGGAGTTTTATGTTGTGGCAACATCTAATGGCCGGTACACACCTACCGTTTGTGCGCGCACACCTCCCGTTTATGATCAAAAACTGCCCGTTTCGCGCACAAAAATCGCTAGGTGTGCGCCCCCCGCGCACACCTAGCGATTGCGATTCGCGCATAAAACTAAGATTTTAGTGCTAAAAGCGGCCGTTTACGATTGCGATTCGCGATTCGAAAAACGAATCGGTCCGTTTTCAGTTTTAAGCGGGTCGGGTCGAGTCGCGAGTTTCAGTGCGCGAATCGTAAACGGTAGGTGTGTACCGGCCATAAGGTAATATCAGGATGGGTACCGGCTAGTGACAGTGTGCAATCATTGTGAATTTATAGGGCTGTCCTACTGGGAAATGAGGCTGCTGGCACCATGTCCCGATATCCCACTCAGTCACATTATCCTGACACTGAGCTAACCAGTCCTTGCCCTATCCTAATAATGCCGAGCACCAGGATAGGAAGTGACAAATATCAATGTTGTAAGTCATTGGTTTGACTTAACAGGGAATCGAACTCCCGATCTTCCGCACGGGAAGCCTGAGCTCTACCGATTCTGCCACCACGTCTGGTCTAGAGAATAGGTAGTTTCAAGCTAGATATATTAAGGCGAATCATATTTGATCCTAATACAATGCCGTCACGAAAACAGCAGGTTCACATTAAATCAGGATTCAGAGCTTTGACTTAAGCAATTCTGGGTCCAAACAATTATATAAATGTGTTGTTATATCCGAATTCACGTTAAATCATGGTGCGTAATAATAGGGCTTCACTGTAAATAAATCAAGTTGTTTTGGTCATGGTTGGTTGGTTGATTGGTTGTTGGAGTTTTACATCCTGGCAACATCCAAGGTCATATCAGGAAGGGTACCGACTTGTGACTGCGCACTCATGGCAACTTTATAGTGCTGCGCCTCTGGGAAATCAGGCCGCTGGCACCATGAATCGACATCCCACTCAGTCACCTTATTGTAAATAAAAATAAAGTTGTTTTGGTCATGTTACAGTCCCTTTTAAAACAATGACGTAGGCAACTTTAGCACACGCACACATCCACACCCGCACACCCACTCACCCACACACCCACACACCCAAACACCCACACACCCACGCACCTATGCACCCACACACCTACACACCCACACACCAACACAACCACACACCCACATACCCACACACCAACACCCCCCCGTCCTGATATGACCTTAGATGTTGCTAGGACGTAAAACAACAACAAACAAACAACAAACCAACACCCATGCACTCACGCGCCTATGCACCCACGCACCCACACACTCACATACCCACACACCCACACACTCACATACCCACACACCCACAAACCAACACACAGATCCACATCCACACACCCACACACCAACACACCCACACACCCACATACCCACACACAGACAAACCAACACGCACACATCCACACCGACACACCGACACACCGACACACCGACACACCGACACACCCACACACCCACACACCCACACACCCACACACCCACACACCCACACACCCACACACCCACACACCCACACACCCACACACCAGCACAACAACACACCCACACACCCACGCACCCACGCACCTACGCACCTACGCACCTACGCACCTACGCACCCACACCCCCACATACCCACACCCCCCCATACCCACACACCTACACACACATACCCACAACCCAACACACACATATCCACACAACACACCCAACACCCCACACACACACAACACACACCCACGCACCCACACACACCCACCCAAACCCACATACCCACATACCCACATACCCACACACCCACAAACCAACCCACACACACATCCACACACACCCACATACCCACCCACCCACACATCCACACATCCACAACATCCACATACCTACCAAAACCCACACCACACTCACACACCACACACACCTACACACACTCACACCCCCACACCCCAAACACAAACATAAACAGCCACCCCCCCACACACACTCACCCACCCACACTCACACCCACACACCCACACACCCACGCACCCACGCATCCACACACCCACACCCACACATCCACACACCCACAAACCCACACATCCACACACCCACACCGACATACCCACACACACACCCACACACACTCACACCTACACACACCCAACCACACACATAAACACCCGCACCACACCCAGAACACCCATACACACACCCACTCACCAACACACCCACCCACTCACCCACACACCCACACACACCCACCGCCACCCACACACGCACACACATACACACAAAGCAGCCCAGACATCGGCTTCCTGGGCGGCTGATGGTGGGTCCGTTTAATGTCAATCACTCATCGATAGGTCGCGGCGCGATTTCTTTGGTCCAAGTCTGCAGTCTGAGGTAGAGTGAAACCACAGCGCTGGTTATTTTTGCTATGCTTGGTCTTGTTGACACCGCAGCTTTCCGCGGCCGATGCATACAGTCGTCTGCCAATGGGAACCTTGGCCATATTGACGGACCAACTTGGCCCCGTCACATCAACGAATCACTGACCTACTCTTTTTGTTAGATTCTTTTGTTTGTTTGGTTTGCAACATTTGTTGATTAAGCAGGGACAAAATTTCAACTGTGGACAATTGGTCTTCCTCATTCCACTGCTGATTTCCCAGTGATGCCAAGTGCCAGGCTAGGTAGCGACAAGTATAGATTTGTCAAGTCATTGTGTAAAGTCGTCGTCTGGCAGCTGTAGTTGTGTAGGGAGGCTAATAGGAAATCAATATAGGCAAGGAGAGAAAGGAAGAGCACAAAGCGTGAAAGTAGAGTGAGAGCTTGTACCCTCAGGTTTATTATTATATAGTGGTACATGGATCTGATATGGCATACCACCTGACCACTATCTCCAATCAGCAACAAGCATTTCTAGTTCCACCAATGAACAGCAAGCATTCTTGGGTCACCATGACTACTGTGATCTACCCACCACCACCATGCCTTGTGGCTGCTTGGCCTGCACCTGCCCTGTTGTGTGTGTGTGTGTGGTGATCCGTGACTAACAGTTGGGGGGAGGGGGTAGTGAGTATAGCTCTTGAGCTCCTTCCGCACTAACAGTAGTGCCCCTCTCACACTATCTATTTAATACACAATGACTATTGACTACAAGTAAAGAGTCACCAGCAACTACATAAATACATTCATGCACCTGGCCACATACATGATTTACATTAATAGACCATTTGTACTCCTTTATAGACCATTTCACATTCCCCATCAATGCGTTTTATCAGAATATTTTACAATTGGTTTGACGTGGGTGGGTGATTTTTTTGATTTACGACTTACAACACAGGAAGTGAGTGTTCAACTCTGTTGGCCCTCTTTCAACCAGATTCATAGATGATGGCCATAGCAGTGTTAGGTTGATCATTATAAGACACCATACTTTAGTTTGAAATAGGTTTAATTCTAAATGATTAAATTAAGAGACAGTTGATGTGTCCTAGCCAGCCGCTGGGCATTAATAGGATAGAGCAAGGACTGGTTAGTGTCAGGATAATGCGACTGAGTGGGATATTGGGTCATGTTTGCCAGCGGCCTGATTTCCCAGTGGGGCAGCACTGTAAAGTCACCATTAGCGCACACTGTCACAAGTCGGTACCCATCCTGATATGACCTTAGATATTGCTAGGACGTAAAACAACAACAAACAACCCGCACCACATTACTACTGAAGCAGGTAGCTTGGCAGTTCTGGAACGAATTGTTTGTTGGGGTTTTACGCCTCAGAAGCAGGGCAGGTACCGACTTGTGACAGCGCACTACTGACGACCTTATATCGCTGCCTCACTGAAGGGACCGTGCTGCTGGCACCGTGACAACGATATACCACCAGGCATGGTGGCCGAATCGGTAGAGCGCAGGCCTCGCGTGTGGAAGATCGAGAGTTCGGTTCTCGGTCGAGTCAAACCAATGACTTATACAATTGATACTTGTCACTTCCTAGCCTGGAGTTCGGTATTGTTAGGATAGGGCAAGGACTGGTTATTTCAGTGTCATGATAATGTGACTGAGTGGGATATCGGGTCATGGTGCTGCGGCCTGATTTACCAGTGGGACAGCACTATAAATTCACCATTAGTGCGCACTGTCACAAGTTCGTACCCGTCCTGATATGACCTTAGATGTTGTCAGGACATAAACACTCCAATAAACAACCAATCCCACCATCCCTACACTGTTCCTCATTTATAGTAATGCCAAGCGCCAGGTGAGTTGGGGTAGGTGCAGGTGCACCTGTCTCAGCGCCCCCTGTGGTCAACAGAGTCGTGCCAGACGCGGACAATTTTGTCATTTACTAAATGTGTTTGCATGCTTCATTCGATAACCTACGGTATTGCTTTTGTATGGGATTGGGTATTAATCGGCCTGGAATCGAACCCACGACCTCTCGAATGTAAGGTTCGCGCTCTGTTGATGTGGTCATGCCGGCTGGTCCACATTGTGAGGAAGGGAGTGAGAGTGGAGAAGGGCAGGAAGGAAGGAGGCTGGGAAAATGGAGAGATGGAGAGATGGAGAAGAGAAAGGAAGAGAGGGCAATGGGTAGACGGGAAGAAGGGGTGGAGAGAAGGGGGAAGGGAAGAAAGGATGAAGGGAAGGGGAGAAGGGTAGAAAGGAGGACGGGAAGGGGAGAAGGGGAGAAGGTAAGTGGGAGAAGGGGAGAAGGTAAGTGGGTGGAGGGAAAGAAGGGTGGAAGGGAGGAAGGGAGGAAGGGAAGAACTGGGAAAAGGGAAGAAAGGGGAAAAGGGAAGCGGGAACAGGAAGAATTAGACAGAAAGAAGGGGATAGGAAACAGGAGAGATGGGAGAAGGGGAGAAGGGGAGAAGGGAGAGAGAGGGGAGAGGGAGAAGGGAGAAGGGGAGAAGGGGAGAAGGGGAGAAGGGAGAAGAGAGAAGGGGAGAAGGGGAGAAAGGGAGAGAGAGGGAGAGAAGGGGAGAAGGAAGAAGGGGAGAAGGGGAGAAAGGGAGAAGGGAGAAGGGGAGAAGGGAGAGAGATGGAGAGCAGGGGAGAAGTGGAGATGGAGAGGGGAGAAGGGGAGAGGGGAGAAGGGAGAGGGGGGAGAAGGGGAGAAAGGGGAGAAGGGAGAGGGAGAAGGGGAGAAGGGGAGAAGGGGAGAAGGGAGAAGAAGAAGGGGAGAAGGGAGAAGGGAGGAAGGGGAGAAGGAAAAAGGGGAGAAGGGAGAAGGGGAGAAGGGAAGAGGGAGAAGGGGAAGAAGGGAGAAGGGGAGAAGGGGAGAAGGGGAAAGGGGAGAAGGGGAGAAGGGGAGAAGGGGAGAAGGGGAGAAGGGGAGAAGGGGAGAGAAGGGAAAGGGGAGAAGGGAGAAGGGGAGAAGGGGAGAAGGGGAGAAGGGAGAAGGGGAGAAGTGAGAGGGGAGAAGGGGAGAAGGAGAAGGGGAGAAGGGGAGGAAGGGAAGAAGGGAGAAGGGGAGAGAAAGGGAGAAGGGGAGAAGGGGAGAAGGGGAGAAGGCAAAGGGAGAAGGTGAGAAGGTGAGAAGGCGAGAAGGCGAGAAGGCGAGAAGGCGAGGGCAAGAAGGAGAGAAGTGGAGAATGGGAGAAAGGGAGAAGGCTGAAGAGGAGAAGAAATGAAGAGAATAAACGGAAGAAAGGGAAGGAGGAAACACAAGGAGAACGGCCGACGGGGAGAAGGGGAGAAGGGCAGAAAGAGAGTAGAAATGGGGAGTGGTCCCCCTCCTCCCCCCGTCCACTCCTGGCCTGCTCGCACCCCGTAACTAGCGACAACCGTCAGGAGGAATGCAAACCGACTGCAATCCCTTTCCCCCCTGCATTAGAGCCGCTCACCGGAAGCTGGCGAGCAGCTCATTAATGACGACCACCTGGCGGTGGCGAGCGGAGGGGGAGCGGTGTTAATTGACGCCGGCAGGAGCCGCCAGGCGGGCGGGATGGATGCGAGATGTGACGTAACGCGCGCTGATGGCAGTAATTCCTCCGTTGTGACAAGGCTGCAAGGGAGCGCGCCCGGCGCCCGACGCCACTTCGCTCCGGCGCCCGGCGCCAATTCGCCCCGGCGCCCGGGCGGGATGCGTCACGCTGATTTATATACGGCGCGTCCCGCGCGGGGGCGCCACCGAGGGCATACATCAGCGGCGCGAGTGATTGGCGCGCAACGGGCGCTGGTTGGGTAAGGTGGATGTTTTGGGCGGGATTGGGTTGTGGGTGGGTTAATGTTTGGGGTGTGGGTGGATGTTTGGGGAGTGGGTGGGTGGGTGGATGCTGAGGCGGGGCTGGGTGGGTGGATGTTTGGGGCTGGGTGGGTGGATGTTTAGGGATAGGGTGGGTGGGTGGATGTTTGGGTTTGGGGCTGGGTGGGTGGATGTTTGAGGCTGGGTGGGTGGATGTTTTGGGCTGGGTGGGTGGATGTTTTCACTCTTAAGGGCGCATTCCATATACGCGTAATGCGTAATGCGTTATGCGTTACGCGTTATGCGTTATGCGAATGCCAGCATTCCATATACGCGTAATGCGTATTGCGTTATGCGTTATGCGTTATGCAGAGAAGTATATAAAAAGTATATAAAAAGTGAGTGGGACTCTGTGTCTGTGTCTCTATGTGTGTGTCTGTGTCTCCGTGTCATAGACACAGAGACACAACACAGAGACACACACACAGACACACACACACACAGACACACACACACAGAATGGGACGGTCCAAACATGGCTCAGTTTAGCTTGCTTGGAGGGATGTTAGGACCGTCCCAAATATGAAGACTGCTTCCTAACAGGTCCGCCGCATAAACCTATATGTTTGCACCGTCCCATTTTTCATATTTCTCATGAAGACCGTAATTATCAGTCGCCTCCTCCAGCCTTATATCAATGGACAAATGCAACTGATGCTTTTCTGTTCGCACCACCTCGTCCCGGCTGTCTGTAATTATCAGTCGCCTCCTCCAGCCTTATATCAATGGACAAATGCGACTGATGATTTTCTATTCGCACCACCTTGAAGACTGCTTCCTAACAGGTCCGCCGCATAAACCTACATGTTTGCACCGTCCCATTTTTCATATTTCTCATGAAGACCGTAATTATCAGTCGCCTCCTCCAGCCTTATATCAATGGACAAATGCGACTGATGCTTTTCTGTTCGCACCACCTTGTCCCGGCTGTCTGTAATTATCAGTCGCCTCCTCCAGCCTTATATCAATGGACAAATGCGACTGATGATTTTCTATTCGCACCACCTTGAAGACTGCTTCCTAACAGGTCCGCCGCATAAACCTACATGTTTGCACCGTCCCATTTTTCATATTTCTCATGAAGACCGTAATTATCAGTCGCCTCCTCCAGCCTTATATCAATGGACAAATGCGACTGATGCTTTTCTGTTCGCACCACCTTGTCCCGGCTGTCTGTAATTATCAGTCGCCTCCTCCAGCCTTATATCAATGGACAAATGCGACTGATGATTTTCTATTCGCACCACCTTGAAGACTGCTTCCTAACAGGTCCGCCGCATAAACCTACATGTTTGCACCGTCCCATTTTTCATATTTCTCATGAAGACCATAATTATCAGTCGCCTCCTCCAGCCTTATATCAATGGACAAATGCAACTGATGCTTTTCTGTTCGCACCACCTCGTCCCGGCTGTCTGTAATTATCAGTCGCCTCCTCCAGCCTTATATCAATGGACAAATGCGACTGATGATTTTCTATTCGCACCACCTTGAAGACTGCTTCCTAACAGGTCCGCCGCATAAACCTACATGTTTGCACCGTCCCATTTTTCATATTTCTCATGAAGACCTTAATTATCAGTCGCCTCCTCCAGCCTTATATCAATGGACAAATGCAACTGATGCTTTTCTGTTCGCACCACCTCGTCCCGGCTGTCTGTAATTATCAGTCGCCTCCTCCAGCCTTATATCAATGGACAAATGCGACTGATGATTTTCTATTCGCACCACCTTGAAGACTGCTTCCTAACAGGTCCGCCGCATAAACCTACATGTTTGCACCGTCCCATTTTTCATATTTCTCATGAAGACCGTAATTATCAGTCGCCTCCTCCAGCCTTATATCAATGGACAAATGCAACTGATGCTTTTCTGTTCGCACCACCTTGTCCCGGCTGTCTGTAATTATCAGTCGCCTCCTCCAGCCTTATATCAATGGACAAATGCGACTGGTGATTTTCTATTCGCACCACCTTGAAGACTGCTTCCTAACAGGTCCGCCGCATAAACCTACATGTTTACACACAGAGAGACACACACACAGACACACACACAGAGACACACACACAGAGACACAGATACACACACAGAGACACACACAGAGACACACACACAGACACAACACAGAGACACAACACACAGACACACACACACAGACACACACAGAGACACACACACAGACATACACACAGACACAGAGGCACACACACAGACACAGAGACACACATACAGACACACACAGAAACACAGAGACACACACACACAGACACACACACACAGACACAGAGACTAT
>CM059186.1:20680245-20702154 GCA_030323885.1 Branchipolynoe longqiensis
ACAGCGCGGGGCGGGGGAGGGTCTCTTCCTCTCCTCGCATCAAACGTAATGCTACGCATTACGACCAAGCTTGCGTGAGGGTGCTTGTTTTCAAGGCTGGACAGGTGTGAAACCGCCCTGTTTACTGTTTAATATTTTGTGTTCGTTTAGGTGGTCCATAATATGTCTATGCAATATTTTTTCGATTAGTTTACCAGGCAGTGGAGATTGGACTATAGTTTGCCAGCACCTGTTTATCCCCTCCTTTTTGGAACGGTGTTACTTTGGCTAGTTTCCAACAGTGCACATAAGTACCTTCTGTGAACGATTTGTTGTATAGATTACCTATAACATCTAGTTATGTATAACCTCAAGGTACATAGCTACATGTCCATGACAACAACCTCAAGGTATATAGCTACACGTTCATGACACCAACCTCAAGGTATGTAGATTCATGTCCAAGACAACAACCTCAAGGTACATAGCTAAACGTCCATGACAACAACCTCAAGGTACATAGCTAATGTTCATGACTCCAACCTCAAGGTACATAGCTAATGTCCATGACTCAAAATTCAAGGACTATTGTTACACGTTCATGCCCACAACCTTAAGGTACATAGTTACACATCCATGACTCAAACTTTAAGGTACATAGCTAATGTCCATGACAACAGCCTCAAGGTGCATAGCTAATGTCCATGACAACAACCTCAAGGTACATAGCTACATGTCCATGACAACAACCTCAAGGTACATAGCTACATGTCCATGACAACAACCTCAAGGTACATAGCTACATGTCCATGACAACAACCTCAAGGTACATAGCTACACATGTATAATAATAACCTCAAGGTACATAGCTACAGGTCCATGACAACTTCAAGGTATGTAGCTACACGTCAATGACAACAATTCCAAGGTACATATCTACACATCCATGACAACAACCTCAAGGTACATAGCTATACTTCCATCACAACAACTTCAAGGTACATAGCTACACATCCATGACAACAACTTCAAGGTGCAAAGCTACACGACCATGACAACAACCTCAAGGTACATAGCTACACGTCCATGACAACAACCTCACAGTACATAGCTACACATCCATAAATACAACCTCAAGGTACATAGTTACACGCCCATAATAACAACCTCAAGGTACATAGTTACACGTCCATGAAAACACCCTCAAGGTACATGGATACACATCCATAACCACAACTTCAAGGCACATACTTTCTGACATAAGACCTAGTTCCTGATATAACGCATACAATAGGAGTCAGCAGAGTACCTACCTTCGGTCATATACAAAGGACTTGCTCTGTATGCACATACTACAAATACCAGCAAGTTTCAGCAGTTTCCAAGGCTACTACAAACAATAATACATAATAACCACTACCTACTCAGCCGTACCAATCAAACGCTCGAATTTTGCCCACGTGACCACTAATCATGCAAATCACCTTCATTTACACCCATTCCTTTATGTTTGCACTTGCTTCCCGGGAGTGGGCCATGTCCATCTGTGAAGCTGTCGATCATCTGATCGATCCTTTTCAGTGGACACATTTGCAGTTTGGGCTATTTTCCGTTCCAACAAATGGTCCACAACTGGTTCATCAAAGGCTGTGGTATGTGCTGTCCAGTCTGTGGGAAAGTGCATTTAAAAGACCCATTGCTGCCTATCAGAAAGAGTACCCTATGTGGTGGTAGCGGAATTCCTAAAAGAAATAAGTCAGAGTGGCCATATGTTTGACATCCAATAGAGGCATCGTTAGGTAAAAGAAGCTTTAACTTTTTTGTGCATTTACTTCCCACACCTCTGTCTGTCGACTGGTGGCCTATATCTGAGCTGCCTTTCGCTGTAACCACCTGCTACAACTTCTGATATATGCTGGTAGCTATCAGACAGTTGCCTCCTGCCACCTCTCAATTTTGCATAAATAACCAGCAGCACATATGTCCCATAACCACCTCACCGCAGGTTTATGCGCATACAAGGTCACTGTCCTCGCAACAAATCTATAGGATTTCCACCAACAACGTGCCCTCTGATGGCAGTGACGATAGTCTTGTGTGTAGCAGCTCATTGTGCAGCATGCTTTGTGGGAAAGGTCTTATAGAGGAGTTCCACCAACTAATTTTGTGTATAGCAGCTCACTGTCAAAGACCCTATAATACTAAGATGGCTCACTCTCTATCTCTCCCATGGTAATGTAAATTTCGCATTGCCACCTTGTGGTGGGTTTGATCAGCCCGGCTGCTGGTTGGTGTTTCACATGTAAACACATACAATTATATTATACATGTGATAGGTAAGTATGAATACACATCAATATGAAATTGCTATGAACAAATACACATTATCATCAGCATCATCATCATCACCATCATCACACACCTTTCACATTCATATAAACATTTATACATATAATATAGCAACTGTTTAACCAAGAGAACAGCCAGCGCACCAAGTGGTGGGTTTGATCATTTTGATTATACAGTACAGGCTGAGTGAGCCGTCTTAGTATTATAGGGTCTTTGTCACTGTGCAGGATGTTCTGTATGGGACAGTTTTTATATATAGAGTATTTCCACCAGTTGGCAGCAGCTCACTGTACAAACTCCACATAAAAGGTCGATTACCCTGATTCTCGAGTACCCTGCAATATGTTGACTTGGGTGTCCGAGAGAGATCCTCCAATCTCTGTTTCCACTGCACTGGATGAAAGTGGATTAATCTAATCATCTAATGACGCACTTGGAGCAGAATGCTTCGGGTAGCCGATACGGAGACAGAGACAGGTAGATACATATATATTTACATTAAATCAGTGCCGATGCAAGGCCATGAAATCTACACATTTGAGCAGAACATTTTTGAATGTTAGTTTTTTTAGATAAATAAATAATGTTCATTGTCATATTTTCTTATGCAGGTTAGCACCTGCAGGTTAGCATCCTGGTTAACACTCTATGTGCAACAACAACAAAACATGAACAGGTGTAACTTTACCTACAAGTAGGTATATGGAATCACTGATTCAAAGGGAAGCTTTGAGAGGCTACTGCCCTCAGTGGGCCTCATGATACTATTCCATTTCAATGGATTGTTTGGTGTGCTTTCATTATCAATTTACCCACCAACTCGGACTGAGCAAATAAAATAAGTGTTTCGATAACAGCGGAAAATGTGGAGGGGAGAGATCAGTCTCGTGCAATTCAGAGCGAGTCTGGTGACCGGAAACGGTATCCTTTGCAAGGATCAGATGGAAACCATTTGAAAGAAGATTATTTGAGAAAGCTTGCTGGAGTGAAATTAAAGAAGTGGTTGTGGGAGTACTCTGAAGACGCAGGACGGGTAATAAGAACGAGTTCAGGGATGGACAGGGTTTGTTTCCTGATGGAAGCTTTGATGAATTAATTGGGGTTCTGCACCCTATGAACATTTGGGGTCAGTACATGACGAATTATGGCAGTGCGCACTCATGGCAGTTTTATAGTGCCGCCGCATTCAAATGCCATGCTACCGGGACCATGCTGTTTGTTACAGAACTAGCTAGGCCACCCCATAGGCTTCCGAGGGATGGAAATGATGAGGTTTGTGTGCGTAGAAGTGTGGCTAAGGCAAGTGATAACAGATTGGAAGAGGTCAAGGGGCAGGCATTAGTAAGTAGGTGGAAGTAGAAATAGCTAAGAGGAAGTAATAGCAGATAAGAGAAAGTAAGAGGAGATGAAAATAGATAGGAGTAGGTATGAGCTTTGATGCTGAGATATAGAGGAGGATGACCAGGGCTAGCACATCTTTCGGCTGACTAGGACAGAGACTCTGGCACAACCACCATGTGTCCACACAGGCGAAAGGCATGATCTACTCTGCAATCGTACTATCCACCCTAGTATATGGAGCTGAGGCCTGAACAGTGTACATATGGCAGGTGAAAAAGCTGCAAGCCTTCATGATGCGACATCTGAGTTCGATCTTGAGGATAACCTGGAAGGACAAAGTGACAAACATTGCGACCGACAGCATGATGATGATGTTGAGGTATGAGTAGGTAGGGATAGATAGGAGCAGATAGGAACAGACAGGAACAGATAGGAGCAGATCCGAGGGGGAAGGAACATATAGTAGATAGGAGCAGATAGGAGATATCAGCAGATAGGAGACATCAGCAGATAGGAGATATCAGCAGATATGATCAGATATGAGTAGATATGAACATGTATGAACAGATATGAACATATATGAACAGATAAGAGCAGATAGGAGCAGATTTAAGGAGGTAGGAACAGATAGGAGCAGATATGACCAGACATGGGCAGACACAACTAGATCTAGATCCGAGGAGGAATGAGCATATAGTAGGTGGGGGGTAGGAGCAGATAACAGCAAACCGAAGGAGATAGGATCAAACGGGAGCAGATAGGAATAAGTAGGAGCAAGTTGGAACAGACATGGGCAAAAATGAGCAGATAGGAGTAGGTAGGAGCACATACATTGAACATGGAGCAGATTGGAGTATAAACGAGCAGATACGATGGAGTATGAGCAGATAGAAACAGCTAGTAGCTGATACAAGGAGGTAAGAACAGGTACAAGGAGGTAAGAACAGATACAAGGAGGTAAGGACAGATACAAGGAGGGAAGATCAGATACAATGAGGTAAGAGCAGATACAAGGAGCTAAAGGCAGATACAAGGAGGTAAGAACAGATACAAGGAGGTAAGAGCAGATACAAGGAGCTAAGGGCAGATACAAGGAGGTAAGAGAAGATACAAGGAGGTAAGACCAGATAGGAGGTAAGAGCAAATACAAGGAGGTAGCAGCAGATAAAAGGAGGAAAGATCAGATACAAAGAGGTAAGGGCAGATACAAGGAGGTAAGAACAGATACAAGGAGGAAAGACCAGATACAAGGAGGTATGGGCAGATATAAGGATGTAGATACATACTGCATGTGTTTAAATTGAAAAAGTCCAATATGCGTCTTAATAGCTGTTTTAGGTTCATACTCCTGTCACACTATGACGTAACAAGCCAAAGTGAGTCTAACGTGGTCATTTTTCGTCATTACGTTGGGTTACGTCATGATGATGTCAGAATGACGTTAGAATGATGCCGAGCTACATCACATTACGTCGTGTTACGTCGAGTTACGTCAAGGTTTTGGACATGTTCAAAACTTTCGACGTAGGTCGAACGTAAGGGTTTACGTTCGCCGTAAGTTCTGTTCATGTTCAGTGAACGTCAAGGACGTTAAACGGATGTTATTTCAATGGTGCTCACTACGTTCAACTACGTTCCACTACGTTGACCCACATTAAACCGAGTGCAAATGGCCACGTGGCATAATGGGAACGTCAGGAGAACGTCAGGAGAACGTCAGGAGAACGTCAGGAGAACATCAGGAGAACGTGCATTCAACATACGTTCAATGTCTCATGACGTATCTAACATCACGTAATGTTCTTCTGGCGATGGAATAACGTTCATAATGTTCCGTGAGCGTAGTGACATTGCCCAAATTTGCATACTACGCCGAAAAGTTCAACCTTCTTCACATTCTCCCTATGCTGATGTCATTACATCGTAGTGTGACAGGGCCATTACTTTCCTCATCTACCATTACCTGCCAATAACCAGATTTTAGGTCTAGTGTGGTAAACATTTTAGCTCCATCAAGTTGATCAAAAATATCCTGTATCCTGGGCAGAGGAAAAGCATCTTTAGTTGTCACTGCATTTAGCTTACAATAGTCCCCACAAAGACGAATGCTACCATCCTTTTTGGCACAATAGCGAATGGTGAACTACAACTTGCCTCTATAATATCCTCTTCAAGCATTCTATTTAACTCTTTTTCCACAAGATGTCATATACTCAAAGGTATCCTATAAGGTCTCTGATTAACAGGATATGCATTACCCGTATCACTATGCATCTGTACAACCTATACCAGACGGGATGGCCGAATGAGTTAGAGCGTCCGTCTCCCGTGCTGGTAGATCGTGGGGTCGTGGGTTCGAGTCCCGGTCGAGTCAAACCAATGACTTTAAAATTGATACTTGTCACTTCCTAGCCAGGCGCTCGGCATTATTAGGATAGGGCAAGGACTGGTGTGCTCAGTGTCAGGATAATGTGACTGAGTGGGATACCAGGTCATGGTGCCGGCGGCCTGGTTTCCCAGTGGGACAGCACTATAAAGTCGCCATGAGTGCGCACTGTCACAAGTCGGTACCCGTCCTGATATGACCTTAGATGTTGCTAGGACGTGAAACAACAACAAACAAAACAAATCTGTACAACCTAACTAGTTCTGAGTTTATCAGGAAACAAAGAAGGAAATTGTATCTTCCAATAGTCTAATTCTGGAAGTATACCTGCAATTCCTCTATTTATAGTCTCTAAACCTATCCACTGATTTAAAATATCACACAAGGAAAGAAACTTATCCTTATAACTAATTTCAACTGCACAAATTTCCATTACGTCTGTACCTATGAGCATATCAAAGCTCAGTGAATCTACTACAAAGAAAGGACATAATGTATCATAAAGAGAAATATACGCTATACCTACAGTAGGAATTAGATGTCCTGACAGAGATCTCAATCTACTACCCGGATACAATTGCCCATCGGATACACCGATGTCAATCAAAAATTGGAAAACAGGCAAATGTATCAAACTCTTAGCCCCACCTGAGTCTACAAGACCAGATAAATTATAACCGTCAAATTCGATTTTAATCAAAGGAAGTGCATCAAGTGTGCTTTCTAGTTTCCCGATGGTATAGTCCCGCTCAGATTAACGTTACCCAAATGTAATTTTACTTTATATGGACAATCGTGCATCATGTGTGCTTCATTACAGAAGTAACAAGAGATAGTATGCTTAAGTGCTGAATTATGGCTTCATTGCCTAAAATCGTTGCTGTTCCGTGCCTGTGGATATATGTGAGATGTATCAAACGGTAGTGTCTCCATCTGCGCAACCGGTGGAAAATTTGCATTGCCCCCCTGCTGTTGTGTTGACAGCGCATGCCCCACAGTGTGCTATGCGACTGAAGCATGACCAATTAAACCAGCATTTCCTACCCCGACCGACTGCCCTAGGTTTACATGCGGCAATCCATCATGTACGCCCCAGTTGTAAGAATGGACACATGAAGGTGTCGTGTCATTCACAGGGTCAATCGCTGAATGGTCAGAAACTCCACTGCCTAACAACAAGTTACTTATGCACTTCCTTAGAGACTTCATTTCACCTTGCAGTGACTTCATTACCTGAATATCTGAACCAGAGGATTTAGAACCTCTAGAAGAAGAGAAAGACTTGGAAAAATCCAAAGAAGTACCATTTAGACTATCCATTTTCTCACAAATAGCTAAATTACCACCATGTGATTTAGCACGTCTCTGCTGCCTGATTACGGACCTATCACTGAGAATAGAGATTCAAAAGTTTTGGGTCAATTCATTTCCACATACCACATAGTATTATCATCTAATAAAGAATCAACAAATCTCGAAAGGAGTATTTCAAATGTGTCACTACCGAAAACTGCATTCGGAAGATCCCAGCCTTTTGCTGCCACCATTTTAAAAAGCTGACAGTATGCAGCTACTGTCTCCCCGTCTTCTTGTGTCATAGCCAACACTACCCCTTCAAATGACTATATCCCCAGTCAGAAGAGTAGATGCCATCACTTCTTTAATTTCTTTCCAGGAACTAGCATGTTCATGCTGAAAAGCTGTGAAAAGAACCTCATGCAGCGTTCACATTGCATTGGACAGAGCAAAATGAATAATGTCCAGGTCTGAAACATCAGCAAGTGTCCCTATGTATTCAATCAAATCAATACAATTACATAATGCTCCTCTATCTGACCCATCCAACAAGGGAACAGACTTGCCATATGCCTTTAAAGATCGACACCGTATCTCTCTCTGCCTATGTTCTACCTGCAACAATTCCTGTGCCTCCCTGTGCTCTTCTCTATCCTCTCACATTTCTGTCCTATCTCTTATTTCTGCCAATCGCCCCTTCTGCTCCTCTTTAAGAGTATTCTCCCTCTCCCATTTCTGATGAATAATTTCCCAGTGTACACTCACATGGAACCATTGTTAGAACTCTCCATGCAAAGAATCCTCCATTGACTGTGTGTGTGGCATCTTCAAGCTGCTGTTCTATATGGTGGTAGAAAAGATTAGCAGAATTGAATCCAAGAAGAAGAAATAGTAAAAAACATTGTAGTGTATCACCAATTTTGTAGAGTCTAATGCTCGGATCTGTGGCTGTGTAGGTAGGCTATGAGGAAAAACAATACAAACAAAGAGAAAGTAAGAGAGTAAAGTGTAAGAGAGAGCATCCAGCCCTCTGGTTTATTTATATATAGTTACATGGGTTCCTGGTAGAGTATCATACCACCTCTTTCCACCAATAGGAATCTAGCATTCCTGGTCTCACCAATAGGAATCCAGCATTCCTGGTCTCCATGGACACCAGTGGTTTGTCAACCACCAGTAGCTGTCTCGCCCCTTGGCGACCACCAACCTTGACCTGTTAAGTGTGGTGAGCCCTACCCCAGCAGAAGGGCTAGGCCCTGTGTGCAATCACACCCAGACCTGCCAGCACCACTGTCTATTTACATCCCACTCAGGCACCACCAACCCATATATATATATGCACCTGGCCAAGTACACCGATCAGTAATAGTAATTCCCCACTTGCCGAATATTGGAATATTTTACCAGGGGGTAGGAGCACATACGATGAGGTAGGAACAGATAAAAGGAGGTGAGGGCAGATACAAGGAGGTAAGGGCAGATACAAGGTGGTAAGAGCAGATACAAGGAGGTAAGAGCAGATACAAGGAGGTAAGGACATATACAAGGAGGTAAGGGCAGATACAAGGGGGTAAGAACTGATACGAGGAGGTAAGGACAGATACAAGGAGGTAACAACAGACACAAGAAGGTAAGAACAGATACAAGGAGGTAAGGACAGACACAAGAAGGTAAGAACAGATACAAGGAAGTAAGAGCAGATACAAGGAAGTACGAACAGATAGAAGGAGGTACGAACAGATACAACGTGGTAGGAACTGATACAAGGAGGTAAGAACAGATACAAGGAAGTAAGAACAGATACAGGGAGGTAAGAACAGATACAAGGAAATAAGAGCAGATACAAGGAAGTAAGACCAGATACAAGGAGGTAAGAACTGCTACAAGGAGGTAAGAACTGATACAAGGAGGTAAGAACAGATACAAGGAAGTAAGAACAGATACAAGAAGGTAAGCACAGCTACAAGGAGGCAAGAACAGATGCAAGGGGGTAAGAAGAGATAGAAGGAGATAAGGACAGACACAAGGAGGTAAGAACCGATACAAGGAGGTAAGAATCAGTTCGACCGAGTCAATCATGAACTGTTAATCAAATGTTTACAAGATATTGGTGTCAATGGCAAAGACATTAAACTAATTGTGAACTTATACTGGACACAACGTGCATTTATAAAAATGGAGCAGGGCCTATCGGATGAAGTTATGATTAAACGAGGAGTTTGACAGGGGTGTGTATTGTCACCATGTCTATTTAACCTGTACACCGAGATGATTTTCAGACACATTGAATATTGCAAGAGAGTGACAATAGGTGGCATGAACATCAACAATCTTAGATATGCCGATAACAGTGTAATATTAGCAGACAGTGATATAGTGAATAGAATCAATAAAGCTGGAATACTATTCAACATCAAGATGAATGCCAGGAAGACCAAAACAATGGTTATAAGTAAAAAGACAGATAAACCAAATGTCAATATAACCATAGATGGCACAAACATAGAACAAGTATCCGAATTCATATATCTCGGACAAAAGATTACAAATGATGGGAGATGTGAGGAAGAAATTAAAAGAAGGATAACAATAGCCCGAACAACATTCTCCAAAATGTATAGAGTGTTAACATCAAGTAAGATATTAATACAAACAAGGAAGCATATTCTTCAGTGTTATGTGTGGTCTACTCTAATGTATGGGGCAGAGACATGGACAATCTCTAAGAAAATGTACAAACGTTTAGCAGCATTTGAGATGTGGACTTATCGAAGGATGATGAAAATATCATGGACAAAGAAGATCACCAACAAAGAAGTTCTCAGAAAAATTAAAAATAAGAAAAGCTTGTTTGCCACTATACAGACAAAGAAACTTATTTATTTTGGCCACATCATTCGTCAGAGTTCAATATACCGTACATTGTTGGAAGGGAAGGTGAATGGCAGCAGAGGGAGAGGGAGACCAAGAACATCATGGTTTACAAATATTTCACAGTGGACAGGCTTGAATTATTCACAGTCTATCAGAACAGCACAACATCGGGACAATTGGAGAACCATTGCATCCAACCCTCGACTAGAGGACGGAACTATTGATTGATTGAAAGGCCATCCTTGCCCTGACCCATGTACATATGTATATATATAAATGTTCTCAAATGCACAAGACAGCCCCACACACTGATCCCCTTCCCACCCCTACCCAACCCTACTACACTTTCTTTCAAAACTTATTACCTAACATTTTCCTTTAAATTGAGATAAAACCTGTCTGATGTAAGTCCGCACTGCAATCTCAGACTTCCTATCCCATCATTAGGCCACACAATACGGAACACTTGTGATGGGATTAAAAAATGGGCAGATTTCTCGCATTTGGTATTGGTGATCGGATCCACTGATTTGCATATTTACAATATAATATATCATATCTACCCCCCTACCCCCACCCCAGGGGGGATAGGAGAGGAGCACTACAGAGCTTATTACAGGCGACAAGGGGCTTATCACTATCCATATTGGAGATATGTTATATCTTTTTGAAAATAGAAGAGAGAAAACAAAGGAAGAAATAAGTGTTTAAAGACAATTCTAGAATCATGCAATACCATGTGATCCATGCACACCAAGTGCATAATACATATGTTGAACTGGAATTGTATGCAGTTACTATTACAACTAATAGTCAATTTATATTATACTTCTATTATCGAACAGGATTTTCATGTGATTATTATTCCAACTGATATTGTCATTTATGTACCAACAAATTGTAATGAACAGCTGGAAGACCAGTGCTCTGGCACTGACAAAAGACGTTATTCGCTGAATAAAATACATTTAGTAAAGAAAATGAAATACAACGAGGTAAGAACAGATACAGGGAGGTAAGAGCAGATACAAGGAGATAAGAGCAGATACAAGGATGGAGGAGCAGATACAGGGAGGTAATAGCAGATACAAGGAGGTAGCACATATACAAGGATGTAGGAGCAGATATGGGAGGTAATAGCAGATACAAGGAGGTAGTACAGATACAAGCGGATAGGACGAGGTATGAAGAGGTGGAAACAGCTAAAACAAGTAGGGGACATTTTGAGCAAACAGGAGTAAATCGGACCAGCCTGGAAACCTGCTCAGATCATTTACAGCTATCGGCGACATGTTCGAGAGCAGGTCGATATCAAGAAAAAGATTTTAACAAAGCACACACACAAAAAATGACACAGATGACAGTGATCAAGGCCGGGGACCTGGAACTGCTCAATCTGAGCCTGGCGGGGAAGCCTGGTGAAAAACGACGACCTCAGGTGGTGATGTGGACCGAGAAGCAGCAAGGGTTAAAGGAGCCAGCCGGATTTCAACGGGGCTGGGGGTGGAGGTGGGGGTGGGGTGGAGGTGGGGGTGTGGAGCGGGTGAGGGTGGGGATGGAGGTGTGGGGGCATGGTACTGATGGGTACCAAGAGTCAGAGAAGACCCTGTGACACGCCCACACATGTGTGCACTGGCACCCAACCTGCTTTGATCCGGATATCAAGTACTACCTGTAAAACCTTGGCCCTAAATCTACTTTCTACTTTCTACATTCTACTTTCCATGGATCACACAGCAAGTAGGACATGTTCCTAGCAGTTTCGGTGTTCGCTACTGTTCATGGCGTCATGGGATCGACACCCCCCCCCCCCCCCCAATAGCCGATGTATATTTTGTGTGGGCCGGGGGGGGGGGGGGGTGGGGGGGTCATTAAAAAAAAAAGAACAAAAGAAAAAAAAAAGGGGTCATGGGATCTAAGCATTTGGGAATTTCGTGTGAATATAACTGACAAGACTGACAGAATAGATTCCACTAGGCTTTTTACATCAATATGGCCCTTGTTTCTGACATGGCGTCAAACCATAGACAATCAATCGATCATTCTCTGGTTGCTGTTTGTTTGTTGTTGTTTTATGTCCTAGCAACATCTAAGGTCATATCAGGATGGGTACCGACTTGTGACAGTGTGCACTCATGCAACTTTATAGTGCTGCCCAACTGGAAGACCAGACCGCCAGCACCATGACCTGATATCCCACTCAGTCACATTATCCTGACACTGAGCAAACCAGTCCTTGCCCTATCCTAATAATGCTGGCTAGGAAGCGACAAGATTTTAAAGTAATTGGCTTGACTCGACCAGGGTTCGAACCCACGACCCCACGATCTACCAACACGGAAAACGGACGCTCTAACTCATTCCGGCCACCCTGTCTGGTTTCTCTGGTTTCAGAGTCAAATCAAAGCCTTAATTAATTTTTTTGATAAAATATTTATTCATCTGAATACTTATTTTGTCAGCGCCGGGGCACTGGTCTTCCAGCCGTTGGAGTGATCGCATTTGGTCTGTACATAGTGGAAGTGGAATGCGTTGCGCTGCGTGCAGCGCAACCCATTCTGAACATAAAAAGAAAGTGGTGGAGCAGCCTATGCTGCATAGTGTACAGCATAGGTAGTCAACATAGTGCAAGGCATATGCATCAAGATAGAGTGTGCAATAATTTACACTAGTGGTCAAATCATATGCTGTGTTTGTATATCAGTTAGATTTGGTTTTAATAACGGTTAGTCTTTCAATATGAAATTGTGTGCATTGCTGGTTGAAGATGTAGTTATTCAGTGGTGGCAATGGGTCTCGAGTAGTGGTGGTGGGTTTCGAGTCATTGAGTTATAATAGTTGTTTGTCAAATGTGGATGGGGGTGGGGGGGGGGAGGGGCCCATGGGTAGGGGGGCGGACACGCAGGGAGAGAGCAGGCACGAGAGAGGGCGAAGTCAATGGGTCGTTCAGCAGGTCGTATTATATATTTGCAGTGCCAGGTTTTGGGCCTGAATAACCAGGTGGGCTCTGTATGCATTTTTAAAGGCAAGGATTGAACCCGCTTCTCTGGTTCTGGTTGGGAGTTCATTCCACATGACACTTCCTTTGTAAATCGGAGCTCTGATTAACTTATTTGTATTAGGGTTGGGCACCCAGAGCAGAGTCGATGTCCCCCTTCTTGTTACCCTGGTTGTGCGATCTATGTATTTGTCATCACTTGCACGTTTATACATCAACGTCATTAGGTGTAGGTTCCTACGTACATCCAGAGTGTCCAGCCCTGCTCTGCTATGCATTTCAACCACACTTAGTATCTTGCCTTGGAATACTGTTCTGAGGGCTCTGTTTTGCGTTCTTTGTAATTTGGTCTCTTGCTGCTTCGTTAGTAATCCATAGATGATATCATTGTAGTCTATAATTGGTAATATTGTTGACTTGTACAGCTGCAGTGCAGTA
Organism: Branchipolynoe longqiensis; assembly: GCA_030323885.1. Taxonomy (NCBI): domain Eukaryota; kingdom Metazoa; phylum Annelida; class Polychaeta; order Phyllodocida; family Polynoidae; genus Branchipolynoe; species Branchipolynoe longqiensis. The sequence goes on from CM059186.1 coordinate 20,693,907, forward strand.
TTCTCACTTACATAGGTCCTTATTTTTCTGAATGTGTTCATTTTTAGTGCCAGGGTTTGGTTAAGTCTTGCCAGCTGTTGGGTACCACTTAGAGTCGCGTCAAGAGTTGTGCCTAGGTACTTATAGGAGTTCACTTCACGGAGCACTAAGCCACCCATCTGCAGTTGTATTGGCCGGGCCCTCGCCTTCCTCACTTTGGTTCCATAGATTATGTACTCAGTTTTAGTGCCATTTAGTGTTAGTTTATTCTCATGGCACCATGTGTTCACTCCATCCAGCACCATTCCAGCCTCGGTTGCGGCTATGGCAAGGTCATTGTTATGTATTGTTAGTGCTGCATCATCGGCAAATAGTGTGAAAGATGCTTTGTTGGAAACTAGAGGTAGGTCATTTATAAATATTAGAAACAGTAGGGGTCCCAGAGTGGAACCCTGCGGAACTCCTGTTTTTATTTCTCGAGTGGTCGAGTTGGTATCACTTAGTTTTGTGTATTGTTTTCTATTGCTGAGGTAATTTGTGAGGAAGCTATGTGCTCTATTGCCTAGCCCAGCTCGTTCTATTTTATGCATGAGGATTTTGTGGTCGATCGTATCAAATGCTTTCTTGAAATCAAGGAAGACTGCGATAGTAAGATCACCCTTGTCTATGTTTGACAGAAGTTCATCCATGTTTGACATCGATCACTACATTGTCTGGCATTTCTATTACCTGGATAGGTCAGTTGCATGGGATTAGTAGGTAAGGCGGCTTCAAAGGTCGATTGTGTCATAGTTAAACGGTTCTGCAGGTCCGTTGGCGAGATTTCACAAGACGAACTTACATTTGATTCCCATTTATAGAGGATGGAGAGAGAAGTGGTTTTGCTCTGCTTTTGGTCAGTTGAATTGAAAGTGAAGAGACCTTAAATAGGTCCAGACGATCTCCCCTGTATGCAGGTATATTCTTATTGGCTGTGGGGGGTTGGCCAAGTGAATAGATTTTGTTTTCTTGAAGATTTATACTGCCTATCATGGATGTAGTCTGAATAGACTTGTTTTCACCATTAGACAGTTGGTTGATAGAAAGCCTGAGCCTACACTTTAACCGACCCGAGGGATTTTTAAGTTCGTATAGACATGATATGAGAGGAACCGGCCTTTGATGATGCAGTAATTTATACACAGCGGTGGAAATCCAAATTGGCAGAGGTGATGGCATGGGGAATCGAACCAGCAACTTTCAGATTAGGAGTCTGACCTAGAAAAAAGTCAGACACTCTAACCATTCCACCAGAGAGAACACCAGGATGCTACTTAGTTGTCAGGGGAGTTTCTGATCTCATGAGTATTTGAAGCCGTAGAGGTGAGAGTTTGATTCTGTTCTACTCTTACAGGAGTTTCAATTTGTGAGAGTCTTTTATTGGCATATTCATTTTACACAGTGACTAGCTGTGTAAGTGTCAGGGTTATGTGACTGAGTGGGATATCGAGTCATGGTGTCGGGCGAATTGTACCTCAGTGAGGCATAACTATAAAGCTGAGATTAGTGCACACAGCCAGAATGCTAAGCCGCAAAACTGCAATAAATGGATCCAGGGGTCACTCAGTTTAAACGACAATATCATACAGCGCCCAGACCCCCTTACTACCATGAATACAGTCCAGACGTACCAGCTCACTATCAACTATCACCAAGGAAGACGAGAACCAGATAACTCAGAATTATGTTTACATCATGTAAACCGTGAAATATACAGACGCGAGTCCGCTCTCAGCGGAACCATTAACGTTGCATAGTCCGATGGTTTTGAATTTCTACCATATTTCTGAGGTAAATATATTATTAGTTTGATCGTTAGGATCTATCTTGCTGTAGTTAGTTTGAAGTGACTTTTGTTATGAATGGCAAACTTTGGAGATATTTGAAGTGAAAATATGTTACATTAATTGTTGGTGTGTATGTTGAAATACTGGACACCAGCTACCTTAGCAGTAACATATTATACTTGCCAAAACTCGTAAAGCTGCATAGTCCAATGAAATATCAAATTTTCAAAACCAAACCAATTATCTAGATTTGATTTTACATATCTAACTTAGATACTGATGCACTTATTAAGCATTTGTTTCTGTGTAGAAGCCAATGCTGAGTCAATTTAACTGAACCTATTACTGCGGAAGTCTATGATGTCAGAGTTTTGGCAAGCTTGCCAAAACTAACTTTCCATGTTTGCACTCAAAACATCTAAAAAATGTACCATTTAAAATAAAAGTAACTTTGAACTAATGTAAAGTAGATACTAATGATCGATCGAATATATTTATCTCCGAAAAATTACAGAAATTCAAAACCATCAGACTATGCAAATTTAAGTCTAACCCCAGACTTCAGCAGTAACATATTCTATTAAATTGCCTCAGTACAACCTTCTATATAGCATCAAAAGCTTATTAACTGCATGAGTATCTAAGTTCCCTATATAGGTTAAAATCAAGATAAAGTTTTAAGTTTTGAAAATTTGATGTTTTCAACGGACTATGCAACTTTAACAAAAATAGAGCCTCGGTTAAATTAGAACCGAAAAAGGAAAGTACTCAAAAGTATTCATCCCGCAGGCTGAATAGAAGTTGGGGGTATCCCCTCCACTTATACAGCACACTGTGTAGCGTGTAAGCCTATTCCGCGCGCGCAATGTATGTCAGTCAGACGCGGTGCCACGTCCAATACCGCCCGCTGTCACAGCCCCGGAGGCTCCCCGCGGGGCGGCGCCCCGGGCGACACGCCCCGGGGAGGACCGCGACGCACCCGGCCAATCACGGCGGCCGCACAAGCAGCTCCGGGGTCCGGCATTGTGCGCTCGTCATATATTATAGAGACGTGTCGGCGTCGGAAGAACTGGCATCTGTCCTTCCGTCCCCAAGGGTGCGCGGGAGGTGAAGAATGGGGGTAAGTCTCTGCCTCCCTCACCACCGCCTCCACCACCCTCCCTTCCCCACACACCCCAGCCCCCACCCCCAACCCCCACCCCCGCCCCAACTTCCACATCTGTCCGCCTCAATCCCATCCAAGCTCCCGGCCAGCCACCGCTCTCCCCTCCTCTTCCCTTTCCAACCCCCCTCCCCCGTCTTCCCCTCCCCCAGTCTCCTACTCCCAATCAGCCGCAGCACCTCACCCACGCTCAATCCCGCCATCCCTCTCTTCACAGAGTGTTTGTCCCTTAACCAGCCTTGTCTCATTGGTCGTAATGCTCGCATTGCGGTTGATGCGAGGCGAGGGAGGACCCCCCCCCCCTCCTTCTCTCCTCCAGCCGTTGGCTCTTACCTAACCACCCCGGCTCCTCCCCTTATAACCGCTCCCCTTCCCGCCTCAGGCCACTCGCCCTCCTGCCTCCAGACTCTCCGCTCCTCTATACACTTTTTTCCTTGGCACTTTCTTCACCACGCCACATCATGCCTAACGGACGAGGCCGGGGGAGGCGCGCCGCCCGCAGGGAGGCGCTGCGCATATCTGAGGCCGGATCGACACACTCGTCCGCGCCCTCCTCGCCCCCTCAGGCCGCCCCGCTCCCGAGGGCCGCCCCCGGGGACCCCCCTCGGAATGGGGGCGCACCATGCAGGCCACTCTCCTCGACACAGTGGCGGCCCTGGAGCGGGTGTCGGCCAGACTCGACATTATCGACGCTCGGGACGAGCGCGGAGCCGCGCCTCAACAGACCCCGACCGCCGCGCCGCCTCAGACGCCACCTCACCAGACCTGCCCCGCCCGCGCCCCCCGCCACATCGTAGGGGGGGCGCACCCGCCTCCACCGCCCCTGCCGGCGGCTCCGGGAGCCATCCACCCCGACTACCAGCGCTTCACCAGGGGGGGGGCCTCCCCCCCTCAACCATCGGAGGCCCCGCCTCCCCTCCACTACTGCGATGCCCACGCCCACTCCTCCACCTCCGCAGCCGACGCAGTATGGGAGATACTCGACTCGGCCGACACTCACAACGCCGGCCGACGCAAAGGTATTTCCCCCCACTACATCTTCCCCTGTGATTTAATAGAATGGGGGGCGGAGAGGAAGGCGGTGAAGCGAGGGGAGGCGACCAAGGACGAGTATACACTCGCCCTTCGCATGTTGGAGGCCCACCCCGCCTTCCCCGCCCACTCCCTTCCCGGACTCAGCCACCACGCCCTCACCATCCACCGGGACAATCTCGTTCACCCCTGGGCTACCGTCCGCCGTTACTCGGAGACGGTATTCACATGGATCGCGGACGGAAGGCTGCCTCACGGGTGGCACGATCCCGCGGCCATCAACATGGTCCGCATGGAGGCCCTCACCACGCCCACCACTGCCCTGCTCGCCCCCGCCCGCTCCTCCGACCTTGCCCGCCCCGCCCCCAGATCCCAGCCACGCCCCCAGACCGACACTAGGGTTCCCTACGTCCGAGAATCCCACGGCGCCCCCTGCCCCGCATGGAACCGTGACCCAGCCTCCTGCGACCGCGCGGGGGCCGGCGAGACCCATGGGGAGGGGGCGTCGAGGTATCGACATGCTTGCGCGTACTGCGCAAATGTCAGAAAATTCCTGACAATGCACTCGGAGGCCGTCTGTATTAGCAAAAAGGGGCGCGAGCGGGGGGCCCCCGCCCCCTCGGCGGATTTTTAGTCCGCCGCCCCCTCCAGCCCGGCCCGGAGGGACCCAGCCGGCCCCACCCAACCCCCCACGCCGACCCACGCACACCCACAACCGACCTCCCTCACATCTCACCGCCCCCTGACTCACCGCCTCACATCTCGCCGCCCTCTCTTATCCCGCCGCCCTCTCGCCGCCGTCCCGGCCCGCCAAACCCCTGACCGCAGAACCACAAACCGCTCCCACACCCGGCCTCAAAGCGCCCCCCCCGGTCGCCGCCCGCCGCACACCCAACCAAACCCCCCCTCAGACCGCCAGAACCGCACCCAACCGACACACCCCTCTCATCCATGCCGCCCACCTGCCACCGCACGCCTCGGACTTACCACAGCCCCGTCTCTCTCATCTCTGCCGACCACCCGGCCCACGCCCGCCACGGCCTCACCGCAGGCCTCGCCGCCCCCGGCCCCACATACACGCCACCCACGCCACTCACGTTTCCCCTGAAAGCGCCCAGCCCCCGCCTCAATCCCACCCGGCGGCCCCACCAACACCACGACCCCCAACCCCCCCCCCCCTCCCTACCCCCCCCCCCCCCTCGCCGCAGACACACGCCGCCCCCCCCCCCACAACCCTCCCCCGGCGACACAGCCTACCTCACACATCTCCCCGGCCTCCCCCCCGAGGCCGACCACCCCAGCCCTCCCCCCACCCCCCCCCCCCCACCTCCTTCGCCGCCCCCCTCAAACTCCCTCACCGCGCCTCCTCCCCCCAACCCCCCCCCCCCCCCCCCACCACCGACACCTCAGCGAGCACATCTCCGACGTCGTTGACCACCACATCCAAGACACCCTCCCCGCCGCCCCCTCCTGCGGCCCCTCCCCCGCCCAGTACCGCCCCACCATCCTCTCCACCTGGCCACACACCTCTGGCGAAGCATGGGCCCGCTACCCCACCTTTATCCGCGCCTACGCCGCACTCAGGGAAGCGGGCCTCCCCAATTTTTTGGCCGCCCGCATCCCCCTTCCCTCTGGCCTCCACATCCCCGCATGGCGTGACCGCCTCCGCGATTACCCCGACCCCGCCCTACTCGACCTCATTGAGTTTGGGTTCCCCGCCAACTTCTCCGCCTCATCCCCCCCCCGCCCGACCTACACCAACCACCGTGAGCCCCCCGACCACGCCCCCCACATAGAGAGCTTCATAAAAACCGAGCTCGCCCTCGGCGCCCTCGCGGGCCCCTTCACCATCCCTCCATTCACACCCTGGACCCAGGTCTCCCCTATGATGACCCGCCCCAAATCCGACCCGGGCAAGAGGCGGGTCATCGTCGATCTCTCCTTTCCCCCCGGCGCCAGCGTCAATGCCGGCATCCCTCGCCGGGAATACCTCGGGAAACCCCATTCATATACCCTCCCCTCAGTCGCTGACCTCGGCCGCCGCCTCACCGGAGAGGGCTCCGGCGCCTACCTATGGTCCGCCGACATCTCCCGGGCTTACCGGCAACTCCGCGCCGACCCCCTGGCCTGCCCCCTCTATGGCATCACCCTTGGTGAAAAAGTCTACATCGACCTCGCCCTCCCCTTTGGCTGCCGCTCCTCGGGCGCCGCCTGCGTCTGCGTGACGGCAGCCGTCGCCTGGATTATGAGGCGCGACGGATTCCACATACTAGTCTACGTCGACGACTTTGTCGGCTGCGAGGCCTCCTACCTCAAGGCTTGTCAGGCCTTTGACGCTTTCCTCGCCCTCGCCGCCGCCCTCGGGCTCGACGTGGCGGCTGGGAAGTGTCATCCCCCCGCTGTCCGCCTCACCTGGCTGGGGTTCGCCCTCGACAGCGAGGGGATGACCATCCGCATCGCCCCCGACAAAGTCGACGACCTCATCCTCTCTTGCGAGGTCCGCCTCACCTGCCCCGCCATAACTCGACGTGAGCGCCAGAGCCTCCTCGGGCGCTTGAACCACGTCGGCAGCTGCATCCCTCCGCGGCTGCTTCGGTAGCGCCTCCCTCACCCTCGACGATGACGCCCTCCGGGACCTGAGGTGGTTCGCCCTCTACGGCCGGGCCTCCAACGGCCTCTACCTCCTCCGCGCCCCGGCAGGGCGAACCTGCGTCATTGAGTGCGACTCCTGCCTCACGGGCGGGGGCGCCTTCTCTGCCACGCACTCTTATGCCCGAGGGTACACCTCAGACTTCCGGGCGCGGTTCCCCATCACGTCCGAGGCGTCCCGGGGGCCGAGGCCTTTACCCTCCACAGCCTACGCCGGGGCGCCGCCCAGGCCTGCCATACCGCCGGAGTCGACATCTCCGACATCATGGCCCAAGGGACTTGGACCTCTGAGGCGGTACACGCATACGTGCCCCGCCTAGCTACCTCGGCGGCCCCTCGAGCCCTCTCCTCTGTCTTGGTTGAGGGCTCCTCGGGCCCACCTCCCGAGCCCAACTACTAACATATCCTGACATTGACACTTTATATACCACCATTATACTTTATATATCTCTTACTTTTATTACCATTATCCAACTGACAATTGACACTTATCATGACATGCCTCATGCATTATACTCTACTTACCTCATTACATTGAGGCCTTGTATTTTTCACATATCTAATTGTTCATGCTTGATTTGTACTATCCTTGAATGTTCTGGCACTTCTGAATAAAGTGCCCTTTTATCCACTCACGCCTCCTCGTCCTTCCTTGCTACGCATCAAGGCTTTGAGGTACGATTCACTAATTGCTATTATACCACTCCTTGTGTCATCGTGAATTGTGCATGTTATTTTTAACACGGGTAATTCTCAGCATGATAAGGAATCCATCGAATAGACTACATCACGGTTCCAGGGGCGCGGTGCATTGTGGGATGCATCAGAGCAAAACAAAGCTGCGAGAAGCACATGGCACATGCTAAGACACTGGGTACAGCTATGAAATGTGCTAGTTTCAGCTCATCTCAGCTCTTGTTTGAAACATAGAATAACAACTAAAAAAATATATATAATAAATTAAGATATTAATCTTGTACCCAGCATTGCATTTACATCAATATAACCAGCACATCTTATGCCATGTGCATTTAGATTAGACAAATCTAGGCACTCAGACTAGTGTTAGAGCCATAGCCAGAGTCAGTTTTATTTATTTTATTCATGTTTTTATTTATATTCTATGGTTAATGACATATGTAGAAATAGAAAATGAGTAGGGTTAATCAGATATTGGTTATATATTTCTTTGAAACAAGTGTTTGTTGACACATTTGCATTTTAATATTTAGAACACAAATTACTTCTGGCTAATCAATGGTGATGTAAACATCAGCCTGTAAAGTGACTGAAATTGTATGTTTCTTAGCTCAAAATGCTTAATTATGGAGAGTTGTGTCTTAAACATATTCATTATATTACTATATTGCATCCTTCCATCCATCTTTATGCCAAATTGCTATGTATTTCTATTTATTTTGAATAAAATGCCAGTTTTGGCCTACGCCTATCGGCATACTCAATGGGTCGTATGCCTTTGCTTTGCTCCCAATGCCGTTTTCAGCGCATGCGCCGTCGGAACCATGATGTAGTCTATTAAAACCCAACTCCCAAACCGGCAGTGGTGGCCGAATCGGTAGAGCGCAGGCCTCCCGTGCGG
>CM059186.1:20702652-20760297 GCA_030323885.1 Branchipolynoe longqiensis
CCCTCCCCTACCCCCACACACAGAGTTAAGTCCCAACACGAGCAGCTCAGAATCAGAGGCGCTCCGCATTACAGCTCGTTAAAGTCTCCGATTGCAGAGATTGCACAATAAAGTCACTTTTGGCCTTAATTTCTCCGCCGAAGAATGGACTTATTGAGGCTACATGGCGCCATTTTGCGGCACATTCGTTCTCAGCGCCGTGTGGCTCATTGCTAATTTAACGAGACTTTGATTAATTCCCAAATGCTACTTTCGCGCCAAGGCCCCAGCGATAATACTTTATGATGGAGTTTTCTTGGCGGGCAAAGTGGTCTTTCACAAAGGCGGCGCTGAAAGCCTTTCCTTTCAGGCGGTTGGGCCGGCGCGCCGCCCAGTGCCCGCCGTCGCCATTGTTCGCCCGCCCGGCCCCCGACGCCCGGCCTGCCCGACGACCGCCCGGCTCCACGGCGCCCCCCTGAGCGCCGTCGGCATGCGAGGCGCTGGTGCCACCGGGCTTTAACAAGCCAATATATTTTGATATTTTATTATTTTCCAAGCCGGGAAAATGACACGCGAGTTCCGGCGGCCGGGCGGGTGATGGACGGTCGGAGGAAGTGGCGTCGCGTGCGGCGGCGGGAGGCAAACTTGTTAGCAGCGAATTAGAGGCGGGCGACAGGAAGGTGGCGGTGGTGGTGTTGGGTGCTGGTGTGTGGTGGTGTTGGTGGTTGGTGTGGGGTGGTGGTCGTGGCCCACCTCTCCTATTTCTGTCCCTCCACTCCCTTTTCCCTCCCTGCTCCACCCTGTCCCGGCCCTGTTCGGCCGCGGCCCGCTCCGCCCTGCCTCACTCCGCCTCGTCCCGCCGCGTCGCGCCCCGCCCACGCTCGCCCCGCCCCACCCGGCCTCACCCGGCATCGCCCCCGCCCCCGCCCCGACCCGCCCCGACCCGACGGGATGGGGCGGGATGGGGTGGGGTGTCGCCCCACCCCGTCCCACTCCGCCCCATCCCGCCCCGCCCTGTCCCGGCCCCACCCCGCCCCGCCCTGTCCCAGCCCCACCCCGCCCACCCAGACCTGGCCCCGCCCACCCTACCCTGTCCCGCCTTGTCCCTTCAAGTCGCACCCCGCCAAATCTACCCCAATCCGCCCCACCCCACTCTGCTCGTCCCACCCCTCCCTTCCCACCCCAACCTGTCCCGGCCGGGCCCCACGCAGGGCCTCGCCCCACCCGGCCTCGGGCCCACCCTCTGATTCCACCCCATCCATGCTCCTCCCCATCCCGACCCCTCCCTGTCCCCGGCCCCACCCCGGGCCTGCCCTTTCCGGCCCCACCCCGCACCACCCAGTCTGTGCCCCGCCCACCTCTACCCCTGTCCCCGCCTTGTACTTCCAAGTCGCTCCCCGCCAAATCCACCCCATTCGCCCTACCCCACTCTGGACCTCGACCCTACCTCCCCTTCCTCACCCCAACTGTTCCCGGCCCGCCCCACGCGGCCCTCGCCCCACCCGGCCTCGCCCCACCCCCTTGCTTCCACCCCATCCATGCACTCACCCCATCCTGCCCCGCCCTGTCCCAGGCCCCACCCGGCCTTGCCTTTCCCGCCCCACACCCCGCCCCACCAGTCCTGGCCCAGCCCACCTTACCCTGTCCGCTTGTCCCTTCAAGTCGCACCCCGCCAATTCCACCCCAATCCCGAACCACCCCCACTCTGCTCGACCCACCCTCCCTTCCCCGCCCCAACCGTCTCCTGCTCGTCGGCCCACGCGGCCTCGCCCCATCCGGCCTCGCTCCACCCTCCATGCCCTGCCCTGTGCGCTGCCCTTGACCTGCCCCGCCCTGTCCTGCCTTAGTCCACCCTGCCCTCCCAGCCCCTGCCATGTCCTGTCCTGCCCTGCCCCACCCTTCCTCGCCCTGTCCCACCGTGCCCTACACCACCCTGCCCTGCCCTGCCCTGTCATGCTCCGACCCGACCCGACCAGCCCTGCTCTGCCCCGACCCAACCCCGCCCCTCCTCGCCCCACCCCGCCCCACCCCGCCCCACCCTGCCCTGTCCTGCCCTGTGAGAGTGCTCGTGTCCCGGTGTAGGTGCGATGAGGATGGATGGCAGAGAATCGGGGTGGGACAGGGGAGGGGCAGGAGATGTGGGTTGGGGGTGGGGGGTGAGGGTGAGGGGGTTGCTACTCCTGGACTGCCCGACCATTCCATTGTGGCCCTTGCCGTGGTCGTTGCCAATAGTCGGCGCGATCATAAACTGACATAAAACGCGTGCGGCCCACTCTGCTGGCGGAGCGGCGGGGCGGCGGGGCGGCGGGGCGGGGGGGCGGCGGGGCGGCGGGGCACGGGGCGGCGGGGCGGCCGGGCGGCGGACGGCGGCGGCTGGGCGGGGGCGGCGGGCGGCGGGGGGCGGTGGGGGCGGCGGGCGGCGGGGCGGCGTGGCGGCGGGGCGGCGGGCGGCGGGGGGCGGCGGGGCGGCGGGGCGGGGCGGCGGGGCGGCGGGGCGGCGGGGCGGCGGGGCGGCGGGGCGGCGTGGCGGCGGGGCGGCGGGGGGCGGCGGCTTCACAGGCCATAAGGGATGTATGGTAATTCAGCGGGCAGGGCTTTTGCAGGACAGTTCGGAGGCTGTTGTGGGGTAGTTGATGAGCTGTTGTGGGGCTGTTTCGGGCAGTCGGGGCTGTTTCAGGGCTGTTTCAGGGCTGTTTCGGGGCTGTTTCGGGGCTGTTTCGGGGCTGTTTCGGGGCTGTTTCGGGGCTGTTTCGGGGCTGTTTCGGGGTTGTTTCGCAGCTGTTTCGGGGTTGTTTCACGGCTGTTTCGCGGCTGCTTCAGGGCTGTTTAAGGAGTGGTGGTCGGGAGGCAGCCTTGTGGCGGGGCGGCAGAGCGGCGGTGTGGTGGCCCAGAGGGTGCTGTTGGGGCGATGGGGGAGCAGGGTGGTGGTGTGAATGTCCCGCCTCGCCCCACCTCACCTCAACTCGCTTCTCTCGCCTCGGCCCGTCTCGCCCGGCCCCGTCTCTCCCCGCCTCTCCCCGCCTCCCCTCGCCTCTCCCCGTCTCTCCCAGCCTCTCCCCGCCTCTCTCCGCCTCTCCCCGCCTCTCCCCGTCTCTCCCCGTCTCTACCCGCCTCTCCCCGCCTCCCCTGTCTCGCCCAGCCCTTCCTCTCCCCGCTTTGCCTCTCCCCACCCTGCTTCGCCCACTCTCAACTGCGCGCACCCACACTCCGCCTCATCCCCGGTGGCGGTGGCGGCGGTGGCGGGTTGGCGGTGGCGGGATGGCGGGTGGAGGGTTGGCGGGTGGAGGGTTGGCGGTGGCTCCGTGTGAATGGGTAATCTGCCGGTGCGCTCAGATATCAATTATCCGGGAGGGGCGGAGTGGCCAGCAGCGGCAGGGGCCCGTGGAGAGCGGCGCTAAATCATGTGTGCAGGCGGATGGAGATGGCGCGGAGGGCGGCAGCGCTCACGGCCCGACTGTTGAGCACGCCCGGGCCGAGATGGGCTTTTATTGTGTGGCGCCTTGTTAGGTGTGACGGCACGTCCCACCGCCCCGACCGCCACTCCGTATCATTTAATAAATGGTTCTCCAAACACTAATGGTCGTTTAATGCAAGAGTCTCGAGTATCACTCACCACGAGGGGCGCGTGTGTAAAAACGATGACACGGCACTCCACAGGGGCCCCTTCCCTCCCTGCCCCTCTCCCCCTCCCCGCCTCCTCCCCTCGGCCGCGTCCGCGTCCGCTCTCCCGGCGCCCGCCATCCATTTACCCAAATTGAAGATCAATTGTAAGCTTGCCGGGCGCTCATCTAATCCGCGTCGGCCGAGTCCCCCGGGACAAAAACTTATCTAGTTGAGGGCAAACATGTGGCGAGCGGTGGCGGGATGACCGGCAACGGGCCCGGGCGGACGAGAAGCGAGGAAGACGGGCAGGCAGGCGGGCGGGCGCCCCAGGTGCGGAGCCCGACCACAGGAGGACTGCAGCCGTCCCCATCCCCGACCCCGGGCCCGCCCTGTCCCCGGGCCCGTTCAAAGGGCCGCACCCTGCCTCATCCCGCCCCACCCCAGTCCCCACCTCGGTAGTTCCGTCCGGCTCCCGCCCCACAACGTCCCGCTTGTCTCATCGACCTCAGCCTTCCTTGCCTCGCCTCGCCCCGCCCCGCCTCGCCCCACTTCTCCCCAGCCCGTCTCGCCCCGCCCCGCCTCGCCCGCCTCGCCCCGCCTCGCCTCGGCCCGCCTCGCCTCTCTCCGCTTTGCCTCGCCTCTCCCCGCCTGGGCTTTCTCCGCTTCGCCTCGTGCCCACGTCTGCTTCTCCCTTAGTCGCCCCACCTTACCCCGCCCTGCCCCACCTCGCGCCGCCCCATCCATCCTCATCCCACCTCGCCCCGCCCCGCCTCGCCTCGCCTCGCCCACCACGCCAACCTCTCCAGGGTTGTCTCACCTTGCCTGCCTCGCCCATCTTGTCCTGCCTCACTCGCCTCACACGCCTCGTCCCGCCTCACCCCGCCTGCGCCACCTCACTCACCTAACCAGCCTCACCCCACCTCAACCCTCCTCACCCCGCCTCAGCCAGTCTCACAACCTTGCACCCGCCTCTTTCACCCCACACCGCCCCTTACTTCACCACTCTCACTTCCTTCCCCCACCTCACCCACCCGCGACACGCGCGCACCACGCGGCCGAAGCACACAACAAGAATCGACGCTTTCACCACGCATTGTGCGCCGCTGCCGCGCAATTACTAAACAAATTTGGTGGCCGCGCTGCCTCTAATGTCCAGGCGGGCGGCGAGCTGATTAACACTTAGCGCCGGGTTATTGCTCCCCCTGGTGGCGACCCCCCACCCCCCATCCCCAACCGCCACACCCCACCACCCCCATCCACCACCCCGAGCCTTCACATATCCCCTCCTACCCCCCCACCCCTACCATCACTGCCACCCCCATCGCCCACCCTGCGCTTCCACATACCCCCCCGAGCCCCCGCTGTGCTCCAATCCCCATTGGTACACCACTACACTCACCCTCACCTACACCCACATCCACCCGGGTAACACTACTGGAGTTGCTTCCCCCAGCTCAACACTTCCCTTCCTGGTACTGGGCCCGTATGCATGACGCAGTATTAACTTGGTGTTCTCTGTGGCGGAGTGGTTAGAGTGTCTGACTTTTTTCTAGGTCGGACCCCTAATCTGAAGGTCAGTGGTTCGATTCCCTGTTCCCCCACCTCCGCCAATTTGGATTTCAACCGTTGTGTCTAACTTACAGCGTCATCAAAGGCCAGTTGCTCTCATACCATGTCTATGTGGTGTGGGAGGTTAAAAATCCCTTGGGTCGGTAAAAGTGTAGGCTCGGGCTTTCTATCAACAAACTGTCTAATGGTGAAAACAAGCCTATTCAGGCTTATCCATGATAGGCAGTATACATCTTCAAGAGAGAGCTTACACTCGGTGTGTTTGAACTAACACTGCTCCTTGCGTACTGAGTTGTTGCCGCTAACCTAGAAATCCCCGCCAAAACCAGTTTTGGCTCGCTAACACAGCGTCATGCATACTGGTCCAGGTCATGCCCTCCCCACTCCCCTCCCCCTCCCATACCTCCCCTCCCCTCCACACGCTCTACTCAATCACCACGGGAGCTGTTCCCACCACTCTTACAAGCTGGCTCTGGTACATCCTGGTCAGAACTAACATCCCCCATCCAGTCAGCCTTCCTGCTTCTACCCAAGTCGCAGTCAACTGCTTCAGGACTGGCTACTGCCGTTGGATTGATGTCCCCAACCTCCAGCGCTGTCCCTGCGGCACTAAGATCTTCAATGTGGCCCACATACTCGCCTCATGTGGCGCCATCGACAGATCTGCCATCAGTGACTTCATGGAGGACTCTGACCGCCAAGTCAGCGACAATAGGGCTGCTCTGGCCATCCTCTCCAGGATTTCCAAGTCATCCTGGAACGCACTTGGTCACTTCTACAACCAGATATCATCAACGCTGTCGGTCACCCAGAACCTGACACCGAGGACTAGCAGGCCCCACCTCGTCCCCATATGTGTCTTGACTCCACTACCAACTAAACACTAATTTTCACTAACAACTAACAGGTAACCCCACCCACTGTCTAATGAATTCCATCCTCACTTCACTTCTTCCTCTGGCCTTGGCCGGACTTAGTGTGCATACTGGTGAATCTGGAGGGACTGGAAGTTTGGATCCTGGTCAAGTCAAACCAATGACTTATAAAATAGGTACCTGTTGCTACTCGGCGCTTGGTGTTATGATGTCAGGACTGGGACTGGTGCACAGTGTCAGGATAATCTGACTGTGTGGGACATCAGGTCATGGTGCCAGTGGTCTGATTTCCCAGTGGGGCAGCACTATAAAGTCACCATGAGTGCAAGCTGTCACAAGTCGGTGCACATCCTGGTATGGCCGAGGGTCTTACTGGGGCATAAAACTACACCAACTACCCAGCCTCCTTCATCCCTCTCAGAGGGCTGTGGTTGGGCTCTTCGGCTGCCTTTTTCGTTATTCCCCACCCCCTCCAATACCTCTGACCACTACCCATTGGAAGTCAACTCCCGACCACATGGGACCCTTTCTATCCCCCAACCACAGCCTCCAATCCAATCCTCACGCCCTCCAGTTCCCCACCCGAGGTTCGGAAATATGTTCACAGGTATATAGACTTTTTGTATTAAATAGAACTCAAACATGTGTAGACTCATGGTTCATTAATTATAGTTTTGGGTTTTATATCCTTCAGTCATCAGGACACACTACTGGAGTTGGAACCCAACTGGACATTTCAATTACTAATAGTACTGGCCACAACTGGCCTCAACCCCATCCCCACTCACACACTTCCACACCCACAAATACTCAATAACCACGGCTGCTATTCCCAACTGAGCTCCCCTCCTTCCCTTCTCACAAATCTTTCCAATCCAATCCCCAACAACAACTTCACCTACTCAAGGCCTCAAGGGAGTTCGGTTCCCAGTCGAGTCAAACCAATGACTTATCAAATTGATTCTTGTCACTTCCCAGCCTGGCACTCAGCATAGATAGGATAGGGAAAGGACTGGTTAGCTCTATGTCAGGATAATGTGACTGAGTAGGATATTGGGTCATGGCGGTGGCAGCCTGATTTCCAAGGAGGGCAGCACTATAAAGATGCCATGAGTTCATGCTGTCACAAGTCGGTACCCATCCTGATATGACGTAGATGTTGCAAGGATGCAAAACTCGAACAACCAACTAACTCAAGGCTTCAACAAAATTGCACAACTCCCCACTGAACACGCCTTTCTTGACCTTAGATGTTGCCAGGGTGTAAAACTCCAACAACCAACCACTCAAGGCCTCCCCAACATTGGATCTGCTGTGTTCAGAGCTGAGAACCCTTGCACAGCAGCAGCTCCCCACTGAACACACCTTTCTTCAGATATGACCTTTGATGTTCCCAAGAGGTAAAACTCCAACAACCAACCAACTCAAGGCTTCAACAACACCCCACTGAACACACCTTTCTTGACCTTAGATGTTGCCAGGATGTAAAACTCCAACAACCAACCAACTCAACGCCTCCGCAACATTGGAGTTGCTGTGCCCAGCTGAGAACTCCAACTCAGGAGTAACTCCCCAACTGAAGACACCTTTCTTTAGGTATGACCTTAGATGTTGTCAGGACGTAAAACTCCAACAACCACAAAACCAACCTTTCTTCAGGAGTAGGTGCTATCGACCCCTCCCCCCTCTTTATGCACCACCACCCACCCGCCCCACTCCCCACTCCCCACTTCCCACTCCCCATGCCCCACTCCCCACTCCCCACGCCCCACTCCCCACTCCCCACTCTCCACTCCCCACACCCCGCTCCCCACTCCCCACACCCCACTCCCCACTCACTCAACATCTTTCCACTAAGCCTCACACATCACCCATACGTGGAACCCACTCTGTGGAACTCATCTCTGAAGCAGCTCTTCAGCTAACCACCACTCCACGCATGCGCAACACACACTCAACTATCACCCCCACCCCCCCACACACACACCAATCCACCCAACGTATACTTTTATTCTTCCCACTCCATTGACTGGACGTGGTGGCCGAATCGGCAGAGCGCAGGCTTCTCTTGGGGAAGGTCGGGAGTTTGAATCCCAGCTGAGTCAAACCAGTGACTTACAAAATTGATACTTATCGCTACCTATTCTGGCGCTCAGTGTTAATACTAATAGGGTAGGACAAGAACTGGTTTGCACAGCCTCCAGTGACCCGCCTCCATGCTCCAGCCTCCAGCACCCATCATCTAGCCTCTAGCCTCCATATGCCACCCTCCACCCTCCACCCTCCACCCTCCACCCTCCAACCTCCAACCTCCATCTAACCACATGACTCCACCCTCCACCCTCCACCCCCCACCTTCCAGCCTCCAGCCTCCACCCTCCACCCTCCACCCTCCACCCTCCATCTAACCACATGACTCCAGCCTCCAGCCTCCAGCCTCCACCCTCCACCCTCCACCCTCCAGCCTCCACCCTCCACCCTCCAACCTCCACCCTCCACCCTCCACCCTCCACCCTCCAACCTCCAACCTCCATCTAACCACATGACTCCACCCCCTCTCACATCTAACCTCCTTGTCCCAGCATCAGGCCGCCCAACCTTTAACCAAATCTACTCACTTTTCTACCCCCCCCTCCCCACCACCCTCCCCCGGACACCCCACACCCACCAACCATCCAATCCTAATACTGCACTTACCTCATACAATCCACCCCCCCCTACCTCCACCCCCGTCAGCCCCCCCCATCCACTCCTCCACTCCAACAAAACACTGTACTGCACGTCAGTCCCATACTCACTTCACCATCTCTGCCCACACTGCCCTTAAAGTTATACTTACATATAGGGCTTTTCTACTTCCGGTTCCTTTCCCCCAAAGCCCTAGCCAATCGTGAACCTCGTTGTCGCCAATGCACCTCTCCCCACTCATAATCACGGGAACAAGTTCCCAAGACACTCATCACCCCAGTCCACCCCATCCCACGCACTCTCCCTCTTGCACCACTAGCACCCACCCCCACCCCCTTTACCCCATCCCACTCCCTCTCCCTCCCCCACCGCTAGCGCCCCACCACCCCACCCCACGCCCTCTCCTCAACCAGCCTTCCCGCCGAGCCCTCCCTCCATCTCTCCCTCCCTCCACACCTGTCTCCTCACTCCACGTCTTCTCCCCATAGCTAACCTTCCATCCCCTCAGCCATCCCTTACCACGTCGTCTCCTCTCCGACTCCAGCCCCATCACTCCTTCTTCCCTCTTCTACCCCTTCTCCTCTCCTCCCCTCCATCCCCTCCTCTCGCCTCCCATCACCCCCATCTATCATCTCCTCCCCTCCTCTCCCACCCCCTCCTCTCCCATCCCTTCCGCTCTCCTCTCCTCCTCTCTCCCCCCTTCCTCTCCTCTGCCCTCCTCTGCCCTCATCTGCCCTCATCTGCCCTCCTCCCCCCTCACTCACCTTCCTCTCCTCATCTTTCCCCTCCTCTCCTCTCCTATCTCTCTCTCCCCCCCCCTCCCTTTCATCCCTTCTTCCCTCCCCTCCCCTTTAGCTTCGGCCCTCCCTCCCTTCCTTCATTCCCTTCCCTTCTTCTGCTCCTCTCATGTCCTCCCCTCCCTACTCCTCCCTTCTCCTCCGCTCCCGTCCCCATCTCCCACTCTCCTCTCCCCACCTCCTCCCACCTCACCCCACATCCTCACCCCCCCACCCCCCCCCCCCTTGTCTTAACGCGTGCCGCACTTCTTAATGTCACTTTCTAATCCGCTGAGTGACGCGCCGGGCGGGCATTGAGCGGGGCGCCCCCTAGTGGCGGCCACCAAATGCCTATTACCGGTCCCTGAGCTGCTCGGCGCGGCAGCGACTCGCGGCGGGGATTAGGGCGGGTCGGGGCGACTGGAAGCGCGTTGATTAGAAGTATAAGATGAAGAAACTGGTTATTTAGCGGCCGGATACGGCTTCTATTAGGTCTGCGCAGCCGCAGAATGGATGTGCCACGCCGCCAGGGCGGCGCCATTGAACATACACAGCGGAAGTAAAAGAACTTCCAACCACAGCTTAAGGTTGCATAGTCCAATGGTTTCGAAGGTTTTTTTTGGCCATTTTCTGAGATAAATACATTAAATTGATTGTTGTAATCTATGTTACTTTAGTTTGAAGTGACGTTTATTTTAAATGGCTAACTTTGAGATATTTGAAGTGCAACGGTGTAAAATTAGTTTTGGTAAGCACACCAAAAGGTCTGACACCATAGGCTTCTGCAGTAACAGGTTCTATTAAATTGACTTTGCATTCCTTTCTATGTGTCAACAAATGCTTATAAGTGCAGTATGTGAAAGTTAAATATGTATAATCAAATCTAAATAATTGTTTTGGCTTTGACAATGTGATGCTTCATCGGACTATACAGCTTTAATTGATTAAGTAGGGGACATTAAAATTATTCCCAATTCTGTTGGTCTCTCAGGAAGGTGGCAGTATCTAAGTTACATATGTAGAATCAAATCTATTACATTGTTTTGGTTTTGAAGATTTGATGCTTTCATCGAACTATGCAGCTTTTAACTTTCGACTTTCCCTGTCGCAAGGGCCTCATAGTCCTACTGAGCATTGGCACTTGCTTTATAGGTTTATAGCTTATTCCGTGTGTTGGCTGAAAGAATAAGACATAATGTATCCATTGGTGGTAAGTGGTTAGTTGCCTGGGATACAGTCTCTCATTATATTACTTAGTTAAAACTGCATAGTCCGATGAAGTATCAGATTTTCAAAACCAAAATAATTGAAGAGATTTGACTCTACATATCTAACTTAGATATTGATGCAAATATTAAGCAGTTATTGCCACATAGAAGGTAACACTAAAACAATTTGATAGAACCTGTTACTATTGAAGCCTATGGTGTCAGAGTTATGGCACGCTTGCCAAAACTAAGTTTGCCTGTTTGAATTTCAAATATCTCAAAACGTATCCATTTAAAATCAAAGTTAATTTAACCTGAAATAAGGTAGAACATAACGATCAATTTAATATATTTATCTAAAAAAACTGACCAGAACGCAAACCCATTGGACTATGGAAAAGGTTATGCTTTCATCGGCTATGCAACCTTAATGAAGCCAACAAAGTTTGCTTTATTTAATGACGCCTCTAGAGCGCATTGATTTTATCATCGGCTGTTGGATGTCAAATATATTGGGCATTCTGACATATTTAGTTGGAAGAAACCTGCTGCCACATAGTCTACTCTTTTCGATAAGCAGCAAGGGGATTTTATATGCACTTTCCGACAGACAGGACAGCTCATACACATCCTTTGAACCAGTTGTGGACCACTGGTTGTGCGAGCTTTTTAGGGCACAATCAAGGCTGAGTGTCTCTTTTTCTTCTTTTTTTCCCTATCATGGATAAGTCTGAATAGAGTCTGAATAGAGTGAAAACAGTTTGTCGATAGAAAGCCCGACCCTACACTTTTACCAACCGAAGGGAGTTTTAACCTCCCACACCATATAGACATGGTATGAGAGCAACCGGCCTTTGATGATGCTGTAAGTTATACACAGCGGTGGTAATCCAAATTGGCAGAGGTGTGGGGGGCATGGGGAATCGAACCACCGACCTTCAGATGAGGAGTCTGACTTAGAAAAAAGTCAGACACTCTAACCATCCTGCCACAGAGAACAGCCGAGTCAAAGCAATAACTTACAAAATGTATTCTTGTCACTACCTCCAGCCTCCAGCCTCCAGCCTTCAGCCTCCAGCCTCCAGCCTCCAGGTACCAGCCTCCAGCCTCCAGCCTCCAGCCTACAGCCACTCATGTTGGTCAAGTGGTGGTTATTATTAGTATTAGTGTTACTCTCCACGGCTGGCATCTGTGGGTTGTGTAGGCAGGCTATAATGAAATCAATACAGGCAAGAAGAGAAAGGAAGAGTATAAATAATGAAATTAGAGAGAGAGACAATGCCCTCAGGTTTATTATTATATAGTGGTACATGGATCTGGTATGGCTTACCACCAGACACGTGTTCTCGAATGAGCAACAAGCATTTATAGTTCCACCAATGAACAGTAAGCATTGCTGTGTCACCATGGGTACTGTGATCTGCCCACCACCACCACCATGCAGTGTAGCTGCTTGGCCACCACCTGCCTAAGCTGTGTGTGTGGTGATCCGTGACTAACAGTTGGGGGGGGGGGCGTAGTGAGTAGAGCTCCCGAGGCCCCTTACACACTATCACTAGTGCCTCCTTCACACTATCTACCTAATACACAATGACTATTGACCATAAGTAAAGGATCACCAGCACCTACATAAATACATTCATGCACCTAGCACCATATATCATCTACCTTAATATACCATTTGCATTCCATTATAGACCATTTGCATTCCCCACCAATACGTTTTATCGGAATATTTTACAATTCAGCCCTACTGACCCCCGACAGCTGTTGGTGATGTAGGCTAGGAAATACATTCACAGTTACATGGGTTTTCTCTATTAAATAGAACCCAAACATGTATGGACTCATGGTTCAATAATTATAGTTTGGGGTTTTATATCCTTCCAACATCTAAGGTCATCGGGATATGTACAAATTAGTGAAAGTTCACACTCATGGCGACTTTACAATGCTGCCCCACTGGGAGCCCAGGCCATCAAGACAATGACCTGATTTCCCACTCAGTTACATTATCTTGACACTGATCTAACCAGTACTTGACCTATCCTAGTAATGCTGAGCAGCAGGCTAGGTAGGGACAAGTATCAATTCTGTAAGTCATTGGTTAGCCTCGGCGGGGACTCGAAATTCCGACCTTGCGCTTGCCAATTCGGGCACCGTGTCCGAATAATAGCGAATGGCTGTGGAGAAAACTTAGTTCACTGCAATATAAGTCCCAGAGTAAATTAGTGCTAATCCTAATATCACTAATGATCATGCAAGAAAAATACTTGGTTTAAAAAAAAGCAGATGCTTAGCTCTTGAATATTGGGTTAATTTATTTCCCA
Source organism: Branchipolynoe longqiensis (assembly GCA_030323885.1). Lineage (NCBI taxonomy): Eukaryota > Metazoa > Annelida > Polychaeta > Phyllodocida > Polynoidae > Branchipolynoe > Branchipolynoe longqiensis. The sequence continues at coordinate 20,715,681 of CM059186.1, forward strand.
CGCAAACCATGAACCAACATCCCGAAGCTTCGACACCGTGAAAAAAAGGTTCTGGTCGAGATGAAGAAAATAGATTTAGCGATGGGAAAACATCACAAAAAGTGAAGGCTTGTGTGACGGTATGGCGCCCACTTTACGCTAACATCTACATTTGACAGGTGTGGACGATAAACAGCAGGTAAACATCTCTGTTTGTAAGGGGGCTCCATAGTACTGTGTACCAGATGCACACAACTATATATATATATATATATATCCTGCATACAGTAAAACCTCTCTAAACCGACAATGGGACCGACTTTAAATGACCCATTTAGGGAGGTGTTCGGTTTAGAGAGTTAGAATAGCATAGCATAAACAGCAGGTCGGGCTCCAGAGTACAGTTTTTTGGTTGTTGTTTTACGTCCTAGCAACATCTATGGTCACATCAGGACGGGTACCGACTTGTAACAGTGCGCACTCATGGCGACTTTATAATGCTGCCCCACTGGAAGACTAGGCCGCCAGCACCAATACCTGATATCCCACTCAGTCTCATTATCCTGACACTGAGCCAACCAGTCCTTGCCCTATCCTAATAATGCCGAGCGCCAGGATAGGAAGCGACAAGTATCAATTTTTATGTGATTGGTTTGACTTGACCAGGGTTCGAACCCAAGATCCCATGGCCTACCAACAAGGGAGTCGGACGTTTTAACTCATTCGGCCATCCAGTCTGGTCCCCAGAGTACACAGTGAGCCCAGATACATCAAAACTATATAATGAATATGTACGCAACATATATACTGTACAGAGTAAAACCTCTCTAAATCGACCGACCATCGGACCAACTTTAAATGATCCATTTAGGGAGGTTGTCTGTTTAGGGAGTTAAAATATCATTACAATGGCATTGAACAGGCGATCGCTTGACACCCAAATAAAGTGATCGATATAGGGGAGTGGTCGATCTGTGGAGATGGTTGGTTAGAGAGGCGTTACTGTATATGTGAGTATATATACCAAAGTATATATACTAGTATATGCGGATGTAGGAATCGCATGGTGCTGCCCCCTCCCACCGGTTCGATGAACCCGCTGGGAGGGGTTTGGCTATTCCACCAGCCTACCCACCTGATATATACCCCACTGCTTTCACCTGCTGTTCACTCTGCTACTGCCTGAAAGCCTATACACACCTGTACTATTTATTTTAATTTTATTATATTTATATCTCTTTTATTCCTTATATTTCGGTAGGGCATTTGTAGCCCAGCCAGATACTACCACATTGACTTTAGTAATAAAAAACTGTATCCACCACACTGCCTTCGGCTTAATGCGTACTTACACACATATATGCACATACACACAGTTTCTCATTGAGTACCCCATATTGAGATGAATCAATACTCAAGGGACACTCCAGATTAACAGTCGTCGGTTTTACTGCATGATAAGGCTGATTAGACCGCATGAAAGTAGAACCTTCCAATCTGTGAACATCTTTTTTTAATTCTTCTTCTAAAGTCTTAGGAAAATTGTTATTAGTTTCATCAAAAGGAGCGGGTGTGTTATTGTCCTAATGAGAGTGTTGTCATCTCGGCGCCATATCTCTTATTCTATATATGCCTGTGTATGTGGTGAGGGCGGTGGGTGTGTGGGGCGCTGAGTGTATGAGCCTGTGAGTGTGTGAGTGTGTGAGTGTGTGGGCGTGTGAGCGTGTGAGCGTGTGCGTGTGTGAGTGTGTGAGTGTGTGAGTTTGTGAGTGTGTGAGTGTGTGAGTGTGTGAGTGTGTGAGTGAGTGTGTGAGTGTGTGTGAGTGTGTGAGTGTGTGTGTGTGAGTGTGTGAGTGTGTGTGTGAGTGTGTGAGTGGTGTGTGAGTGTGGTGATGAGGTGTGAGTGTGTGAGTGTGTGCATGTTTGATGTGTGAGTGTGTGAGTGTAGTGTGTGAGTGTAGTGTGAGTTTGAGAGTGTGTGAGTGTAGTGTGAGTGTGTGTGAGTGTGTGAGTGTGTGAGTGTGTGAGTGTGTGAGTGTGTGAGTGTGAGTGTGTGAGTGTGTGTGTGAGTGTGTGTGTGAGTGTGTGAGTGTGTGAGTGAGTGTGTGAGTGGTGAGTGTGTTGAGTGGTGTGTGGTGTTTGAAGTGTGTGAGTGTGTGAGTGTGTGAGTGTGTGAGTGTGTGTTGTGTGTGAGTGTGTGTGGAGTGTGTGAGTGAGTGTGTGAGTGTAGTGTGAGTGTGTGTGAGTGTGTGTGTGTCGTGTGAGTGTGTGAGTGTTGTGAGTGTGTGAGTGTGTGAGTGTGTGATTGTAGTGAGTGGTGTGGTGTGTGAGTGTGTGAGTGTGTGAGTGTGTGAGTGTGTGAGTGTGTGAGTGTGTGAGTGTGTGAGTGTGTGAGTGTGTGAGTGTGTGAGTGTGTGAGTGTGTTTGAACGGGTGTACAAATGAGTTGATAAAGAAAGATGATGATGGTGCCTCAAACAACGTCTCTCTCCTCGAAGTCGCTGGTACATAGATCACAACGGGTGCTGTTTCTTAAAGTTGCGTGGGTTCAAACTTTGGTCGAGTCAAACAAATGACTTAAAAATTGATACTCATCGCTTCCTAGCCAGGCGCTCGTCATTATTAGGATAGGGCAAGGACTGGTTGAATCAGTGTCAGGATAATGTGACTGAGTGAGATATCAGGTCATGGTGCTGAGAGCACTGTAGAGTCACCATGAGTGTGCACTGTCAAAAGTCAGTACCCGCCCTTAAATGTTGCCAGGATATAAAACACCAACAAGCAACCAACTTAATGTTGCATAGTCCGATGTTTTTAGTTTTTGTCATTTTCTGAGATAGATATATTAAATTGATTGCTACAATCGACCTTACTTTAATTTGAAGTAACTTATATTTTAAATCATGAATAACTAACTTTTGAGATATTTGAGGTGTAAACATGCAAATTTAATTTAGGCACGCATGCCAAAACTCTGACATCATACATATACTTTTGCAGTGCCTGGTTCTATGAAATTGATTCAGTAATCCCTTCTATGTGGCAATGCATGCTTAGTTACTGCATCAATATCTAAGTTAGATATCTAGAATCAAATTGAGATAATCTGATAATCGTTTTGGTTTTAAGATACCTTAATGCTGAAACCATGTGTGGGTAGATTTATTTTTAAAGATGCATAGTATGGTGAAAGCATTAATTTCTTGTTAAAAACATTTTATTGGTAAATATTTGATTCATGTGAATACTTTAAATTTGCAGATTAGACAAGGCAAGAGCTGATTCTTGTTTTGGCAGATTGTCCTGCCAACGCCCAATGAGCGATTATGCCGAACCATGTACATTGGCCCGGTTATTTACTTTAATCCTTTAAATCTGACTCACCAAACAACGGTCACCTCCCTAACAATTCAGCGTCTTCCTGTCTTCTCATTCTCCTAATTTTCTCTACCCCCTCCATCTCCTCACACACCCATGCTCCCTCCTCCTCATCCTTCCCATCCCCACTCTCCCCCTTTTCTCTCTTCCTACTCTTCCCTCTCAGTCGAATTGGTCATACAGTAAAACCTCTCTAAATCGACCGACCTTGGGACCGAGTGTAAGTGGTCCCTTTAGGGAGGTGGACGTTTTTTGTTTTTTTGGGGGGGGAGGGGTAAATATGTTTATTCTGCTGAATAAATCTTTTGTCAGTGCCAAAGCACAGGCGGTTTTTTTTTTTCAGTTCAGGGTTATTTACACAAAATGTATATAGAATAAGGTGTATAATACCTGTTGAATGCACATTGAAATTCTGTAACCCAAAGGTTCCATAGCAATATGGTAACAGTAGTGTCATATAACTAGATCAATATTAGTCAATGTGAGTATTTACATAGTATTTAGAATGTAAGCAGAAGTTGTCGTCTGTATTCAGTTGGTAAGGTTGTAGTAAGTTTTAATGTTCAGTTGCAGTTAGGCAAGCGGTATATAAATGTTGGTTTGTTAGAAATATTCTAGTGTAACTCTAGTGTAGTTAGTTATGTGAGTTTATGAATTATGTTGTTTGGGTTGGGTTGTTAATAGGGAGTTAAAATATGGTTACGATGACATTTTTGGCACCCAAATAAAGCAATCGATATAGGGGAGGTGGTCGATTAGGGAGGTTTTACTGTAATTTTCTTTTCTTTTTTTCCTTGTTACATTATGGTTCCATAGTCCGATGATATTGAGTTTCTGTAACTTTTTCTGAGATAAATATATTAAATTAAATGTCAGGACCTAACTTACTTTAGTTTTTGATTTTGATTTAATACAAATTGAGAAAGCTGTTAACATTTACCATGTAACATCCATTCATTGTATTATTATAGCGCACATCCATAACATGATCTTCGCGCAGACAACAAATTAAAACAATATTTTATTGATTAGGGTTAAGCAAAAAAGATTCTCTTACGGGAAAACGATTGAAAAAACGTTTGGGACGATGCGTGCAAATATTCATATTTTCACTTTACCAAAAAAATCATAGCTACTCATATTTTGAATACAATTTGTGGGATAGATTAAATACATGCAATCTTATTATTATTATTACTAACATACTTAAAGCTGCATAGTCCGATGAAATATCAAATATTCAAAACCAAACCAATTATCTAGATTTGATTTTACATATCTAACTGAGATACTGATGCACTTATTAATCATTTGTTTCTGCGTAGAAGGCAATACTGAGTCAATTTAACAGAACCTGTTACTGAAGAAGTCTATTGTGTCAGAGTTTTGGCAAGCTTGCCAAAACTAATTTTGCATGTTTGCACTCGAAATATCTCAAAAGTTTACCATTTAAAATAAAAGTAACTTTGAACTAATGTAAAGTAGATACTAGTGATCGATCTAATATATTTATCTCATAAAAAATACAGAAATTCAAAACCATCGGACTATGCAACTTTAATATACAGAGTCAACTATAACTATTTGAGTTATCACCCGCCCGAAAAAAGGGCAAAATCATTAACAATGTAACATGGAAACCAAATATGTGGTATACAGTTTCTGAGAATGACCCATATATGAAAATTCCTTGGTGCTAATGAACAGATGTGCGCGTCCGTTAGGGATGAGGAAGGCCAGTGGTGGCGCCACCGGTTGGATCGTGGTGGTCAGGATGCACAGAGTAACAAATAAGTATATATAATACAGCACAACCAGGTTAAACCAAGCTCGGTTAAACCAAACGATCGGTTAATCCACACTTTTTTCGGTGGCCCGGCAAAATACTACCATTTATTATATAAAAAAGTTAGTTAAACCAAAGTTGGTTAATCGAAACTATTGGTTAATCCAAACAAAATTGTCAGGCCCCAGGCCACTCCCAGTATGGTTAAACCAAACTTCTATGTGGTTATAAGGTCATCTAAGACTTTTTTATATGATAAATGGTAGTATTTGGCCAGGCCGCCGAAAAAAGTTTGGTTAATCGATCGTTTGGTTTAACTGAGCTTGGTTTAATGGGGTAATTTTGTATATACATAAAAAACAATAATCAAAGTGTCCACATACAGTGTATATTGCATTCATAATGTACCTGCTTTTTTGCCAAAGCCAAGTCAAAGTCGAAGCCAAAGCTCAGTTAAACCAATGATTGGTTAAACCAAACAAATTTCTATGGTCCCTTCAAGTTTGGTTTAACGGGGTTATACTGTAATACCAACAATAATAATAATAGAAATAGCTTCCGTGCTTTTATACTCGCATAATACTTATGCATCACATGCATCACTTATGCATCACATATAATGTTAAAAGTTAAAATTTATCGTCTGTTGACGAGAACGGGCAGACGCAGCTGGCAGACAGTGGTCAGAGCCCCTCACAGGAGGCGCCACTGTGGCCAATACTGTAACTACACAGGGCCAGTAAATAGCTTATAAAGTTATAGTGAGTGTCATATGATATGGGGACCTGAAAATAGATAGTGTCCTTGTTTATATTCCCATAACAGATTATAGAGCATATATATATTATATATTATATATATATATATAATCAGGGTTGTTCTTTAGCATACCTGCTCTGCCTTGGCCTCATGGTGGACGGTGGTTTCCGTAGCTGCGTAGTAGTTAGTAGGCGGCATACCGTCTCGGTCTCGGTCTCTGCCTGGCATAGTAGGTGGCATGTCGTCACTCATCTCTCAGTCTGACCGCCCGAGCGCCAGCCTAATAATAGTCGTGTGATAAACTACTGTCGGACACCGGCATTGGCAGCTGGAGCTGACTGACTCCTTCAGCGTGGTGGCGCCTATCGAGAGGACTGACGCCTCGACTGCCGGAAGCGGTTGGGGTTGCAGCTGGGGGGGGGGGGGGGGGCGGAGGGCAGGGGGTGTCAGTAGGGTGGAAGGGTGGTGTCGGCAGGGGTATGGGTGGAAGAGGGGTGGGGTAGGGGTGGTGTAGGAGCGGTGTTGCAGTACGGGTGGGTCTGGAGGGTAGAGGTGGTATTGGGGTTGGTTGGTTGTTGTAGTTTAACGTGCGGAAAACATCTAAGGTCATATCAGGATGGGTACCGACTTGTGACACTGCACACTCATGGTGACATTACAGTGCTGCCCCACTGGGAAATCAGACCGCTGGCCCCATGACCCAATATCCCACTCAGTCACATTATCCTGATGCTGAGCTAACCACCAGTCCTTGCCCTATCCTAGTATTGCTGAGCGGCAGGCTAGGAAGTGACAAGTATACATTTGATAAGTCGACCGCGAACCGAACTCCCGATCTCCCACACGCGAGGCCCGCGCTCTACCCATTAGACCACCGCGCCCGGTGTGTTGGGGAATGTGTGGTGTCGATGGGAGGTGGGGTGTGGTAGGGGTTGTGGAGTGGGGGGTGTAGGGGTGGTGTGGGAGGTAGGGCTAGTGTCGGGGTAGGAGTGGTGTCAGGGTAGGGTGGGGTGGGGTGAGGTGGGGTGAGGTGGGGTGAGGTGGCCTGGTGTAGGGGTGGGGTAGGGGGTGAAGCTGCTAGAGGTTAGGGCTTATCCAAATGGCCACGTCGCGTGTTGCCTGGCAACAAACAGACTGCCTCCAGGGTGGTCTTGGGTGGTCACTGACATTCCACGCGGCCCTCCAGACCCGGCCAAATTAAGCCCGAGTAGAGAGATCGCTCGGTCAGCCTACACCGCCCGCCTCTCCCCTCGGAGGCTTCACATTTCTATGAATTACCCGAAATTCGCTGGGCCCTTCTACCGCTCACTACCTGGTAGATTTATTTGCCAGTACCCCCGCCCCCCTGGGGACACTTTGGGCTGAAGGGCTAGTTTGGCTTCTGCGCATGTGCAGGCTTCGCAATGAGCTGTGATACAGCAGCGCTTAGGTTCACACAGATATGTATATATATATATATTGATATATATATATATATAGATGTGTGAAATATATATTGAGACTATTGCTGTTCACCGATGAAAAGAAGCCGCGATGCGACTTACTAAAAATCACATGGACAGGGTGAATAAGCCATCACAAAAAAAACGAATGTATGCAATGTATATATACATAAATGGTATGCATATATATATATATATATATATATATATAACTATATATGTATATATATACGAGTCAGGATCACGAAAAGAGGCCAAGTTGTCAGCGTCGATCATTGGATGTCGGCGTCGATCGGCATACCTATAGTTTAGAAAATACAACAACCTTATTTGTTTCTAGGATAATTCAATATAAAACAAAGGAATGCATTACACTTTAAGAATTGCGACGCCAACATCTTAAATAAACCACCAATTGGCCCATTTTCATGAGGCTGACTCTTACATATATATATATATATATATATATATATATATATATATGCCCAGACCGGATGGCCGAATGAGCTGAATGTCTGTCTCCCGTTTGGGTTAGAACCCTGGTCGAGTCAAACCAATGACTTAAAAATTGATACTTGTCGCTTCCCAGGTGCTTGGCATTATTAATATTATGATAGGTGGCTTAATGTCAGGATAATGTGACTCAGTGTGATATCAAGTCATGGTGCTGGCAGTCCAGTCTCCCAGTGGGGCAGCACTATAAAGTCACAATGAGTGTACACTGTCACAAGTCAGTACCCGTCCTGATATGAGTAATGACCTTAGATGTTGACAGGACGTAAACCTCCAAAAACAAGCAACATATATATATATATATATATATATATATATATATATATACATATATATACATTTTCATTGAGGACAACAGATGAGACTACACTACAGTGAGAGTGGGTTGAGAAAGTTTATACTTTATAGCAAGATGTTTTCTGTCACCTACATAATAATTAATATATACATATATAACTAAATAGGCTGCGAGTATCAAATATCTAGCCCAGTGGGTAATGAGGTTGGATGTTGGTTAGGTTGTGACACCACTGGTAGTAGTGATACTGATAGTATATATATCTATATGTATATGTATATATATGTATATATATGTATATATAGCGAGTGGGCCGAAGCCGGCGCGCCAACGGTGTATTTATAGGCCGGCGCAGGACCGATTCACCGCCGGGGGAGGCTCGCAGCAAAAACGTAGTGCGGAAAACAATAGACCATTTCGTAATAACCCTGGTTAACATTCGAAGAAAAGCATAATGTATTTTACGCCTACCTATATTTGCATAATTCTTTATGCGCCCTATATATATGTATATATATGTATATATATATATATATATATATATATATACATACACATGCACTGACCTCTCAGGCAAGGAGCCGCATAGACAGGTATGCGTGGGTAGTATGGTGATGTCAGGGAGCCTAGGTGGTGTAATGGTTAGCACACTGGCCCGGAATGTAAAGAGATGTGTGTTCAAGTCCCGCTCTAGGCGCAATATTTCCCATTTTCATCACCCCCGTGACACATATTAAACCATATGCATACCATACCATATTTTACACCGTATGCATACCATACCATGAACCAGTACATAAAGCACAGTTCTATTCATATACCAGAAACTTACCTATATTAGTATATATCGGCATGTCTTACACAAGTTACAGTTGTAGTTGCCCCACCACCACCACCACGTCCCCCCTCCCCCCTAACCCCCAACCCCGCCTCCTCTCCCCGCCACACACGCACACCACCTACGCACTCCTGCCTCCCATCAGCACGGTCCTCACGGGGAAGGACACCCCACAGATACAGTTACTATGGTGATTAGTTTATTTCCCCGGCCAGTCAATTCGGGGCGGTGGCCCAGCTGCCAGTGGCACGAGTAAATATTTTGATTACCATTAGCCCGTTAGCCTCTGGACGGGCGCAGGGCGGGCAGGGCGAGGCGAGGCCGGTCAGCGCGGGAGGGGGGGGGGGGGGTGTGTGTGTCGGGGCGGGAGGCTGACCACGGAGCTGTGCCGGGTGGTGGCCCTGCTTGGGCCGGGAGCGAGGCAGGTGCCGGGGTGTGGCGCCAGAGCCGGTGCCGGTGCCGGTGCCGTTGACGGGGACGGGACGGGGGACTGGGCTGGGGACGGTGACGGTGACGGTGACGGTGACGGTGACTGTGACTGTGACGGTGACGGTGACGATGACGGTGACGGTGCCGTTGACATGGATGGGACGGGAGACGGGGCTGGGTACGGTGACGGTGACGGTGAGGGTGACGGTGACGGTGACGGTGACGGTGACGGTGACGGTGACGGGGCCGGGGCCGGGGCCGGGGCCGGTGCTGGGGCCGGTGCCTGGGCCGGTGCCGGTGTTGCAGTTTCCGTGGCACACCAGTTTGCGAGGGACACATCGCTTCTGCACATGCGTCAAAATCGAACAGCATCATCACTAACCTTATAAATTTAATATAATGTTTTTGGTACAGATGTTTTCTATATGTGTACCAAGCGATTTGTTTCTAGGTGGTGTGGTTTTAGAGATATTTCACTTCTTCTGTATTTTCTGTATGAAGATTGCTCACGACCATTGACAATGCCTTGAGTTTGAGGGGATGCAGTCAGCTGAAACTGGCAGGGCGCTCAAACTGCGACACCGGGGCCGATGCCGGCCGGAGCCATTGCCGGGACCAGGAACGGCGATGGGGACATGACTGGGACCGGGGCAGGGGCAGGGGCCGGGGGTGGGGACGGGGCCGAGGCTGCGTGTGTGTGCCGGGCCCGCCGCCCGGTTAGCCGGCTAATGCGCCCGGACATAAAAGTAATACCTGTCAGTACTAAACCTATCAGGACCAAGTCACCAATTGAATTAGGAGCACCGGCTCGCAGGGTCGGCCGGGCCGGGCCCGGCCGGGATCACAGGACCCGGGGTGGCCGGGAGCACAGTCCCGGGCAGCCTTTGAAGGAACATTAATGGTGAGGTTTATATTGACCGGAGCAGGGATGGGAGGAGGGGCGAAGAGGGGTAGGGGCCTTGGGGGGGGGGGGGGGGGAGAAGGAGACGGGGGAAGGGAGGGGAATGTGGGAAGTGGAAGGACGGGAAGGAGGAGAGCGAGGCGAGGGAGGGGAGGGGAGGCGAATTTGGGGAGGGACGGGGGGGAAGGGAAGAAGTGGAAGGGGTGGGAGGGGAGATAGGGAAGGGAGGGGAGGAAGGGAGGGAAGGGAGGGAAGGAGGGAAGGGAGGAGGGAGGGGCGAGGGGGGGAGAGGAAGGGAGGAGGGAGAGGAGGGAGAGGAGGGAGAGGAGGGAGAGAGGGAGGAGGGAGAGGAGGGAGAGGAGGGAGAGGAGTGAGAGGAGTGAGAGGAGAGAGAGGAGAGAGTGGAGGGAGAGAAGGGAGTGGAGGAAGGGGCAGGGGAGAGAAGGAAGGGGGTGAGAGATGGGGAGCAACAAAAGAGGGAGGAGAGGAATAGAGAGGGAGGAAGAGGAGGGCGAGAAGGGAAGAGAGGGAGGTGATAGGTGGAGGGGCAGGACGGGACAGATGCGTGGATAGAAGGTGAGGGGGGGGGGGGGAAGGAAGGTCGGAACGGGATAGGCCAGAGAGGGGTGGTAGGAGCGGATGAGAGTTAGGGGAGAGTGAGGGGTGAACAATTTGGAAGGGTAGAAGTGGAATGGGGATGCCATGGAGGTGTCGTGTGAGAGTTGGGTTGTGGATTGTAGACGGACGGATGAGAGAATGGCACAGCAGAAAATATACTGGCGAATGGCATTGGTTCTAAATGAGGTATACAGATTGGGGTGGAGGTGGGGTGGGTGGTGTTAGTGTGTGCGCCTGGGGAATAGATGGAAAGTGGGCATTGACACTGACAGAGGATTGAGAGTAAGGCTGGGTTGGTAGACGTGGGTAGTGAAGGGCTGTGCTGTACTTGTAGGTAAATGGGGTGAGCCGCATGGGGTGAGGTGGGGAGGGATGGGGCGTTAGTGTTTGTGGGGTGGCGGGGATGAGGTGTGGTTGGTGAGGAACTGTGACGTAGGTGGATAAGCTGCAGATCGGAAAGAGGACATGGGGGGAGGGATGAGGTGGGGGTAGAGGTGGAGGAGGTTCGGGGAGAGGTGGGGGATAGGTGGGAGAGAAGTGGGGGAGAGGTGGGGGGAGAGGTGGGTGAAGGGGAGAGCTGATGAGAGGTAAGGAGAGGTGGGGCAAAGGGCGTAGAGGTGGAGTGAGGTGGGGCGATGTGGGGGAGGTGGGGGAGAGGTGGGGGAGAAGTGGGGGAGAGGTGGGGGAGAGGTGGGTGAAGGGGAGAAGTGATGAGAGGTAAAGAAGAGGTGGGGCAAAGGGCGTAGAGGTGGGGTGAGGTGGGGCGAGTGGGGGAGGTGGGGGAAAGGTGGGGGAGAGAAGTGGGGGAGAGGTGGGGGAGAGAGGTGAGGTGAAGGGAGAAGTTGAATGAAGAGGTAAGAGGTGGGGCAAAGGGCGCGTAGAGGTGGGGTGAGGTGGGGCGATGTGGGGGAGAGGTTGGAGTAAGGTAGGGCACGATTGCAGGTGAGTTGAGGCGACGTAGGGCGGAGTCGGGAGAGAAATGGAGTTACTTGTGGGGGAAGAGAGGGAGAGGGAGTATGTGAGTTTGTGTGTGTGTGGTGGAGGGGGGGGGGGGGGTTCAGTCAGATTGAGTCGGCGCAGAACGTCGTGACGGGGTGTGCCCCAGTAGCCACCCCGCCTTCACAGCGGTCAAGTGACGTGATTGGGTCTGAACTATGTAGAGGGGGGCTGTGGGGGGGGGGGGGTGTCTTGGGGGGAGGGTGGGCAGGGGGGGGGGGCAGGGGGGAGCAGGGGTGGCAGGGGGGAGCAGGGGTGGCAGGGGGGGGGGAGCACAGCGCTGCACGGCGGCACATTACTGTTTGGCGCCAATATCATAATAACCTAATAATCTGATCAGCGCCTGGTCACGTGCACGCTGGGCACGGCGCGTCCGGACGGCCTAGTTAGGCTTTGTCTCATCTAATCCCTGCCGATCGGTGGGCGCTGACCCTGGGGCGCCCCGGTGAGGCTCGGGTGCGCCGGTAGAGGGCGCCACCTAAAGCGGTGGTGGGGTGGAGGAGGGGTGGTGTTCTGGGGAGAGGGGCTGGAGGTGGGAGGGTTAGTAGCGCCATCTTGTGTTCGGCGGGCTAAGCAATAACATGAGGTTGCATAGTCCGAAGGTTTTGACTTTGTGCCATTTTCTGAGATAAATGTATGAAATTAATCGTGATAATCTACGTTACTTTAGTTTGAAGTAACTTTTATTTCAAAAGGCTAACTTCGGTGATATTTGACAACATCACCACAGAAATAAGAAAATCAACTGATGAGATGTGTCCCATGAAGAAAATAAAAATACAAAAAAAACCAAGACCCTTGGGTAGAAAAAGACCTGCTAACACTCATCACAACCAAAAGTAAACTGGGCGATAAAGCAAAACGCACAGAAACAATAGAAGACAAACTGGCCTACTGCATCGCCAGAAACAACTCTCTCAAAGCTGTGAGAACAGCAAAAAAGAAATACATAATGAAGCAGGACAAAGACTGGGGAAGCAACGCAAACAAATTCTGGAAAAATGTAAACCTATTATTCCCAAAAAATAACAAAGAAGAGCATACAAACTTCCAAGATAACGAAGGGGCAATGCTCACAGACAAAGATGCAGCAAACAAACTGAACAGACACTTTGCCACAATATGGCAAAAGCTTTCAGAAAAATTCAAAAAAAGATGGGAAAACAGATCAGGAACTGTGGAGAACGAAATCCCCACCTGCAAAACAGATATGATAGAAGTAAAAAAATTAATAAATGACATAGACATGAATAAACCAAGTGGAATAGATGAAATACCAACCAAAATACTGAAAGAGGCACTCCAAGCCATCCCGGCCACCATAGTAGACCTATTCAACATCTCCTTTGAGCAGGGGCGTTTTATCTCAGCCTGGAAAATGGCAACCATCACCCCCATTCACAAAGGTGGAGACAAACAAAACATGGGAAACTACAGGCCAATACCAATTCTTCAAACCCCAGGCAAGCTCATTGAAAAAGTGTTACATAGACACATCAATGAACACCTGGAAAAAAACGATATACTAAACGAAAGACAAGGGGGCTTCAGGAAACTGCACTCCACATCAAAAACAATAGCTAACCTAACAAATTACATAATGGCATCAATGAACCAAAAACAGTTAGTTGGAGCCATCTTCATTGACTTCAGCAAAGCATTTGACACAGTAGACTACACAATACTACTGGAAAAACTAAAAACCATGGGTATAAAATCCAACACTATGGATTGGATAAGATGCTACCTGAACAACAGGCAACAGAAAACAAAAATAAACAATACATTATCAGACAACCAACCTGTCACATGTGGTGTACCCCAAGGGTCAGTGTTAGGGCCACTACTCTTTATAATCTATATAAACGATCTTGAAAAATGGTTGCAAACTGAATGCCTCCAACTATATGCAGATGACACAGTCATATATGCAAATGGCACCACAGAAGAGGAGGTAATAACTAAACTAAATAAACTCCTACTAAAACTAGATGAGTGGTGTGAGTCCAACAAAATAACCATCAACACAAGCAAATCAAAAACAGTACTCTTCTCGCATAAACAAATGCCAGAAAGAAAACTACACTGTAAGTTAGGAAACCAAACACTAGAAAATGTAGACCATTACAAATACCTAGGCCTTGAGTTGGACAGCCAACTAAACTACAACCTATGTATAAATAAAATTATACAAAAAGTAAACCACAAACTGTGGCTATTTGCAAAGCTAAGAGACTACATGACACAAGAAATGTCAATAAAAATCTTCAAGGGCATGGTGCTCCCCTATTTTGACTATGGAGATGTAAACTACATGGGTGCGAGAAAAGAACTACTAAAAAAACTGCAAACACTGCAGAACAGAGCCCTAAAAATCTGTCTAAGAGTAGACAAGCTGCACCCCACCTATGACATACACAAAAGAACCAAAGTGAAATTACTAGAAAATAGGAGAATAATTCATTTGAAAACATTAGCATATAGCTATAGTCAAAACATTAATCTTCTAACAAAACCACAAAGGCCTACTAGAGCAAATAATGCGCCACTACTAAAGCAGACCAGAAGCCAAATAAAAGCTCATGAGAGAAGCACGCTGGAAATGGCTGCCAAGGTGTGGAATGCCCAAACGGTAAAGGAATGACAAATTCCTGACCTAAAAACTTACAAAAAATATCTGTGCAAAATATGGCTAGGAAACCCCCAATAAGCTGCACTGCAAAGGGGCATGTGATATGTCACGGCCCACCAGCGGGACGCCCAAAGGAAGGTAACCATGCCAAAAGTAGCCAGATAACACACCACACAGCTACATACAAGCCTATGATATGTAAATAGGAGTAGGCTAGTCTAGTAATAAGAGTAGAACAAATAAATACATATATACCAAGAAAATCCAAAAGAAATAACATAGGCTATTAACCATACCAACCAATTATCTATCTGCTACTAAAATGCAGGCAATCAAATACCTTATCAGCAGCCACTGTGTGGAAAGATAACACCAACACTACAACTGGCCAGCATTGAAAACAAGCCCGGGTACCCAGGCTTATATGCTGTGGACAGTATAAATACAGCCTCAATAAAAAAATATAAAAAAAGTTGAAAACATGCCAATTTAATTTAGGGAAACACTTAAAAACTCTGACAACATGGGCTTCAGTGGTGACAGGTTCTATTAACTTGACTTATTACAACCTTCTATTCAGAAACACATGCTTAGTTTAATAAGTATCTAAATTTGTTATGTAGAATAAAATCTAGATGAGTGTTTTGCTTTTGAAAATTTGATGTTTTCATCGGGCTATGCAACTGTAATTCAGAGTGACACTAAACAGCCGTGTAATTAGGACATGTAGGTCATGATCCGTTCCAATTTAATTGTTTTTTTCTCTAAAGATGTACACTAGCTGAAAAAGTGGCTGTCAAAATGCAGTGTAATGTGTTGATCATCTGTGGCCTATTTTGTTAAGATGAACCACCAATTCTTTTCTGACCAATCTCAACTCCATAGTTTTCTGCCAATGGCATACCCACCCTCCTCCCACACCTTCCATCCTGACCAGATGGGGTGGCCGAATGAGTAGAGCGTCCGTCTCCTGTTTTGAGAGATCGGGAGATCCAAACCCATGAGTTCGTGGGTTCGAATCCTGGTCGAGTCAAACCAATGACTTAAAAATTAATACTTGTTGCTTCCTAGCCAGGTGCTTGGCATTATTAGGTTAGTGCAAGGACTGGTTGGCTCAATGTCAGGATAATGTGACTGAGTGGGATATCAGGTCATGGTGCTGGTGGCCTGGTTTCCCAGTGGGGGAGCAGTATAAAGTCGCCATCAATGCACTCTCACAAGTCGGTACCCACGTCCTGATATGACCATAGATGTTGCTAGGAAGCAAAACAACAACAAACAAACCTTCCATCCTCCCTATCTGACAATATCCGCCTCTTCACCTTCTCCCCATTTTCTGCCTTCCTGCCTCTCCTTCTGTCCCTCCTTCGCCCTCCAACTCTCCATCTACATCACTCCCATTGCTCCCTCACCCCCATTGCTTAGCACTACAAAGTGAGAGATGTTAGGTTCGATTGCTAACCGAGTTAAACTATACATTTCTCTTTCCTTCTTTCATTCTGTCCTTCTTTCCTTCTCTCCTTTTGTCCCTTTTTCCCTTTTGCTTCTTTGCTTCTTTGCTTCTTTGCTTCTCTACTTCTTTGCTTCTTTGCTTCTTTGCTTCTTTGCTTCTTTGCTTCTTTGTATCTTTGCTTCTTTGCTTATCTGCTTCTTTGCTGCTTTGCTTCTTTGCTTCTTTGCTTCTTTGCTTCTTTGCTTCTTTGCTTCTTTGCTTCTTTGCTTCTTTGCTTCTTTGCTTCTTTGCTTCTTTGCTTCTTTGCTTCTTTGCTTCTTTGCTTCTTTGCTTCTTTGCTTCTTTGCTTCTTTGCTTCTTTGCTTCTTTGCTTCTTTGCTTCTTTGCTTCTTTGCTTCTTTGCTTCTTTGCTTCTTTGCTTCTTTGCTTCTTTGCTTCTTTGCTTCTTTGCTTCTTTGCTTCTTTGCTTCTTTGCTTCTTTCCTTCTTCCCTTCTTTCCTTCTTTATCCCTTTTCTTCTTTTCTTTCTTTGTTTCTTTATTTCCTTTCATCCGTCATTCCACCTTCCAATTTTCCTTCTTTCCTTCTCTCCTTCCTCCTTTCTAACAAGAGTATTTCTGCCTGTTTTGTCTTGAACTAAAACTAGCGGAAATTTGTAAGCTGCATAGTCCGATGGAATCATCAAATTGTGAAAACCAAAATCTAGAATTGATCCTACATCTATAATTATCCTTCATTGCACTGGTGCACTTACTAAATGCTTACTGATGCACAGAAGATAATGCTAAGGCAATGGGGCCCAGTATATTAAAATACATTCCAAAATTATTATGTGATGTTTTACCTTCAAATATCTACAATACAAAGTTAACTATTTATAATCAAAAACCAATTCAAACTAACGCAAATGAGATTATAACGGCCAACCTCCTGTATTTATCTAAATAAAATTGTGGCAGAAATTCAAAAGCATTAATTGGCTCAATGTCAGGGTAATGTGGCTGAGTGGGATATTGTGACATGTGTTCAGTATTTCAGTGGGACAGAACAATAGCGCCATGAGGGCTATGCACTGTCATTAGTCGGTACCCATATTACTATGACATTACATGTTGATAGCACGCAAACCCCACTCACTCAGAAGGTAATATGCCAAAATTGTTTTATTTTCTTTGACAATGATAATCTATGAAACGAAGTATATATTATAATATCTGACCAACTATGACCAGGTGAAGTTATTTCTAAAACTGGCTAGAGAAAATTCCAAAGAATGATCCATTGTGATAGATACTAATCCTTCTGGGAAAATCAGTTTCACAAGATGAAAATGCCCATCTTCAAACAGAGATTCAAATATGAAGCATACGTTGACTATTATCACCCCAAAGCCCCACCACACAACCCAGCCCCACTCCTATAGCCCTCAGCCCAAAACCACATCCTACACCCTATAGCCCCTGTCCTGATATGACCTCAAATGTTGCTAGGACGCAAAATAACAACGAGCAAACCAACACTATATAGTCCCACATCATATACATTTACGTCACAACCACACTCAACACGCCATCCTACCAGTGTTGTCCCAGGTCCAGCCTCACAACCAAACACCCCAGCTCAACAAACCCCCACCCCACAACAGTAACCACACCTCACACCAACACTCCCAGCCTCACAAGCCAACATCCCAGCTCAACAAACCCCCACCCCACAACAATAACGACACCTCACACCAAGATCCCCAGCCTCACAAGCCAACATACCAGCTCCACAAACCCCCACCCCACAACATGAACCACACCTCACACCAAGACAGCCAGCCTCAGCCTGACAAGCCAACATCCCAGCTCAACAAACCCCCACCACACAAGAGTACCCACACCTCACACCAACACCCCCAGCCTCACAAGCCAGCCTCACAAGCCAACACCCCAGCTCAACAAACCCCCACCCCACAACAGTAACGACACCTCACACCAACACCCCCAGCCTCACAAGCCAACATCCCAGCTCAACAAACCCTGATACCCACAACAGTAGCCACACCTCACACCAACACCCCAAGCCTCATAAGCCAACATCCCAGCTCAACAAGCCCCCACCCCACAACAGTAACCACACCTCACACCAAGACCCCCAGCCTCACAAGCCAACATCCCAGCTCAACAAACCCCCACCCCACAGCAGTAACCACTCCTCACACCAAGACCCCATAACCACAACCCACAACCACGCCCTATACTACACACCACAACCACAAGCAAACCTGACAAACCAACACCTCACTCCACCGCCACACCCTAACCTGACAACCTGACAACCCATCCCACAACCTCACCAACCCCCACGCCATCAACCCCTACGCCATCAATCCCCTCCGCACCTAGCCCGACTCCCACAATGCAACACTCCACCCATCCCACCACAACCACACAACTCCACAGCCCACAATTCACACCCAACCCCACAACCCACAACCCACAACCCACAACCCACAACTCCTCACAATCCGCCACCTCCACCACATCTTCCCACTTCATTACCACCCACCCACCGCACACCCACCCACCCTATTACCGGATGCGGTGGCCGAATTGGTAGAGCGTAGGCTTCCCGTGCGAGAGATCTGGAGTTCGATTCCAGGTAGAGTCAAACCAATGACTTATACATTTTGATACATTTCGCTTCCTAGCCTGGCCTTCGGCATTAATAGGATAGAACAAGAACTGATTAGCTCAGTGTCAGGATAATGTGATTCAGTGTGATATCGGGGCATGGTGCTAGCAGCCTGATTTCCCACTGGTACAGCACTATAAAGTCGCCATGAATGCGCATTGCCACAAGTCGGTACCCATCCTGATATGACCCTAGATGTTGCCAGGATGTAAAATATCAACAACCAACCAACCCACCCACCGCACACCCACCCACCGCACACCCACCCACCCAATGCACACCCACTCACCCTCCGCACACCCACTCACCCTCCGCACACACACCCACGTCCAGCAACAACGACGAGAAAGTTCGCCACCCATTGTCGCTAACCAACATCGTTGTCGTCAATAACACACACACACAGCCACCACCCCCAACCCCACCCCCACCCACACCCCCACTCCCACCCCCCACCCACCACACACTGAGTAATAATACTCCATGTCCCGTAGACTCTTCTCAAACCGGCTGTAAGTTGTAACCCAAGAGGCCCGACGCGCGGAAGCTCTCGCCGGCAGACGTCGATCGACGTCGCATTCACCCTAGTGCACTATTTACTGCAGTAACGCGAGGCGTCGCGACGCGGGCGTGACAACCGGGAGCCATCTGGCGAGCCGATATAAACTTATTAAATATTAAGCCGAAATCAGAGGAGGAAAACTCTCACCGGCAGACGTCGATCGACGTCTCACCCGCCCCTATTATTATATGTTAATGCAGTAACTTGCGGCGTCCGGCGTCGCGACGCGGGCGTGCAAACCGGAAGCCATCTGGCGCGCCGATATAAACTTATTAAGCCGCAATCAGAGGAGAGACGGTCGGGTTAAGCTTTGTTTCCGCCAATTACTTAAGATATTAGCTGCGCTGACAGCTCGCGCCCCTACCGGAAGCGGGTGGCGCGGCAAACTGACACATATTAAGCGTGAATGTCGGTAATAATGACGGCGTGAAGAGCACGGCGCGCCCGTGTAGGCCGCGCGGCTTTATTAGATGGAAAAATTCAATTGCGACTCCCTTTGCCGCGGTGTCATCTTTCGCTACCAATTACCTGTCAGGTACAATTACGCGCTCTGATTTAGGTTGGCGTGCGCACGCGCCGGGAGTGGTGTGTGTGGGTTTGTGTGTGTGTGTGTGTGGATGGGCTTGGGTGGGTGGGGGTTGTGTGGGGTAGGTGTGTGTGTGGGTGTGTGGGCGTTTGGGATCGTGGGCCTGTGGGGGTGTGGGTGTGTAGGGGTGTGGGTATGTGGGGGTGTGTAGGGTTGTGGGTATATGGGTATGTGGGTATGTGGGTGTGTGGGTGGGGTAGGTGGATGTGGGTGTGGTGGTGGGGTGCGGGTGTGGGTGTGGGTGTTGTGGGTGGTATTGGTGGGTGTGTGGAGGTGGGGTGTGGGAGGGGAGGGGAGGGGAGGGGGGAGTTGGGGGGTAGTGGGATGGGGGGGGAGCGGGGATGGGGTTTAGAGGAGAGAGGGGTAGTGGAAGGGAAGGAGGGGATTTGGGTGTATGGAGTGGTGTGTGGTGATGGTGTGTGTCAGTGGAGTGAGTGGAGGATTTGGGTACATGGAGCGGTATGTGGTGATGGCGTGTGTGAGGTGGGAGGGGAGGGGAGATTTGGGTGTATAGAGCGGTGTGTGTGGTGATGATAGTGGCGTGTGTGGGTGGGAGGGAGGAGTGAGGCGTCTGGGTGTATAGAGCGGTGTGTGGTGATGACGATGGTGACGGTGGTGGTGTTGGCGGTGGTGGCGGTGGTGGTGGTGGCGGTGGTGGTGGTGGTGGATAGGTTATTATCGTAAGGATAATGACTATGTATGTAGGCTACACACGCACATCACATGCGTGTTCCTCTCTAACCCAACTCACCCGCCACCTCCACTAGCACCATCACAATGGCTGCTGTATAGAGTCGGGGTAGGACTAGGAGTGTCTGGAGGTGGTGGGTGGTGTGGGGAGGGAGGGCGTAGGATATGAGAGGGGGATAATTGGGAGGGGGGGGTCCATCATGTTCAAACAACCGAGGCAGCAGTTGTTCTTTTCGTGCCCATCGACGCCTCCCCCCAACTCCCCAACCCCCCATAATAATGTCTGCATCATCCAGCGTCCCAACACCAGCCGGGCACCGGCATCTCTACCACCCGGTTCCTGTTGAATTACCTTCCCACCCACCCACACACCCACCCTATCCTGCTGCCGGTGCTTACTTAGTCAAAGGGCGTGGTTGCCTAATCGGTAGAGCGCGGACCTCGCGTGCGGAAGGCCGGGAGTTCTGTTCCCGCCTGAATCAAACAAATGATAATTGTCGCTTCCTAGCATGGCATTCAGCATTAATAGGATAGGGCTAGGACAGGTTAGCTCAGTGTCAGGATACTGTGACTGAGTGGGATATTGGGGCATGATGCCGGCAGTCTGATTTCCCAGTGGGACAGCACTTTAAACTCGCCATGAGTGCACACTGTCAGTACCCGTCTGATATGACCGAAGATGTTGCTAGGAGATAAACAACAAACAAACAAGCTGCTTAGCCGGTACACTGGAACGCCTGTACACCGGAATATTGGGACACTGGAACCCTGCCACACGGCCATACTGGCACACTGGCACACCGGCACATTGGCACACTGGTAGTGGTACACTGGTACACAGGTACTGCGGCACACAAACACATTGGGACTATGGCACACTGGTACACTGGCACACGGGTAAACTTGCACACTGGGACTTCGGCACACCAGCACACTGGAACACTGGTACACTGGCACACCGACATATTGGGACACCGCCCCACCCCGCCCCGCCTCGTCCCACTCCGCTCTGCTCCGCCCAACCACCTCCACATCCCTTCTCCACATCTCCCCACCCCTTGCACCCCTACACCCATCCGTCACCCATCCTTCACCCCCCCCCCCCACATCCATCCCTCCTGCACCCACACCTATCCCCATCCCTCCACTACCTCCACTACCTCCACTACCTCCACATCTATCACTCCCGCATCCCTGCCCCCCCCCTACCACCATTTCCCCCACCACAACCCCATCCCTCCTCCATCCACCCACCTTATCCCTCTCCCACCCCCACTCAGCAACCCACCCCTGAACCCACCTCATCCTTCTCCTTTCACCACTCCGCTCCCACCCATACCACCCCCCCCCCCCCCCCCCCAACTCCAACCCCCATCCCTTCCCGTCCCTCTGAGCCTCTGCCATGCCGTTAAATTCGCCCTTTGCTTGTCGGCAGCTGATCGCGTGGTGGTGGATCCGTTCAGAAGCTCTATTAAGTCTAATAAGTCCTCGGCTGGGCTCGCTGCCAATTGGCAGGCAGTTCCAGCCCCCCGGCCAGCCCCGGCGCTCCTGCCCGGGCTCACCCCAGCACACCTCCCGGGGCCCGGACCCGGCCACCCGGGGCCAAGCACATGCCTCGCACCAATTGCCTCAATTTGAGCCGACTTAAACCGGGCGCCCGCCTTATTTGGGAATGGGTTATTAGTTTTGGTAACTGCTTCTGAAAGGATTGTGGCCGCCCGGGGTTCATGTCGGTGTAGATTTGGGCCTCTCTCCCACATACACACGCCCACGCCCCCACACACCTACCCACACACAGATAAATGTCCGTGTACATCTCGAAGGCTGGTGAGTTGAGTTACATGGACAGGCATTCAGTTTGTTTCAGGGACCTGGAGTTCCCTGGCTGCAGGAGGCGTGTGTGCGTGTGTACTTAGTGTATCAGTGTATGTGTCTGTTACAGAAGCAGCACCCCCCACACCCCACAGCCCACCCACACCCCACAGCCCACCCACAACTTCCACCCCACCCACAACCCCCACCCTATTCACAACCAACACCCACACCCACAACCCCACCCACCCACAACCCACCCACCCTATTCACAATCCCCATGCCCACCCACAACCCCACCCACCCACAACCCCCACCCTATTCACAACCTACACCCCCACCCACAACCCCACCCACCCACAACCTCCAACCCACCCACAACCCCCACCCTATTCACAACCCACACCCTATTCACAACCCCCACCCCACCCCCACCCACAACCCCACCCCACCCACAACCCCCACCCTATCACACCCCACACCCCACCCACCCCCACCCCACAGCCCACCCACAACCCTCCACCCCCACACAAACCCACACGCTATTCACAACCCCCACCCCCCACCCACAACCCCAACCCACCCAAAACCCCCACCCCACCCACAACCCACCCACCCTATTTCACAACACCCAATCCCCACCCACAACCCCAACCCCACCCACAACAACCCCCACGCCACCCACACCCACCACCCTATTCAAAACCCCCACCCCCACCCACAACCCCACCCACACCCCCACCACCCACCCACAACCCCCACCCTAACTCACAACCCCCCATCCCCACCACACACCCCGCCCACCAAACCCCCACCACCCCACCCAAAATCCCCACCCTATCACAACCCCCATCCACACCCCTACAACCCCGCCCCAATCCCACACTCACACACACACCCCCCACCTAACACAAACCCCCATCCCCACCCACACCCCCCCATAACGCCCCACCCCACCCACAACCCCACCCTATTCACAACCCCATCCCCACCCACAATCCCCCATAACCCTCACCCCAACAAACCCCCCACCACCCACAACCCCACCCACCCACAAACCCCACAACCCGACCCACAATCCCCACACACCCACACCACACCCATAATCCCCACACCCCACCCATAACCCCCACACACCCCACCCACAATCCACACCCACTTATAACCCCCCCCCCCCCCACACACACACACACACACACACACAACCCCGGTCGGATTATTTTGTTTATAAGGGGCGGTGGGAAGACAACCAGTAATGGTTACACTATTCATGCAATTTCTATTGTTAACAGAATAGTGTATGTTTGTGGAATAATGTATAGAAATAGTGAATACAAAATGTCTAAATGTCTATCTATTCAGCTTGGTGGGTTAACGTGTTGCCATGCTGGATATATATATATATATATATATAGAGAGAGAGATAGGACTTTGTAAGTGAAGACGGCGATGGTGGGAGGGGAGCAGAGGGTGAGTGGGTGGAGACAAGGCCTATCAGATACCACGATAGATAAGGCCTGGATGGAACCCCAACAAGGAGTGGCCTTACAGGCCCGGGAACAGTTGGCCCGTGGTCAGGTTAGTGCTGTCACCGCCAGGGGCATGTTGCAATAACTCTTCAGAAGATTTTGTTACTTTTTTTTAGTTTAAAGGATAATGGTAGGTTTGTTTAACGACCCCCCCCCCCCCCCCCCCCCCCCCCTGGACAACAAGTAGACATCTGCTATTGGGGAAAGGATAATGGTCGAAGACATAATGCTTGCTTACCGCTGCTACGACCCACCCGGAGAAAAGACAAAAACCACAAGAAGACACCGCACCCAGTTTGCACAGGAAGTCCTCGAGATCTGGAATAAAATAAACAATAAACAGAATAACCTTTATTGGCCTTGTTGTTCGTGTTCTTGTTCTACTTGTTGTTCTTGTTGTTCTTGTTGGTCTTGTTGTTCTTGTTGTTCTTGTTGTTCTTGTTGTTCTTGTTGTTCTCGTTGTTCTCGTTGTTCTTGTTGTTCTTGTTGTTCTTGTTGTTCTTGTTGTTCTTGTTGTTCTTGTTGTTCGTGTTGTTCTTGTTGTTCTTGGTGGTCTTGTTGTTCTTGTTGTTCTTGTTGTTCTTGTTGTTCTTGTTGTTCTTGTTGTTCTTGTTGTTCTTGTTGTTCTTGTTGTTCTTTTTGTTCTTGTTGTTCTTGTTGTTCTTGTTGTTCTTGTTGTTCTTGTTGTTCTTGTTCTTGTTGTTCTAGTTCTTCTTGTTCTTCTCATTCTTACCTGTTCCCGTTGTTCTCGTTGATCTGGTGTTCTTGATATTCTTGTTCTAGTTAATCCTTGCTGTTCGTGCTGTTCTTGCTGTCCTTGGTGTTCTTGGTGTTCTTGGTGTTCTTGGTGTTCTTGGTGTTCTTGGTGTTCTTGGTGTTCTTGGTGTTCTTGGTGTTCTTGGTGTTTCTTGGTGTTCTTGGAGTTCTCTTGGTGTTCTTGGTGTTCTTGGTGTTCTTGGTGTTCTTGGTGTTCTTGGTGTTCTTGGTGTTCTTGGTGTTCTTGCTGTTCTTGCTGTTCTTGCTGTTCTTGCTGTTCTTGTTCTTCATTTTCTTCATGTTCTTCATGTTCTTCATGTTCTTCTTGTTCTTCTTGTTCTTCTTGTTCTTCTTGTTCTTCTTGTTCTTCTTGTTCTTCTTGCTCTTCTTGTTCTTCTTGTTCTTCTTGTTCTTCTTGTTCTTCTTGTTCTTCTTGTTCTTCTTGTTCTTCTTGTTCTTCTTGTTCTTCTGGTTCTACTTGTTCTACTTGTTCTACTTGTTCTTCTCATTCTTCGTGTTCATCTTATTGTGCTTCTCGTTTTTCTTCTTCTTCTTCTACTTCCATTGTTGACATTATTTCATTCTTATTTCCTATCGGTGTACTCTTAGTGAAACGGCCCGTGACAGTTGTCAGCAGTTGTGTTGCCTTGGACAAATAAGGGCTAATCCACGAGCAGCCTTGCGGGGTGCCGGGTGCCCGGCTGCCCGGGTGAGGGGCGGGTAGGGCCCGGGCAGGGGCCGGGCAGGGCGCGGGAGGGGTCGGGCACTGATTAGGGACCGTGGTGGGACCAGCTGTTGTACAATATGGCTGATAACTAATTCCTCACTGTGGCCGCACGCACCTTGCACTCGGCCCAGGGCACGAGTTTACTCACTCTCAGAGGGCGGGGATGCGCATGCGCTTCACCGTGGGGTGAGTGTGGGCGTGTGTATGGGGGAGGGAGGGGTTTAGATGAGGGGATTGAGTGGGTGTATGTGTGTCTGTGGACATGGGCTAAATGCGGCCTGATCTCCCAGTGAGGCAGACTACAAAGTCACCATAAGTGCTCACTCTCTCAATTCGCTGCCCATCCTGGTGTGGCCTAGGGTCTTGCTGGGGCGTAAAACTACAACAACCAATCAGCCTCCCCCAGCCCTCTTAGTCTTAGAGGACTGGGGTTGGGCTCCTAGACTACCTTTTCTCTCCCCCACCCCCCCCCCCCCCACCGCACTGCCCCACCCACCAGCTTGCCCACCCCCCCCCCTGATTTCTCTGACCACTACGCGCCAGAAGCCAACTCCCAGCTGCATGGGACTGCTTA
Organism: Branchipolynoe longqiensis; assembly: GCA_030323885.1. Taxonomy (NCBI): domain Eukaryota; kingdom Metazoa; phylum Annelida; class Polychaeta; order Phyllodocida; family Polynoidae; genus Branchipolynoe; species Branchipolynoe longqiensis. Next base: position 20,741,616 of record CM059186.1, read on the forward strand.
GCGGTGCCCATAGAGTGTTGCAGATTTGCAGCCTTCAGCACGCCAATGTGACTGGAAACTCCCCCAAAATGAACATCAAATGTAATTTTTATCCATAGCTAGTTCACAGTTTATAATACCGAAAATAAAGTATATATCATAATAGTCCGATATATATCATGTTATATATAGTAAGTAAGCACTTCATCAGAATTTCAAAACAAAAGGTCTTACTACACTAATTTATAACTTGTTATATATATATATATATATATATATATATATATGGGCCCTTCTCAGAAACTGTATACCAAATATTTGGTTTCAACCGATGGTTTTAGCTTTTTTGGTCGGGCTAGTAAGTCAAAGAATTATTGCTGACTCTTTGTATTAATTATTTTAGCAATACTACCTGTATTTAATCTATCCCACAAAATGTATCCAAAATATACTTATAATTGTATATGATTTTGTGCTAAAGTGAAAATATGAAGATTTGCATTTCGAGACTATGCATCTAACCAAATGTTTTTTTTAAACTTTCTTTTGGTAAGAGACAATATTTTTTGCTTAACTGTAATCAATAATATCTAGTTGGAATTTGTTGTGTGTTAAAACGATGTTCGGGATGTGTGTTAAAATGTTGTTATGGGTGGATGTTGGTCTTTATGTGGTTAATTTTAATGGCCTTCTCGAGATAAAAATCTAAATGTGAAACACTAAATTTCCACTCAGATATATGCACAATATGTAACCCTTCATTTGAATATTGATTTAGCAATTATTTTTAATCTATTTTCCTATTATGTGGATTATATGTTTTTACTGTTGTTTTACATGTCACAAAAGTGGTACACAACTTCTGAGAACAAGCCATATATATATATATAAAGAGTTTAAGCGCAAAACCTCGTTAACGCCAATAAAAAATGCAGTTTAAATAAAAGATTTGTTATCTGAAAATAATTTTAATTCTAATTACTTTCACTTTTTTATGTTGAAATGATGATGAAGCAATGAACAAAAAAGTAGGAATGCAAACAAATACAATTTTTGAGGGTTTGATTCCAATGTTTATATCAATATTTTGATTGGCGTTTATGTTTATTTTTGCCTGAACTCTTCATATATATTAAATGAAAAAGACGGAGACATGATAGTGGGTGAGAGTGTATTTACTCTGGCTAGAGGAACAATTTTCAGCAGTAGAGTGAGTGGCGATTACAGTGTGAAGGGGTGGTGGCGCCACCATCGGAGCTGAGGTTGGGGAGGCTGGAGCAGTAGATGACTATGAGAGACTCCCACAGTACTTGGATCTGAGTGAGTAATGAGGGAGAGGAGGGATTTTTTTTTTGGTGGTAAATATGTTTATTCTGCTGAATAAGTCTGTTGTCAGTGCCGAAGCACTGGTCTTCCAGCCATTTTTCAATTCAGGGTTATTTACACAAAAGGTGTACAGAATAAGGTATACAATAACTGTTGAATACACAATTTGCAGCAGGTAACACAATGAAATTCTGTAACCCAAAAGTTCCATAGCAATATGGTAGCAGTAGTGTCATATAATTAGATCAATATTAGTCAGATCAATGTGAGTATTTACATAGTATTTAGAATGTAAGCAGAAGTTATCTTCTGTATTCAGTTGGTAAAGTTGTAGTAAGTTTTAATGTTCAGTTGCAGTTAGGCAAGCAGTAAATAATGTCAGTTTGTTAGAAATATTCTAGTGTAACTCTAGTGTAGTTAGTTATGTGAGTTTATGAATTATGTTGTTGGGGTGGGGTTGTTAATAATACACTGGACCAGCTCTGACCAGTGAAGCAGTGGGACCAATCCCAGTGCATTTAGGTGTTAAATTTTACATTTTTATTTGGACTGTCTCTGTCATAGTATATGGTTGAATGGAAATAACAGAGGAAGAGCAACAAATAAAAAAAAAAGGGGGGGGGGGGAGAACCGAGGCTGAGGGTTCGGTGGTCTGCCACTTACGGTATGGTGAAGCCATGGAACATATTCCACGTTATTATACTCGTATAATTCTTATACAGCATATATATATATATATATATAAACACATCAACAGATTATGTACACATGCACCACCTGTACTGCTCTTCCTATCACTACACTGATCTGTAAAGGGACATTTATACATATTGTACAACTGTGCTATATTTTGAGGTATACACATATATACCACAGAAAATCCCCTTGTTAGTGTTACAGATTACACTCACAGCAGGCCCTGTCCTCTTCAACCTTTCAGCATCTACCCCCCCCCCCTCCACCCCCACTCGCACACACTCTCATCCCCGTGTATCTATCGGGGCTTGCGATCAGACACCCCCCCCCCCCACACACACACACCGGCTCTTCCACACACCCGTCCGCACGCACACGTACCGGAGCTGCTTTCAGTGGTCGGACGATGCAGACTGCCCGCACCAATTAGCAAATTTGCGGACAAACCTTTCAGCGTGAAAGCCCTCCGCTGAGTGGGAGGGTGGGAGCGTTGGGAGGGTGGGAGGGTGGGAGGGTGGGAGGGTGGGAGGGTGGGAGGGTGGGAGGGTGGGAGGGTGGGAGGGTGGGAGGGTGTGCCCAGGACACACCACTACACTCCCCGCTCCTCATTCCTTACTCCTCGCCCCATACCACCACGCGTCATGCCGACATATAGAAAAGTTGGTGGTGGTTGGTGGTTGTAGTAGTACTAGTAGTGGTGGTGGTGGTTGTTGATGGTGGTGGTGGGGTGTGGTGGTTTTTGCTGATGGTTGTGCTGGTGGTGGTTAGTAGTGGTGGTGGTTAGTGGTGATAGTTAGTGGTGGTTAGTAGTATTGGTAGTTAGTGGGGTAGTTAGCAGTGGTAGTTAGTGGTGGTAGCTAGTGGTGGTTAGTACTATAGTAGTGGTGGTGGTTGCTGGTGATAGTTAGTGGTGGTAGTGGTGGTGGTGGTAGTGGTAGTTAGTGGTGGTTAGTAGTGGTGGTAGTTAGTGGTGGTAGTTAGTGGTGGTAGCTAGTGGTGGTTAGTGGTGGTGGTGGTTAGTGGTGATAGTTAGTGGTGGTTAGCAGTGGTTGTGGTATTGGTGGCAATGGTTAGTAGTGGTGATAGTTAGTGGTGGTAGTTAGTGGGGGTAGTTATTGGTGGTAACTAGTGGTGGTTAGTACAATAATAGTGGTGGTTACTGGTGATAGTTAGTGGTGGTGGTGGTAGTGGTGGTGGTGGTAGTTAGTGGTGGTGGTTAGTAGTTGTGGTTCTTGTTGTCGTGGTTAGTGGTAATTGTATGTTAGTGGTGGTTAGTACTGGTGGTAGTGGTGGTGGTGAGAGTTAGTGGTGGTGGTTAGTCGTGGTGGTGGCTAGTGGTGATAGTTAGTGGTGGTTAGTAGTAGTGGTGGTAGTGGTGGTAGTGGTGGTGGTGGTTAATATTGGTGGTTAGTAGTGGTGGTGGTTAGTGGTGATAGTTAGTGGTGGTTAGTAGTGGTGGTTAGTAGTGGTGGTGGTTACTGGTGATAGTGTTGGTTAGTAATAGTAGTGGTGGTGGTAGTGGTGGCGGTGGTGGTAGTTAGAGGTGTTGGTTAGTAGTGGTGGTGGTTAGTGATGGTGGTTGCTAGGTTAGTGATGGTGGTTAGTACTACTACTAGTAGTAGTGGTGTGTCGCTGAGTGATATGAGGGAGGGAGAGAGAGAGTGTGTGTGTGTAGGTGGGTGGTGCTGCTGACTGACACTGTCACAAGGTACATCAGTCCCGCGCCTCCAAAGACCAGAACGCCCTCTGGTGGTGGCCAATTGAGAGCAGGCAACGGACACATTGGAAGGCCACTCGCCCCAGCAGCCTCTCGCGCCGGCCGTGCACACTACCCCGCCGTTCTAGGGTAATTTCCCACCCACCCTTCCTTACATCCGACATCCACACTCCTACTGCATGTCCACCACCGCCACCACCATCACCACCAAACAGCTACAGGTGTGCCCTTTGTTGTCATACACACTAGAGTGCACCCACACCTCCATCTTTACCTGCAATCATGTTGTCCCCCCCCCCTTCTCCCTCCTTCCATAGCTCTACCCGTAGCAGCAATCATGCCGTCCCCCTCCCCCTCTCCCTCCTCTCCCTCCTCTCCATCCTCCCCCCTACCTCCACACATATCCTTATCGCCAATCAGCCTGTCTACTCCCCTTTCTCCCCCTTCCCCTCCCTCTCCTCCCCCACGCCTCCCCAACACCCATCCAACGTGTGGTGAGGGGGAGCAAGGAGCAGGGGAAGGGGAGGGGTAGGGGATCAACACGAACACCGCTTGCAAAATGCCTTCCTTGGAAGTGGCGAATTTTCACAATTATTTACCTCTTCCTTCCTCCCTCCCCCCCCCCCCCCACACACCCCTGCTCTTGATTGTATTCAATTTCCGCAGGATGAAGCAATTGGACACTAACTACTCAATTAGAACAGGTAGGATGTGCATCCCTGTCATTGGGTCCCATTGAGGTGCACTTTCTCTTCTTTTTATTATTTTTAAAAGTTATCAATAAAATGACAAAGATGCGTGATGACCTGTCCTCTGCATATATTACGTTGATTAGGTACTTTTTGCCGCTAAATTGTACTCGGAAAATGGCATCACCACCGATGTTGCAAGCTTCGATGTTTTGTCCTTCAATTTGACTATTGTCATAGGTAAGTATATATGTTGTGGGCGTAAAATCTTTCATAACGATCGATAGATTTGCTCAAACTTCACAGTGTAAGAGATTTCTTTCCCATTCTTCCCAGGGGGGAAGAAATTCATTCAAAGAAGAGAGGAGATTGCAATTTAGAATTTAACCCCAATTCCCATGAACATTTTGACTCTCTCTCTCGTTGTCTCTCGTTGTCTCTCGTTGTCTCTCGTTGTCTCTCGTTGTCTCTCGTTGTCTCTCGTTGTCTCTCGTTGTCTCTCGTTGTCTCTCGTTGTCTCTTGTTGTCTCTCGTTGTCTCTCGTTGTCTCTCGTTGAATCTCGTTGTCTCTCGTTGTCTCTCGTTGTCTCTCGTTGTCTCTCGTTGTCTCTTGTTGTCTCTCGTTGTCTATCGTTGTCTCTCGTTGTCTCTCGTTGTCTCTCGTTGTCTCTCGTTGTCTCTCGTTGTCTCTCGTTGTCTCTCGTTGTCTCTCGTTGTCTCTCGTTGTCTCTCATTGTCTCTCGTTGTCTCTCATTGTCTCTCGTTGTCTCTCGTTGTCTCTCGTTGTCTCTCGTTGTCTCTCGTTGTCTCTCGTTGTCTCTCGTTGTCTCTCATTGTTTCTCGTTTTCTCTCATTGTCTCTCACTATCTCTCGTTCTCTCTCGCTCTCTCACTCGCTCTCGTTCTCTCTGGCTCTTTCACTCTCTGGCTCTCTTTTGTTCTCTCGCGTTCTCTCTCGTTTTCTCTCGTTCTCTCTCATTCTCTCTGGTTCTCTCTGGTTCTATCTCGTTCTCTCTGGTTCTCTCTAGTTCTCTCTGGTTCTGTCTGGTTCTGTCTGGTTCTCTCTCGATCTCTCTCGTTCTCTCTCGATCTCTCCCGTTCTCTGTGGTTCTCTCTAGTTCTCTGTGGTTCTCTGTGGTTCTCTGTGGTTCTCTGTGGTTCTTTGTGGTTCTCTCTGGTTCTCTCTTTCGTTCTCTCTCGTTCTCTCTCGTTCTCTCTCGTTCTCTCTCGTTCTCTCTCGTTCTCTCTCGTCTATTGACACATAATTGATTGTAGGTTTTTACATGTAAAAGCGATGGTCTGAATAAAAACCAAACATTTCTCGTCATGAATATGACCTATGCTGCTGACATTAAGCAACCACCAATCAATCAATCTCTCGTTCTCTCTCGTTCTCTCTCGTTCTCTCTCGTTGTCTCTCGTTCTCTCTCGTTCGCTCGCGTTCTTTCTCGTTCTTTCTCGTTCTCTCTCGTTCTCTCTCGTTCTCTCTCGGTCTCTCTCGTTCTCTCTCGTTCTCTCTCGGTCTCTCTCCTTCTCTCTCCTTCTCTCTCCTTCTCTCTCCTTCTCTCTCCTTCTCTCTCATACTCTCTCTTGTTTCTGGTTTCTATCGCTCCTTCTGTTTCTCCCCTGTCGCTGTCTCTCCGCCTTTCTGCCCATCTTTTTCCCGCTCTTTATTTATTAACTTGCCTCTAGATTCCATTCTTCAGTCAAATTCTTTCTGTTGCTCTTTCGCTCCGCCTCCATCTCTCCCTCTCTCTCCCCTCTCCCCCTCTTCTCTCTCTCCACTTCTCCCCGGTCTCCCTCTCGCCCACCGTACCTCCTCCTCTCTCCCCTCTCCCCTACTCTCCTTTCTCTCCCCCACTCTCCCCTACTTTCCTCCTCTTCTGCTCTCTCATTTTCTCTCCTTCTCTCTTTGTCTCGCTCTTTATTTCCCTCTCTATCCCTGTCTACCTCCCTGTCTATTCCGCCCTCTCATTTACTCATTGCTTCTCTCTACCCCCTCTCCTCTCCTTTCCATTCCCTCCCTCCCTCTCTCCCTCTACCCATCTAGACCTCTCTCCCTATCTCCCTATCTCCCTATCTCCCTCTCTCCCTCTCTCCCGCTCTCCTTCTCTCCCTCTCTCCCTCTCACCCTCTACCCCTCTACCCCTCTCACCCTCTCTCCCTCTACCCCTCTCACCATCTCTCCCTCTACTCCTCTCACCCTCTCTCCATCTACCCCTCTACCCCTCTCACCCTCTCTCCCTCTATCCCCTCTCACACTCTCTCCCTCTACCCTCCTTCTAATAACCCCTCTACTCCTCTCACCCTCTCTCTCATCTACCCTCTCACCCTCTCCTCTCATCTACCCCTCTCCCCATCACTCCCCTACACTCTCCCCCTCACCACCTCTACCCCCTCTACCCCCCTACCCCCATACCCCTCTCTCCCTCTACGCCTCTCACCCTCTCTCCCTCTACCCCTCTCACCCTCTCTCCCTCTACCCGTCTCTCCCTCTACCCCTCTTCCTCTACCTCTCTCTCTCCATCCCATTCCCCTCTCTACCTATACCCCTCTCTCCCCCGTCCCATCCTCTCCTCTCGCTTCCCTTCTCTCCCCGCCCCTCGCTATAGATCTCTCCCCAATAACATGAGATTGCCGCTTCCTCTTCCCATGGGTGACTTTACTCCCAACCCTTCCCCCTTTTTGTTCCCTTTGCCTACAACGAAGAGATATTTCATTTTTCACACTTGGCAACACCTCAGAGAATGAATCAAAGCTTGGTGCTGAAGCAATGTCGGCACAGCCGAGAATTGAGGCAATCAACTCGCACTGAAAGACACCGCCCAGACGCGGGGGACGGTGGCGTGGGGGCTGCCAACAAGATGGCCTTTGTTTTAAATCCCCATCAAGTGGTGTCTAAATGGGGATTACCGCCGCTGTCATGTTAATCCGAAAATGCCCATTATTCATCTGTCACGTGCATGAACTCCGGTCAGCCCGCCAACATGCGGAGGGGATTTCACCGGATTACAAGGCGGCTCTAGGGTGGTGTGTGGGTGTGTGGGTGTGTGGGTGTGTGGGTGTGTGGGTGTGTGGGTGTGTGGGTGTGTGGGTGTGTGGGTGTGTGGGTGTGTGGGTGTGGGTGTGTGGTGTGTGGTGTGTGGGTGTGTGGGTGTGTGGGTGTGTGTGTGTGTGGGTGTGTGGGTGTGTGGTGTGTGGGGTGTGTGGGGTGTGTGGGTGTGTGGGTGTGTGGGTGTGTGGGGGTGTGTGGGTGTGTGGATGTGGGTGTGTGTGGGTGTGTGGGTGTGTGGGTGTGTGGGTGTGTGGGTGTGTGGGTGTGTGGAGGGTTGTGTGGGTGTGTGGGTGTGTGGAGGATGGGGTCTGGGGATGGGAGAATAGTGGAGTGGAGGTGGGGGTGGGGGGAATGGAGTGTGGGTGTGTGGATAAAATGGTGGGTGGCGGTGGGGTGTGGGGGTGGGGAGACTGTGGTGGGTTGTGGGGGTGGGGAGAATGGGGTGGGAGCTGTGGAGGTGGGGAAATTGCGGTGGGAGGTGTGAAGGTGGAGAAAATGGGGTTGGAGTTGGAAGAATAGGGTGTTGGTGGGGTGTGGGGGTGGGGAACGTGTGAGGTGAGGTGGAGATGGGTTGGTTGTGGGAGGTGAGGGTGAAGGGGAATAGGGTGGGAGGTGCGGGAGGGTTTGTGGAGTTGGGACTGTGTGTATGGGGAAGAGGTGGGATGGGGGTGGATATGCACAGGCATCATGAAGAATGAAAAGGAAAAGACGTGGTTTGTCAATTAGTCATTGAATACTGGCATTAAATAAATTGGGTTAAAAATAAAATACCCCCTTTGGAAAAATGAACCTCCGAATGAGTTGAGCGTCCACCTCCCAGTTTGTATGTTCTGGGATTCGAATCCCCGGTTTCAAAACATGGCCGAGTCAAAGCAATGACTTGCAATTTTTATTCTTGTTACTACCTAGCCTGGCGCTCGGCACTAGTAGGAGAGTGCAAGGAGCAGTGGAATGAGGAAGACCAATTGTCTGTGATTGAAATTCACCCTGCTTAATCAACTAATGTACAAAACACATGGGGTGAATAAATACTAATTATTTTCTAAGAGTTTTTTTCCCTCTTTGTTGTTGGTGTTGCAAAGAGGGCTCGTCAAATACTACTGACCGAAATAACCTGACTTTGGGATGTCAATGGTTTTGGGGTCAGACTGTGATTTCTGCAAATGATGTGAGGTAGTTTAGGGTTTTTTGGGTGTGTTTTTTTGGCAAATATGTTTATTCTGCTGAATAAGTCTTTTGTCAGTGCCGAAGCACTGGTCTTCGAGCCATTTTTCAATTCAGGGTTATTTACACAAAAGGTATATAGAATAAGGTATACAATACCTGTTGAATACACAATTTGCAGCATGTAGCACAATGAAATTCTGTAACACAAAAGTTCCATAGCAATATGGTAACAGTAGTGTCATATAACTAGATCAATATTAGTCAGATCAATGTGAGTATTTACATATTATTTAGAATGTAAGCAGAAGTTATCTTCTGTATTCAGTTGGTAAATTTGTAGTAAGTTTTAATGTTCAGTTGCAGTTAGGCAAGCGTTATATAAATGTCAGTTTGTTAGAAATATTCTAGTGTAACTCTAGTGTAGTTAGTTATGTGAGTTTATGAATTATGTTGTTGGAGTAGGGTTGTTAATAATACACTGGACCAGCTGTGACCAGTGAAGCAGTGGGACCAATCCCAGTGCATTTAGGTCTTGCATTTTATATTTTTACCATGAGATTGATTCCACACATCACTCAGTATTGGGCTTCACATTGCCCTAGTTCTGTGTAGATAAATATATTATTAGACTAGTTTGATTATTATAATAATTTTTTTTAAAGTACCTTTTATTTTAAAACCGGACGCGGTGCCCGAATCGGTAGAGCGCATGCTTCCCGTGTGGGAGATCGGGAGTTCAAATTCCCTGTTGAGTCAAAACTCAGAAAATTGCTACTTGTCGCTTCCTTAGCTTGATGTTCAGCATTAATAGGATAGGGCAAGGACTGGTTAGCTCAGTGTCAGGGTAATGTGACTGAGTGGGATATCGGGTATTTGTGCTGGCGGCCTGATCTTCCAGTGGGGCAGCACTATAAGTCGCCATGAGTGCACACTGTCACAAGTCGGTACCCGTCCTGATATGACCTTAGATGTTGCCAGCACGTAAACCTCCAACAACCAACTTTACTTAAGAGTCAACTTTGGATATATTAAAAGTAGAAATTACCAAATTTCAAGTGAAAATAGCCGAATTAGAAGTAAAAACATGCAAAATTTGCTTTTAGGCTTCACTAGTGGCCGCTTCGAGTAAATTGACATAGTAGTCCCACTTTGGAACAACACGTGTTGAATAAGTGCTTCAGTATAATTATAGACCCCTTTCAATGTTTATAAACATTGTGTATGCGCGTGCAGCTTGGCTGCAGAATGAAGGCACACTTCCATTGAGTTTGCTGGTTTTCACAGTGCAAAACGTTTATTTTATTCAAAATTAATAGAAATGCAGATGGCTAACCATATACATTTAATATAATCTGTTTGTTGAATATGTTTTCTATATGTGTTCCAAGCGGTTTGTGTCTAGGTGGTTTGGTTTTAGAGATATTTCACTTTTTCTGTATGAAGATTGCTCACGACCATTGACGATGCATTGAATTTGCTGGTATGCACAGTGCAAAACATCTATTTTATTCAAAATTAATAGAAATTCAGAACCCTAACCTTATAAATTTAATATAATATATTCGTTGAATATGTTTTCTATATGTGTTCGAAGCGGTTTGTGTCTAGGTGGTGTGGATTTAGAGATATTTCACTTTTTCTCTATGAAGATTGCTCATAGCCATTGAGTTTGCAGTGTGACAGTGTGTCGTGCTGCATCCAAAAGGCATGCGCACTGACCTAGATACCTATGCTGACGTCGTGTGAAATAGGTCTATAAGTTGCATATGTAGGACCCAGTCACATTATCCTGACACTGAGTGAACCAGTCCTTGCCCTATCCTAGGCTAGGAATCGACAATAATCAATTTTGTAATTCATTGGTTTGGCTTAGTCGGGATTAGAACCCCCGCCCTTCCGCATGTGAAACTAGTGCTCTCAGTCTTACCGATTATAAAACAGCATCCTGGGGGAAAAAACATGCAACGTTTCTAAGCATGCGCACCAAAATGCAGGCGACGATAGACCTGGTAAATTTACTTAGATCTTTGCTGCAGCATAGAAAGAAATAGTAAGTTGGATAAACAGTATGAAATCTAGGTCGGCACTGGGGTTTGAACATTGAATGCTCTCATCGGACAAGGCAGTCTATCTTCTTGGACGACTCAGCTGTGACGATACCGTGGTGACAGAAGGATATTCTAAAATCCTGGTACCGTGACACTGACAGCACTGGGGCAGTCTAGTGTCGCCGTACTGTGCGTTTAGATCTAACCATAACCCTAACCCTAACCCTAACCCTAACCCTAACCCTAGCCATAACCCTAGCCCTAATCCTAACCCTAACCCTAACCCTAACCCTAACCCTAACACTAACCCTAGCCCTAACCCTAACCCTATCCCAAACCCTAACCCTATCCCTAACCCTAACCCTAACCCTAACACTAACCCTAACACTAACCCTAACCCTAACACTAACCCTAACACTAACCCTAACCCTAACACTAACCCTAACCCTAACCCTATCCCTAACCCTAATGCTAACCCTAACCCTAACCCGAACCCTAACCCTAACCCTAACCCTAACCCACACCCTAACCTAACCCTAACCCTAACCGTAGCCCTAACCCTAACCCTAACTTTTTAACCCTAACCCTAACCCTAATCCTAACCCTAACCCTAACCCAAACCCTAGCCCTAACCCTAACCCTAACCCTAACCCTAACCCTAACCCTAATGCTAACCCTAACCCTAACCCTATCCCTAACCCTAACCCTAACCCTAACCCTAACCCTAACCCTAACCCTAACCCTAACCCTAACCCTAACCATACCCTAACCCTAACCCTAACCCTAACCCTAACCCTAACCCTAACCGTGAATGGAACTGTGATTGTAGAATAATCTACTCTCGTCACGGTAATGTAACTATAGAATCTCGCGCTAGTGACACAGTACCATGATAATCACTCCCCATCTTTATACCATTCCCATTTCAAGTTGCATATTTCCATGGTTTTGAGTTTCTGTCATTTTTGTGAGAAAAAATATATTAGATTGTTTGTTGGAATCTAGCTTACTTAAATTTGATGTATTTTTGTGTGTATTAAATGGCGAACTTTGGAGAAATTTGAAGTCAAAGCAAGCATAATTAATGTTGGCATGCGCGTCAAAATTCGGACACCATAGGCTTCAGCAGTAAGATGCTCTATTAAAGTGAGTGTATGACCTTCTATGCAGCAACAAATGCTTTGTAAGTGCATTGGTATCTAAGTTGAATATATAGGTTACAATCTAGATGAGTCTCTTATCTCATGTTCTTATTGAATTATTCAGTTTTAAGCTAAATTCTTTTTGAGAACGAATTCTAGCCACCGCTTTCCAACCTACTCCCAAAGTAATAATTACGAAAGGGGGAATGATATTACCCCATGTCTAATATCATTAATAATATACAACAGTAGGGACCAAAACATTGTCCATGTTGATACACAACATGGGTAATTGAGTGCGTGGGAAATTGAAAAGCAAAACAGTCAATGCCAAGAAAATCCATAATTGATTACACAATATAGCTTGGTGTTTTTTTTTTGTTTAACCTCATGACCCATAACATTTATTAAGTTTTTAAAAGTCATTATGCGAAGCTAACCCCCCCTCCCTTCACCCCATGTCACATTGTGTATGATTTCCAAACCCCTCCCTCATTCTTTCACCGTGACGTTTTGTTTGTTTGCTGTTGTTTTACATCCTAGCAACATCTAAGGTAATATCAGGACAGGTACCGACTTGTGACAGTACGCACTCATCATGACTTTATCGTGCTGCCCACCTGGGAAATCAGGCCGCCAGCACCATGACATGATATCCCACTCAGTCACAGTATCCTGACACTGAGTGAACCAGTCCTTGCCCTATCCTACTAATGCCGACCACAAAACAAACAAAACAACCACCACAAACCACACCACAAACCCCACCCCAAAAACCACACCAACCACCCACCCCCCCACCAACCCACAACACAACAACAACCACCAAACCCCACAAACACCCACACCAACAACCCACCACACAACCACACAAACACCCTATCCTACTAATGCCGAGTTCCAGGCTAGGAAGCGACAAGTATCAATTTTTAAGTCATTGGTTTGACTCGACCAGGGTTCGAAACCACGATCTCATGGGTTCAGAGACCCCGATCTCCCAAAATAGGGGACGGACACTCAACTCATTCGGCCACCCCGTCTGGTGTCTCACCGTGATTTGTTTGTTGTTGTTTTACGTCCTAGCAACATCTAAGGTAATATCAGGAGAGGTACCGACTTGTGACAGTACGCACTCATCGTGACTTTATCGTGCTGCCCACCTGGGAAATCAGGCCGCCAGCACCATGACATGATATCCCACTCAGTCACATTATCCTGACACTGAGTGAACCAGTCCTTGCCCTATCCTACTAATGCCGAGTTCCAGGCTAGGAAGCGACAAGTATCAATTTTTAAGTCATTGGTTTGACTCGACCAGGGTTCGAAACCACGATCTCATGGGTTCAGAGACCCCGATCTCCCAAAATAGGGGACGGACACTCAACTCATTCGGCCACCCCGTCTGGTGTCTCACCGTGATTTGTTTGTTGTTGTTTTACGTCCTAGCAACATCTAAGGTCATATCAGGACGGGTACCGACTTGTGACAGTGCGCACTCATGGCGACTTTATAGTGCTGTCCCACTGGGAACCAGGCCGCCCACCATGACCTGGTATCCCACTCAGTCACATTATCCTGACACTGAGCACACAGTCCTTGCCCTATCCTAATAATGCCGAGCGCCTGGCTAGGAAGCGACAAGTATCAATTTTAAAGTCATTGGTTTGACTCGACCGGGACTCGAACCCACGACCCCACGATCTACCAGCACGGGAGACGGACGCTCCAACCCACTCGGCCACACCGTGAAGTAATATGTGCAGGTCCCCTGATTGGTCGTTTAGCGTTCGTTATCTAGGTTAATTCCATGAAGGTTATTATTGATCGATTTTAGAATTTTTGTTACAAAGCATTGTCAACATTACTGTAGCCAGAATTGTTCTAATCAAATTAATTCTCTGGCGGTGTTCTCTGTGGCGGAGTGGTTAGAGTGTCTGACTTTTTTCTACGTCGGACTCCTAATCTGAAGGTCGGTGCCCGCACCTCTGCAAATTTGGATTTCCACCACTGTGTATAACTTACAGCGTCATCAAAGGCCTGTTGCTCTCATACCATGTCTATGTGGTGTGGGAGGTTAAAAATCCCTAGGGTCGGTAAAAGTGTAGGCTCAGGCTTTCTATCGATAAACTGTCTAATGGTGAAAACAAGTCTATTCAGACTTATCCATATCAGGCAGTATAAATCTTCAGGAAAAAAAAGAAAGAAAAAAAAAGAATTCTCGAATTAATAGGATGGATTAGGCACATGCATAACAATACAATATAAGAGCCAAAAAGATATCCATATATACAAGAGTTTGAATTTAAAAACTAACAAGGCACTATATAGAGAGGTCTCTGAACTAATGACATTGCAACAAGGACGGGTGTGTGTGGGTGTGGGGGGGTGGGGGGGTACCATAAGAAGTATAGAGCGCATAATGGCCATTTTGTCATCTCTATTAGTGTGCCTCTAAAAACTTTAAAAAATGTATCACGCGTGCACCACTTAGGACTTCGTAGAGCATGTTTTATTGCAGACTCAGCAAAAATCAGCCAGATTCAGAACACAATATCGCAATATGCACCCCTCTCACTCCCCCCCCCCCCACTCCATCTCACCTTAGCTCACTTTACACACACACACACACACACACACTGAGAGAGAGAGAGAGAGAAAAAAACACCACACCTCCATATCACCCAAGCCAAAGCTCAGGCTACTTACACATGTGTAATGGACACTCAAGTGTGTAAATTGAACCATTATAAATACCTCACCGTACCAGTCATACGTCGAGAGAAAACCTAAAACGTGACAAAACAGGCGAAATTAGTGAATGCTGACCCCAGCAGGGCACCCCTAAAACAATAAAAAATTAAAGTTATTAAAAAAGAGTGTGTTAATTTCTTTGTTCGCTGGACTGTAAACCCGGCAAGCGGCGCTTTTTTACCGGTTGCGCTTGCGTCGCTACCATCACCAATCACTGCCGCCGCTAGATGGCGCGTCGGAGCCCGCGTTAATTTGGGGCTGTGGGGCTGTGGGGCTGTGGGGCTGTGGGGCTGTGGGGTTGTGGGGTTGTGGGGCTGTGGGTCTGTGGGGCTGTGGGGTTGTGGGGTTGTGGGGTTGTGGGGCTGTGGGGCTGTGGGGGCATGGGTGGATGGGTGTGGGGCTGTTGGCTGTGGGGCTGGTGGGCTGTGGGCTGTGGCTTGAGGGGCTGTGGGGCTGTGGGGCTGTGGGGCTGTGGGGCTGTGGGGCTGTGGGGCTGTGGGGATGTGGGGTGGTGGGGCTGTGGGGCTGTGGAAGGTGTGGGATGGTGGGGCTGTGGGAGGTGTGGGGTTGTGGGAGGTGTGGGGCTGCGTGGCTGTGGTCTGGAGCCCGGCACTGTTACATCCCGCCCCACCCTCCGCCCACCTCGCCTCACTTCACCTCGCCTCACCTTGCCTCACCTTGCCCCGCCCCGCCCCGCCCCGCCCCGCCCCGCCCCGCCCCGCCCCGCCCCAACCCGCCCCAACCCGCCCCGCCCCAACCCGCCCTGCCCCGACCCGCCCCGCCAGACCCAGCCCAGCCCCGCCCCGCCCCGACCCGCCCCGACCCGCCCCGACCCGACCCGCCCCGCCAGACCCAGCCCAGCCCCGCCCCGACCCGCCCCACCCCGCGCCGCCATTGGAATGACCGGCCAGAAGCCACGGTCACCACGCATCTTAATGAAGTCAGTTATCACGCGCCCTCATTACCTAAATTAATCCATCCTGGTCCGAATAACCGCTGTACTAATCAGCACCCGGATCAGCGGGCACGGGGGGGAGGGGGGGCGGCGGGGTTAGAGGTTTGGGGTCGTGGTGTGGTGGGGATAGGGGGGGGGGGGGTGCGAGGGTCACAGGGGTAGGGGTGGGGTAGTGGTGGTGAGGAAGATGCTACCTGAAGGTGTTGGTTGGTTGGTCGGTTACTGTTCCCCAACTGCGGGTGGAGGGTGGAGGCGAGTGGGGCTGGGGGTGGAGGTGAGTGGGGCTGGGGATGGAGGTGAGTGGGGCTATGGGTGGGGGTGGGTGGGGCTCGGTGGGGTGCTGGGGTGGAGCCGAGTGGGGCTGGGGGTGGAGGTGAGTGGGGCTGGGGGTGGGGGTGGGTGGGGCTGGGGATGGAGGTGAGTGGGGCTATGGGTGGGGGTGGGTGGGGCTGGGGTGGGGGTGAGTGGGGCTGGGGGTGGGGGTGAGTGGGGCTGGGGGTGGGGGTGAGTGGGACTGGGGGGACTGGGGAGAGGGGTGAGTGGGCATGGGGGGGGGGGGGGGCATGCGGCATGCAGTGTGCAAATAGAAATGTCAGTTGCACTTGTCCATTAGGTTTAGACGAGGAGAGGCGACTGAGAATTACGGAATGGACACACACAAGGGTGCAGAGGGAAAACATATGGTAGTGGTGCTGGTTGGGTTACGGGTTCGTAAAAATGCTACCATAGCCACATAAATATGAATATTTATCTATAATTTGGTAATTGTTCATGGTGGCCCGCCACCATGGGTAATTTGCGCGCGAACAAGGTGTCGGTACGATGGCGCCCATTGGGTTCAGATCCCCTAGCTTTCTTCATGGTGGCCCTCCTCCGTGCGCAATTTGCGCGCGAACAGGGTGTCGGTACGGTGCCGCCCCCCCCCTGGGTTCGCATCCCGTAATTTGCGCCCGACCAAGGTCTCGGTACAGTGGCGCCCCCCCCCTGGGTTCAAATCCCGTACCATTCCCTACCGGAATTCTCGCGAACCCCCGTCCCGCGAGACTCGTGACGTCATCCACGCCTTTCCTCAAAACCCCACCAGCCATGAGACTTTCACTTCCACCTAGGCAGTCACACGAGCAGCTCGCCTCCGACTCAGCCCTCCACTACTCAGCCCCCGGGCTTGCTCTCCAAACCAGCCCTGCCGCACTGCCGCAGCAACACCCAGCCCCACGGGCTCGCTCTACAGACGACCACCAACAACCCAGCGACACGATGCCACGCGCAAATAAACGCACACGCCGAGACACGGAGGCGACGCCACCCCGGCCACCTCCCCCGACACCGTCACACCACGCACCCGGGGCCGGCCACGCACGGCGCCGGCCACGGTGCCACCCGCCCCACCCGCCGCGCCCGCGCAGGCACCGGCCGCCGCCCCACAGGCCCCGGCCCCCCCTCCCCACCCTCGGCAACCCACCGACGAGCACGCCACACTACATGGAGAAAACCCGGCCCACCAACAAGCACAAGAATCCTCAAGGCAAGTGGCCCTGCTCCAAAAATCATTCGCGGACACCCTCGCCCAACAGGCCGAGGTTAACAAGGCGATATTAGAAAAAATGACAGCCCTGGAGACGTCCAACAAAAAGAGGAAACGATCCTATAGCAGAGAACCCTCGGCAACATCGTCCAGATCGTCCCCGACAAGACGCCCCGCGGCCCACCACCGAAACGCCCGCGGGCGCAATGATCCATCCTCCTCCCCCGACACTGGTCGCACGTGGCGCCCTACCTCCGCCACGCGCGAAAAGAATACCAAACGCAACCGCGACGGGAAGGACTGGGGCCGTAACAGAGACCCCCGATATAGGAGACGCTCCCCTTCATCGGAAGACGATAATAGACATCGCCACGTCATAGACGAGATACTACATCAAGGAGGCGCATACGGAAAACACCGCAGAGGTAGGAAGCCCATTCTCCCTCATACTTACGTGATAAGGGGGGACCTTAAAGGGAAAGTGGCACAAGGAGAGAGCACGTGGTATGAATACCTAGCCGCCCTCCACAGGATGGCTAAGGACACATCTGTACCACCCAGCTGGGCTGAGCCACTGGCAGAACACGTCGAGCACCTGGTCCAGATGGCAGGTGAATGGGAGTGGGAGACATGCCTGGCATGGTCTGAACGCATCTTCAACATGATAGACGATGGCAGGCTCCCACGAGCATGGAAGGACCCAACAGCAATTAAGGACGCGCAACGAGACGCCTGCCTTACGGGCACCAGAAGTCTACACGCGCAAAAACGACTCACCTCCGGCAGGCGGGCGCAAAGATCACCTTACCACCGGCCGGACGACGAATACAACACGAGACCAGACCCCGCACCCACCACCCCTTACCAACAGTACAAACGCCCGGAATTCAATTACGAAACTGACGGGCGCCCATGCCACAGGTGGAACACAGGGCAAGAATGCGGATTCACGGCCTCCCACGGAACAGGCAATGAGAGGTTTGCCCACCTGTGCGCCTGGTGCGCAAATAAGTACAGACGCGCCAACCCGCATAAAGAACTTGAATGTAATAATAAAAAGAGGCAGCTGGAGAAACGACAGACCACCGCACCAACAGACACCAACCAAGACAGGTCGGATTTTTGCTAAACGGTCCCCCTGGGACCGTTAAGACCCAACCGACACCTCCCCACGACACAACTCCCAACCAGAACGGAGACACATCAACAGAAGGCGCCCCAAAAGGAAAACCCCATCAACCACGCAACTCACACTATGATGATAGCCAACGCATCCTGGCCGCCCCAACGGACACCACCCCCAACCGCGCGACCACGCCACAGGCGCCCCCTCCCAGAACCGCCAAAGGCCCCACAAGTACCATTACGCAACATCACGCATCCGACCCCCGCCGTGCCGGCGGCGCCGCCTCGGCCCCGGCAGGACCGCCCGGGGACATTAACGACACCGACAAAAACAACCACAGTACTGACGAACCCTCAAAAGGTGCCGACATGGAAAAAGCACCAACCGGAAATACCAACGACAAATCACTCACCGCAGCAGCCCACCACAACGAGGCCTGTGATCCAACCAACCCCGCCTCAGAAGACGTAGCACCAGTCCAACATTTAAAAAACCTATCAGCTACAG
>CM059186.1:20760797-20789467 GCA_030323885.1 Branchipolynoe longqiensis
GGAGAGAAACACTGCCTGGACGCCGACGATATAATTATACACGGAGTAGATAATATTAAATGGGAAAGGAGTTTGGAGTCTTGTCACATCGGCTGACTTGCCGCGTGCCTAACTAACTACACCACCACCAACCAGTAAGTGGAAATAAACATTTATTTAAAACACGGACATCAAGGAATGGGCATATCTGGATGCGGGGGTTTGTGGCGATTTTACAGCAATTTAAGGAGGCGAACCAACACTAAATCAGGTGGGGGGGGGGGGGGGCGGTTTAAGTGATCACAATAAGGATGCTTATCCCAAGTGCATGTCTAAATCGGATCTCAGTCAGGGACACCATTTATTTATTTTAATTTGTTTTAATCCGTTACCAATACCATGGTGGCACACTTCTCTCATTAAAAAAAAAAGCTGACCGGGTCAAGTCAGATCTAGAGTAGATTCCCGTATTTATTTATTTATTTATTTAATTTATTTATTTATTTATTGTTTTATTTATTCATTCATTTATTTATTTATTCATTTATTCATTTTTTTAATTTTTTTTAAATTTAATTTATTTAATTAATTAATTAATTTATTCATTTATTTATTTAGATAGGTGTAAAGTTATTGGTTTCGACTCAAATGAAGTTGCAGTGAAGTAGTGTGGATATTTGTGCACAGATGGCGCCAGTAGTCATGAATATACATTACGAAGTAGTTGAGGTGTGTGTGTGGGGGGGGGGGGTGCGGGGTCGTCCTAATGAGTTATCAATTTTTATTTATACTCGCATACAATTACATGGAGTATAACTGCATATATGTGCTGATGCATATATGACCTACTTGCATAGAGAACTTTGCCTATGTTGAAATTTAACACACACGCACACACAAACCCAGGACAAACGTGGTCGTATTAATTGGCACCGTTAATAAAAGCAAAAATAAAACAGGCAAAAAAACATGTTGAAGATGCATATTCAAATGGGGTGAATTCCTAAAAAAAAATATGATAAATATATTAGCTTGCTTGTTATAATCTACATTTTTTTAGTTTGGAGTAACTTTTATTTATAAATGGCTATCTTTGGATATATGTTTAATGGAAACATGCTCAAATTAATTTGTGCATGCACATACAAATTCTGACACCATAGGCTGGCTTCAGTAGTTTCAAGTTCTATTAAATTGACTTAATAATTATCAACATTCGAATCAGCAACAAATGCTTAAAGCTGCATAGTCCGATGAAATATAACAATTTCAAAACCAAATCAATTATCTAGATTTGATTTTACATATCTAACTTATATACTGATGCCCTTATTAAACATTTGTTTCTGCGTATAGAAGGCAATACTGAGTCAATTTAACAGAACCTGTTACAGCAGAAGTATATAGTGTCAAAGCTTTGGCAAGCTTGCCAAAACTAATTTTCCATGTTTACACTCAAAATATCTCAAAAGTTTAAATTAGTTTGCTATTTACAATAAAAGTAACTTTGAACTAATGTAAAGTAGATACTAGTGATTGATCTAATATATTTATCTCTGAAAAAATACAGAAATTCAAAACCATCGGACTATGAAACTTTAATAAATTAACCAGTATCTAACTCCGAATTATAAGATCAAATCTCCATGAGTGTTTCGGTTTAGAATATTGTATACTTCATTAAAATATGCCACTTTAAATTAATAAATAGGCTTACATTCACTCATAATATTATGCTAATTAATTGTGTACGTCATCCCCCCCCCCCGCACTAGAATGTGGCGCGAAATACACGATTACTATAAACTATTTACAAGTGACGGGGAAAGTGAAATCGACAACAAATAAAGGATATGATTTAATACTGGTACTGAAGTGCCATCTGTCTTATTACAGCAGCAGCAGGGTAAATAAATTACATCGTCCAAATTTAATTAAGCGATTAATCAAGACCGCGTACATTGCACATTCTTATTTTATAACCACATGCTTTATATATATGCATTTTTGGAGGCGAGTAAGGTTATTACTAAATGAGCATGTTGGCGAGGCTAACATGCGTAATTTGCGAACGAGGCTGTCTATTTATGTCTTCCTCGGTCTCCATTGCTGTGTCTCGAGTCAGACCACCTCGGTGACTCTACGTTTTCACTTCGCTTCCCCACCCTTCTACCCTCTTTCTGGTGGGGGTGAGCGTTGAATCTCTCCTGAATCTCTCCTCAACGCAGTAATCTGAACATTTCCTGCTTCACACAAATCTTGAACTTTGCCCCTGTCGGCACATGAATTGAAGGGACCTAGTCGCCCACCCGCATAGCCTGCTACAGGCCGAATTGATTTCTTGATTAAACCTTTCAAAAGTTATCTGTTCTCATCTTGTCTCTTGCCGAGTGATGCGAATTACTAGTACGAGTAGATATTTACACATTTTTGCATATTACATTACCTCACGTTAAAACTGCGAGAATACGTTATAGGTCAGAGTTTAATTCAATGTGTGTGTATGGCGGCAGGGGGCGGGGCGGCACGGGGGGGGGGGGACTCAACCTGTCTATGTTCTTTCTGGTTCCCATCCTGATATGACCTTAAATGTTGCCAGGACGTACAACTCCAACAACCAAGCAACATTTTTGCTGGTTCTTAACCCGTTGGATTAACCTTGGGTGTAGCTACTAAGTACTGTGCTAACCATGGCAATTTAAAGCTGCATGGTCCGATGAAAACATACAATTTTCAAAACCAAAACAAGTATCTCGATTTGATTCTACATATCTAAATTAGATGCTGGTGCACTTATTAAGCATTTGTCACCACACAGAAGGGGATACCAAGGCAATTGAATAGAACGTGTTACGAAGCCTATGGGGTCAGAGTTTTGGCATGCTTGCCAAAATTAATTTTGCATGGTTCCACTTCAAATATCTCAAAAGTTAGCCATTTAAAATAAAAGTTACTTCAAGCTAGAGTAACATACATCATAACGAACAACCTAATGTATTTATCTCAGAAAATTTCAGAAACTCAAAGCCATCGGACTATGCAACTTTAACCAGGCCCACCTCATCCCTCCCTCCTCCACCCTTCAAGGCCCACAAGACCCCGGATGGTGCCTGTATGCATGTATGCATGTGTGCATGTGTGCATGTGTGCATGTGTGCATGTGTGCATGTGTGCATGTATGCATGTGTGCATGTATGCATGTGTGCATGTATGCATGTGTGCCTGTATGCATGTATGCATGTGTGCATGTGTGCATGTATGCATGTATGCATGTATGCATGTGTGCATGTATGCATGTGTGCCTGTATGCATGTATGCATGTGTGCATGTGTGCATGTGTGCATGTGTGCATGTGTGCATGTGTGCATATGTGCATGTGTGCATGTATGCATGTGTGCATGTATGCATGTGTGCATGTATGCATGTATGCATGTGTGCATGTATGCATGTATGCATGCGTGCATGTGTGCATGTATGCATGTGTGCATGTATGCATGTATGCATGTGTGCATGTATGCATGTATGCATGTGTGCGTGTATGCATGTATGCATGTGTGCATGTGTGCATGTGTGCATGTGTGCATGTGTGCATGTGTGCATGTGTGCATGTGTGCATGCATGCATGTATGCATGCGTGCATGTGTGCATGTATCCATGTTTGCATGTGTGCATGTGTATATGTATAGCTGTGCATGTATGCGTGCGTGTGTTTATACGTTGAAGTAATGCGCTTCACACTCACAGATGTAAGTACCATGGCGGCTTTCCCTGCCATTTAGCTGCTGGGTGGGTGGTGAATGGGTGGGTGAATGGGAGAATGGGGGTGGGGTGGGGCGGTGGGGGGGGGGGCTCCTTTACATGGAAAGCCGATAACGGATACAATGGCTACGGTCTTGTTACATGCGGTATTTAAGCGCTGATTACAGGGAGCTGGCGGGGAGAAGACAGGGGAGGGAACTCGGGGTGAACGTGGGTGTCTGTGTGAGAGATAGAGAGAAGGGAGCAGGGATGGCGGTATCAATGGGCGGGCGTGTCAGAGGTGGTGGCGGGGGTTATTATCAGGTTTCGCCTGTAGGTGGCAGCACTGCATGCTTGCGTTAGTGGTTGGTCGGTCGGCCGTGTAGGCTGTGGGTGATATGGACGCAAGCACATGGCAGAATATTGCAAGTGCTGGAGTGGTGTTGTTTTCTGTTCTTGTTGTTTTCTGTTCTTGTTGTTTTCTGTTCTTGTTGATTTCTGTTCTTGTTGTTGTTTTCTGTTCTTGTTTTCTGTTCTTGTTTTCTGTTGTTGTCTGTTGTTGTTTTCTTTTGTTGTTTTCTGTTGCTGTTTTCTACTGCTGTTGATTTCTGTTGTTGTTTTCTGTTGTTGTGTTCTGTTGTTGGTGTCGTCTGTTGGTGTTTACTGTTGTCGTTTTCTGTTGTTGTTTACTGTTGTCGTTTTCTGTTGTTGTTGTTGTTGTTTTCTGTTGCTGTTGTTTACTTTGTTGTTGGGTGTATTTTTTTTAAAGAAAGGAAATATCCCAAAGTAAAATTTAAGATTGAACCTTCGGATTTAAAATATTATAGATCGAAGACCAGGGACATCTGTTTTGACTCGGTCTGTGTGTAATAATTCCTGATTAGGCCCCCCCCCTATTGTTGACAAATGTTTCACCCAACCAAACATCTTACACAATGCAAGAATCCAAACGCATGGATGATCCCTTCACTCTAGCGATCTATCTTCCCCCTTTGTTTACATACATCTTATTTCCCTCACTCGCCCTCTCTTTCGCGCTCCCCCCCCCCCCTCTCTCCCTCTCTCTCTCTTTATCTCTTTGTTTGTTTGTTGTCCTAGCAACATCTAAGTTCAGTTCAGGACGGGCCCTCTCTCTCTCTCTCTCTATATATATATATATATATATATATGCGTTAGTGTATGTGTATATATTTACTGACCTACCCCCCCCCCCCTGCATTTAATATTTGAATCTTTGAATCTTTAACATTTAATTTCATGAAGTACACTAACATTCAATTTGTAGACACACAATCACACATACAGAAATAAGGACAGCGAATGCAAATTAACTTTCACTTGCACAACGCTAGGAATGGATATCCATATTCAGAACCACTAGTAGAAGTAGTTCTTGGCTTACAAATGAATTATCATCTTCATATATATAATATATATATTAGATAAATCTCATATATGTATTTATATATGAGGAGGACATATAAATGTATATTAGAAAATAATTATCCTCTTCATATATATATATAATATATATAATATATATAATATATCCATAGCATATATACAGTAAAACCTCTCTAAATCAACCGACTTTGGGACCGACTTTAAGTGGTCCATTTAGGGAGCTGGTCGGTTTAGGGAGTTAGAATATAGTTAAAATGGTATTGTTGGGACTCAAATAAAGCGATCGATATAGGGGAGTGGTCGTTCTGTGGATGTGGTCGGTTAGACAGGTTTTACTATATATATATATATATATATATATATTTATATATAAGGAGGACATATGTATGTAATTACCTATGCTTGTATACATATAGGCCCTATACATTCATTTAGTGTATATGGGGCTTATAGAGGAGGATATTTATATATATATAATATTATATATATATATATATATGACCTGTAACGATACATATAGGGCATCTACTGATATACATATAATATATAACATACATAAATTCTATCGATATCGCTGCGCGCAATATTTCTGCGCCTGAACCTAATTAATTAACGTCGCCGACAAGTGCCAGCGCCAGCGTCAGCACCAGCGCCAGCACCAGCGCCAGCACCAACGCAAGCACCAGAGCCAGCGCCGCACATAGAACCTAGAATCTAGAACCCACTACCTACCTGTGGCTGAGTCGCCGGGCGACGGGTGCATGACGGCCTGACTGCCGCCCAGGTTGAGCATGGTGTGGTGAGGGTGCGCCCCGGTCGACATACAAGTCGACATGGTCGAGAAAGGCATGAAGTTAGGCCGCCAGGACGGGAAGGTCGGCGGGTGGGCGGGCGCCGGCGCCTCGCCCAGGCACGCCGCCGCCGCCGCCGCCGCTTGCGACGTCGGGCAAGCGGCGACGCCCATGCCGACGGCGCCCATAGTCCGCGGGATGTACGTAGAGGCTGAGATGATGCTGTCGCTGTGGTGCGGGTGATGATGCGGGTGGTGGTGCGCGGCGGCCGGGCGCGGCGAGTCCGGCGGCCCGCCGTGGTTGAGTCCGAGTAGCTCCTGGATGGCGAACGGCGACCGCTGGTGGAGAGACGGCGCCGTGGAGGAGTAAGGCCCGATGCTCATGCCGAGGGCGTTGGCCGTCGTGACACCGACCCCGAGCCCTCGGTGGTGGGCCGGGTGAGCTAGGTTCATCATCATGGATGACATGCTCAGTGAATTGTCTGAATGGGTAGTGAATGTGGGAGTATACAGTTTGCTGGGTTGTCTGTATTACCTTTGTTATTGTTATTATTATTTTTATTATTATTATTATAATTACTATTGTCTGAGGTTATCTGTGTCTATCTTGCCTGTATCTGTGTGTGAAGCAT
Source organism: Branchipolynoe longqiensis (assembly GCA_030323885.1). Classification (NCBI taxonomy): domain Eukaryota; kingdom Metazoa; phylum Annelida; class Polychaeta; order Phyllodocida; family Polynoidae; genus Branchipolynoe; species Branchipolynoe longqiensis. The sequence goes on from CM059186.1 coordinate 20,767,341, forward strand.
GTAATGAAAGAAATCCCCCTCACCAATATATTATAAGCACCCCAGCTGTATATATTTATACAATATATCTGTCTGTTTAAGCTTGTGAATGAGGCTGTTTGTGGTTGTTGTCTCCTTTTTGTTTTACACACTTTTATACAAATTTCAACTAATACTAAATTATTTATCACACATATAGTAGAATGGAGGACGGGTGGTGTGGTATAATAATTTTTTTTAAACACCACCACACACAACAGCAAAAAAAAAACCTCCTCTAATTCAAATGGATAGAAAGTGTTCAAGCGATCTTCACAAATTAACTGAGCGTTTGGGAATGTTTATGTGTGTGTGTGTGGGTATACCCGTTACTGACACTGTTAGTAATGAGTGAGCAAGTCAGTACTGATTGGCTTTAAGCAGTAGTGTGACTCAGCAACTGCCGGCCGGCAGGCGGCTGGCTATATATACATATGCACCTACGTGGGATGAGGTGATGGAGCATGCCAAGAGTCTCTCTAATGATGGCTAATCTTGCTGGGTATCAGTTACTTCAGGGCATGACTTCTGGTCCGGCGACCCTTGTATGTCCGGCTTTCCTCCAGTATGTTGCACAGATAGACGACGGCGGGTGAGCGGGTGAGCGGGTGAGCGTGTGTGTGTGTGTTGGTGGTTGTGTGATTAGCTTCACCTGCTGGCAACCAAATATCTCAGCTTAAATAGGCAAGTGGCAGCAGCAGCAATAGCAGTGCAAATACTGGTAGATAGATTGCCCCCAGCGATGGATAGATACCTAGTGTCTAGTATCCGTAGTCACCAATAACTTTGGTGGTTTTAAAGGTAAACATGTATAGGTGTGATGTATGGTGTGGTGTGTGCAGTGAAACTAATAGTATATCGTCCTCAGTGATATATATAATGTCTAATATCCGTAGTCACCAATAACTTTAGTCATTTTAAAGGTAAGGATATAATGATATATATGTGTGATGTATGGTGTGGTGTGGGCAGAGAAATTAATGGTAGATCGTCCTCAACGATATATACCGAATTACTAGTATCTGTAGTCGCCAATAACTTTAGTGGTTTTAAAACAAAAATATATGTGATGCATGGTGTGTATGTGTGGTTTGTGGGTATATATATATACAAGTGTTGAATGTCACCACTCCAGGGCTGGTGTATATGTGTGTGCGTGTGGCTACTGGGCTGGGTGGGGCCGACTATCTGTGACTGTGACCGGTACTGCCCTGACTACACCCACCATGGCGGTACCCAAGTGGCCTCTCCATCTCCCGGCTGCAGCTACTTGTAGTGACTGCTCCTCGTTGTGCGATGCGATGTGATGATGTGATGATGCTCCTGCTGTTTCCGCTGCCTTCTCCTACTCCTCCTCCTACTCCTCCTCCCTCCTCCTGCGCCTGCTGCTACTGTTCGCGATACAGCTCCTCCTCCTGCCGTCCGTCCGGCCGCCACCGACTGTGTAGGTGTGGGAGGCGGTGGCCGCTAGTTGTAGTAGTCGTGGCGGCTGGTCGTGGTGGCGGCGGCGGCGGGCGGCTGGCGACGGTGTGGCAGTGCGGCGGCGGCGGTGGTGATGTCAGCGGTGGCGGCTGTGCTGCTTGCTGCCTTGTGGCCGTGGTGGTGGTAGTGGGGGTGGCAGCGGTGCTGGTTGCTAGTAGTAGTAGTAGTAGTAGTGGCGCTGGCGGTGGTGGCGGTGTTGGTGGTGGTGGTGGTGACCGTCGCGGAGTCGCGTCACACTCGTCAAGTTGATGATTACATCCGGCTCGTGCGGACCCCTCCTCCTCCCTCCTCCTTCTCCTCCTACCCAACCGACTTCAATTTCCAAGCATTCAATGCGTCAGGGCCCCCTGGCGGGACTGTGTGTGTGCAGTGACGGCTGTAAAGTAGACAACGGTGGACTATGGAGTATGGAGTATGGAGGATAGAGTATGGAGACGCCTCTTTTCAGCAGCACTCCCTGCTTCCACACTCTCCCCGTCCGCGCCTCACCGCGTCCCGTCACCGATCCTGGACCACGATAGACCCGACCCGGCAACACACCCTTGGTCTGGTCTGGCCTCTTTTTCCTTTCCTTTCTCACTCTCCCGCGACTCTGCTCTCCTCGGCGCGCCCCGCCAGAAAAAAACACATGGCACTCCCGTGCACAACCCAGCGCGCTTCCTTTATAGGGTCCACACGCGCGCGCCACCGCTGTGGGCAATTAGCTTTTGTCTAACGAGCAAATTACCGCCTTCCTAATTGAAATATCAATAACTGCAGCTGTCAATCACTCAGTTGACCAATGCGCGTGCCGCTCGCCACTCGCCTTTAGCAGACGCCCTCCCGTCCCCCCCCCCCTCCTTCCCTCCCCACACTCACCCAACCCACTCCAAGCGTTGGGTGGGAGGGCAAGGGGGGGGGGCACTGGTGGGTGGGTCGGCGGGTGGAAAGGTGTGGGGGAGGGGGGAGAACGGGGCGACGGGCGAGCGAGCGGGTGGGCGGGCTGGTGTGGTGGGGAGCGGCTGAGGGTGGGTGGTGTAGTGGGTAGGGGGTGATGTGGGTGGTGGGTGGTGGTGGGTGTGGGGGTGCGAAGCGAGGATGGGTATGTGATGTGTAAGGCAGAAGATGTTTGTACTATTACTATTAGTATTAGGTAAGTTATGCTGGTTTGCAATGCCGGCGGCTCACAGCGTAATAAGCCGGCGAGTGAGTAGTGAGTGACTGGCTGACGCCCCGCACACAACGCGGTGAAGGAGAGCGGGCGCTGTATAGTAGTAGGAAGGGCATCGGCGGCAACTTGCTGCTGGAGCTACAGGGGCCGGGGCTGGCGGGAGAGCGGGCCGGGCGGGGGCTTCTAGGGTGACGGGCGGGAAGAGGAGGGAGGGGGTGCGGGGGCGGCGGGCCGGGGTTGTGGGAGGGCGGGGCACACGGAAGCGAGGCCCGGGCGACGGGCGGGGTGGAGCGGGGGGGGGGGGGTGACGGAGGGCTGGGCGTGGGGCGCGGGTAGCGGGGCGACGGGGATGGGGTGTGGGCGCGAGGCGACAGGGGATGGACCGCGGTGCGACGGGCGACGGGTCACGGGGCGACGGGGGTCGAGGCGCAGGGCGCGGTGCGACGGGGGAAGGGGCGCGGGGCGCGGTGTGACGGAGTACAGCGCGGGGGAAGGGGCGACAGAGCGACGGGGGACAGGGCGTGGGGCGACGGAGGATGGGGCGGTGGGGGGGGGGGGGCGACGGGTGACCGGGCGCGGAGCGACGGAGGGCGGGGCGGAGGAGGGCGGGGCGGCTGGGCGCGAGGCGACAGGCGGGGCGATGGTGGACGGGGCGAGCGGCGGGGGTTCGGGGCGGAGCGGCGGAGCGGCGTCGCCTGCTTATTGGCTTAGCCCCGCGTAGCCATTGATTACCAAGTCACCGCAGCGACGCAGCCAACGCACATAATTGCCCCCAGCCGAACAAGCGCCTTTTTCTCGGCGCTGCCTCCGTTAATTGCCACTTGCACTGATTGCCAACGAATGCCACCGGCCCTGGCCTTCATTTGTCGGCGTGCGACGCGACAAGAAACACTCGCCAATCCAGAAGGCGACCGGCAGAAGCAATGGCGGGGCCGCCGGGGGGAGGGAACGGAGCAGGGGGAGGGGAGCCCGGGGAGAGGGGACCGTGGAGGGAGAGCCCGGGGGCAGGGGACAGAGGAGGGAGGGGGAGCCCGGGGAGAGGGGACGGAGGATGGGGGAGCCGGGGGAGAGGGGACGGAGGGGGGGGGGGAGCCCCGGGAGAGGGGACCGAGGAGGGGGGATCCCGGGGGAGGGGGCAGAGGATGGGGGGGGGGCAAGGGAGAGGGGACGGAGGACGGGGGAAGCCCAGAGGGAGGGGACGGAGGAGGGGGGAGCCCGGGGAGATGGCCGCTGGACTGTCCGCCCTGCCTGCCCCGCCCGCCTGTCTGCTGTTTGTATTGATATTGCTCGGGAATTGTCCATTGGGTGGCTGGCTGGTTCCGGCTGTCCCCCACCATCACCACCATCACCACCATCACCACCATCACCACCATCACCACCATCACCACCATCACCACCATCACCACCATCACCACCATCACCACCATCACCACCATCACCACCATCACCACCATCACCACCATCACCACCATCACCACCATCACCACCATCACCACCATCACCACCATCACCATCACCACCAACACCATCACCACCAACACCATCACCACGAGCAACACACGCAACACCTTCAATACCATCCACATCATCCACACCATCCACACCATCCACACCATCAACACCATCCACACCATCCACACCATCAACACCATCAACACCATCAACACCATCAACACCATCAACACCATCAACACCATCAACAACATCAACAACATCAACAACATCAACAACATCAACAACATCAACAACATCAACACCATCAACACCATCAACACCACAACACCATCAACACCATCAACACCATCAACACCATCAACACCATCAACACCATCAACACCATCAACACCATCAACACCATCAACACCATCAACACCATCAACACCATCAACACCATCAACACCATCAACACCACTAGCCAAACTCCCGGGCCGGATACAACTAAATTAGTTTGTCTAATTATATGGTTTCATTCGAATTTCATTTAAAGTTGCACAATACGATGGTTTTAAGTTTCTGCCATTTAAGAAAAACAGATAAATAAATTTGGTTAATTAGTATAATCTTTAACTTTAAGCAATTCCTATTTTAAATGGTTACTGGGCTTCAACAGAAGACATGTTCTATCGACTTAGACTAAGTTACAGTTCCCTTATTTATATGCAGCAGTTTTTAATTCAAGCATTTCCAGAGATAGCCTCTAATAATACAAATTACTTAAGACTAAAGTAGGGTAAATTATAACGATCAACATAATATGTTTATCTATAGAAGACTACAAAACATCGAATTATGCAAACTTAAAGCTGCATAGTCTGATGAAGCATCAACTTCTCACAACGAAAACAGTTATCTAGATTTGATCCTACGTTGGATACTGATGCACTATTTAAGCATTTGTCACCACAAAGAAGGGAATGCTGAGCCAATTTAATAGAACCTGTTACTATGGTGCAAGAGTTTTGGCATGCTTGCCAAAACTAATTTTACATATCGACACTTCGAATATCTATAAAGTTAGCCATTGAAAATTAAAGTTACTTCAAACTAAAGTAATGTACATCATAGCAATCTATTCAATATAATTATATCAGAAAAATGACAGAAACTCAGTCAAGACTATGCAACTGTAAGTACATCAATATCATGGTTGAATATGTCGAATAAAATCTAGATGAGTGTTTTAATTTGAGTAAATGTGAGGCTTTCATTAGATTGTGTAGGGAGGGTATCATTGGTTGGTATCCTGATATCATAATGTCCGTGTCCCCACTTAGTCCCAGTGAATCAGTGGCACCACAGAAGAATTGGTTCTACATTATGCATGGCATGGTGTTTCCTTATGAATAATTGCTTGCAGATAATAGAGATTAAGTGGTGCGTAATGTGGTACTAAGAAGTTAGTAGAATGTCATAAATCTCGACAGTGTGGAAGTATGGGTGAGTATGTCTGCGGAGAACATGTCTACATTTGGATAATTACATAATTAAATAATGCTTAATGCGCGGCAGAACATCCTCATTATATGGTGAGTGCAGAAGCACGAGCTATGAGAGTATAGAAAGGGAGTGTAAAGTACATGATCTGTACACTTGCTGTCCGGACCCGGCCTCGTCCACACCTCTTCTAGCTCTATCACCTCTCCGCTGCACCGTGCTCCTCCTTGATTATGTCTGAAAAGAGTTGCAGGAGGAGGTGGCCAGCATTTCACTTTCTACCTATTACTCTGTCCTTGTCTCCGGCTCACCAACTGGTCACCACAGGGCAAGGAGGCACATCCCTTTGGTTCAACTCTCCTTACTTCTCTTTCCTCTATACCACCCTTTCCTTTTTTTTTCTCCCGGGCGTATTTCTTCCCCTGATCAAGGGAGTTGTTTGCTTGGGTGGGGCCCTGTTCCTTTTTCACTGTTTCACTTTGTTCTTGCCTGCAGATCCCACCTTTTCCCATCCCTTCCTCCTGAACCATCGGCTACTGGACCCGAGTGCACAACTACAATCGGACCAGTGATCCGGTACCATTCCAATGACTCGTCATTATTGTTGTAAAGTACACCCCACTTCTACAACAACAACAACAACTCCCCCCCCCCCCTCTCACTGAAAGTTAAATCTTCAATCCAAAGAACAGACCGATTTATCGGGGCTGTTCTCTAATTGCTGCAGAGCTGCAGCCTGTAACCGTCAAGGTTGCGAACCACCCAAGAGTCAGTCATGATCTGTAAGGTAATTATAATAGGTACCGGTACTGAGGACTACACTCATGGTGGCTTCATAGTGCCCCACCCTGATATGACCGTATATAAAGCCCTCAGCTGGAATCTGTGGGTTGTGTAGGCAGGCTATAATGAAATCAATACAGACAAGAAGAGAAAGGAAGAGTATAAATAATGAAAGTAGAGAGAGAGACAATGCCCTCAGGTTTATTATTATATAGTGGTACATGGATCTGGTATTGCACACCACCTGACCATGTTCTCCAATGAGAATCAAGCATTTATAGTTCCACCAATGAACATTAAGCATTCCTGTGTCACCATGGCTATCGTGATCTGCCCACCACCACCATGTGGTGTGGCTGCTTGGCCACCACCTGCCTGAGCTGAGTGTGTGATGATCCGTGACTAACAGAGGGGGGAGGGGGTAGTGAGTAAAGCTTCAAGTGCCCCTTACACACTATCACTAGTGCCTCTTTCACACTATCTACCTAATACACAATGACTATTGACCATAAGTAAAGGATCACCAGCAACTACATAAATATATTCATGCACCTGGCACTATATACCATTTACCATTATAGACCATTATGATTCCCCCACCAATGCGTTTTATCGGAATATTTTACACATAGATGTTGCCAGGACGTAAAACTCCAACAAACAAAAGCTTCATAGTGCTGCCCTCCCCCTGGGATATTCCGCTGCTGACACACATGCCCTGATATCCTACTCAGTTGTATTATCTATGACACTGAGCTAACCAGTCAGTTGATGTTTGGGGAAAGGTGGCCTATGAGAGGGATTGCTTGATTTGTTGTTCGTGTGTTGGGGTTTTACATCCGAGCATCCTCTAAGGTCATATTGGTCCGGCTTAGTGACAGTGTGCACTCATGGTGGTGACATGATACTTGATAGTGCTGCCCAACTAGTCTTACCAATAGAATGTTGTTGGTAGAGGTTTTAACTGAGTCACTCAAATTGTCTTACCGTTCTTATTCCCAAGCCTGGAATATGGACAGGACCCAACAAATCCATCCAGCTATCGCCCTATTGCTCATACAAGTTAACCACTAGTGTACTTTACTACACACTGTGTCTTGATGCAAATACCTTACACATTAAAGCTGCATAGTCCGATGAAAACATCAAATTTTCAAAACCAAAAGAATTATTTAGATTTGATTCTACATATCTAACTTAGGTGTATTTATTAAACATTTGTCGCTACATAGAAGGGAATATCTAGTCAATTTAATAGAACTTCTTACTGTAGAAGGTATGGTGTCAGAGTTTTGGCATGCTTGCCAAAATTAATTTTGCATGCTTACACTTCAAATATCTCAAAAGTTAGCCATTTAAAATAAATGTTACTTCAAATTAAAGTAAGGTAGATTATTTATAGCGATCAACCTAATATATTTATCTCAGAAAATATCAGAAACTCAAAACCATCGGACTATGCAACTTTAATGTGAGGTACCATTCATGTACAACGCCATATAATACTTCCTCGTGCGTATATACACCGAAATGCACGGGCATCTCGTGCGTATAGACACCGGTACATCATCAGCCCTTATCCATATACTCTATCCCGCAATAGGAACTCGTGCGCGCGCAACCTGGTATACACGCGGTCTCGTGCGCAGAAACCGGCGTACACTGCATCCTTGTGCGTGTATGCTCTCACGAGGGATACGGCGAGGTGTGGCGCATGCGCACAGCAGCACAAGAGCACAAACAGCGCGACTGCGTGCCTGCCTACATTACATGCCACTAATTGATTGAGCTGGCCGCGCGCTTGTTGACAGCTACCTCACCGTGCGTGCGTGTGTGTGTTTGTGTGTGTGGAGGCATGGGGGTTGGGGACGTGGGGTGTCTGTTGGTCACGTGGTACACCCTGCTGGTCACGTGGTGGTACACATATGTAAGGAGGCTCTAATTGATGCGCCCCAGAGGGGGGTATGGGAAGGGGAGGGGTGGGGGGGAGGTGTTACTTGGTGTGTTATAAGAGCCTGTGTATTTGTACAGTGGGAAGATGGGGAGGGGGTGTTCCTGGCGAGGTGGGGTGGGGTGAGGTGGGGTGGGGTGGGGTGGGGGTGTTATGGCAGTGGCGGTTGTCTCTGACTGACAGCCGTTATCAAGTACCGCCCACCTCACACCCCCATCCACACACCCACATACACACTCTTGTTTCAGCCGTCACCACCTTCCTCCCTCCTCCACTCCCAGTGCCACGTCACTTCGCCTCTCAGGCACGCACCCCCCCCCCCCCCCTACATCGCGCCACCGTGTCACTGTTAGTCCTAACGGCGCGAGCAGTTTAAGCGCAGCTAGTCTTTATAGTAATACAAAAGCACCACTAGACATTCACACCCCGATCAACACTGCCAACACTGCCAGTCTCGTAAACTCAAACACCAAAATAATTAGGTTTTTATTTTCTTCTTTTAAGTTTTAGAGAGAAAAAAAATTATATATATTTTTTAAGTGAACTACCCAAGTGATTCCCGGAAAAGTTGATTGAAATTCTTGGCGTTTCCTGTGTGTGGGGATAGGGAGATGGAGAGGGGGTGGAGAGGGAAAGGGATAGGGATAGGGAGAGGGATAGGAGAGGGAGAGGGAGGAGGGAGAGGGAGAGGGGAGAGGGAGAGGGATAGGGAGAGGGAAGGAGAGGGGGGAGGGGAGGGAGAGGGAGAGGGAGAAGGACAGGACAGGGAGAGGGGGAGGGACAGGGAGAGGGACAGGGAGAGGGAGAGGCGGGGGAGGGGGAAAGGGAGAGGGGAGGGGGAGGGAGAGGGAGAGGGAGAGGGAGAAGGGAAGAGGAGAGGAGAGGGAGAGGGAGAGGGAGTGGGGAGAGGGATATGGAGAGGGAGAGGGGGGGTGGGAGCGGGGGGAGAGGGAGAGGGAGAGGGGGAGAGGGAGAGGGATGTGGAGAGGGATATGGAGGGGGTAGGGAGGGGAGATGCTGAGGGAGACGGAGAGAGAGAAGGGGAGAAGGAGAAAGAGAAAGCGGGAGGGGGAAAGGCAGAGCAAGAAAGACAGGGAGAAAGTGAGAGGTTGAGGGAGACCTCGGGTTCCACATTCCACCACCAGGGGATGGGGTGCGGTGGGGGGGGGGGGGCGTAACCACCACGATGCGGCCGACTTATCGATGGGAGTCCATTAGCAATTACAACTCTCGCCGCCAGGGGGTAATTAGTCACGTGATTAAAGCCGATAGGATAATGGTGTATGGAGGAGGGCGCTGCGGCGCAACGAGAAAACACGCTGCCATCACTTCACGTAACTGCAGTAATTGATTGGGTAATGAGATGATATAGGCCACGGGCAGCCCCATATGATGAGTGTGGGTGTGTGTGGGTGTTGGGGTGGGTGGGGGGGGGGTGACTGTACACCTTCGACTGATGTACACCCGCCTTGTCAATCTACAGGTGCGTGTCACATGACCATGGAAGGAGACATGAATACATGAATACAGTGCGGTACTACTTTTTAGGGGGGGGGAAGAAGGGGGGGTTGTTAGTGTTACCGTCAACCACTTCAGGACTGGCTACCTCCAGTGCTGTCCCTGCAGCACTAAGATCTTCAATGTGGCCCACATACTCGCCTCATGTGGCACCGTCAAGAGATCTGCCATCAGTACCTTCATGGAGGTCTCTGACCGCCAACTCAGCGACAATAGGGCCGCTCTGGCCATCCTCTCCAGGATTTCCAAGTCATCCTGGAATGCACTTGCTTGCTTCTACCTCCAGAACGCAGATATCGTCAATGCTGTCGGTCGCCCAGACCCTGACACCGAGGACTAGCAGGCCCCACCTCGTCCCCATACCTCACTTGACACCACTACCAACTAACCACTAATTTTCACTAACAACTAACAGGTAACCCCACCCACTGCCTAACTAATCCCATCCTCACTTCACTTCTTCCTCTACCCTTGGCCGGACTTACTGTGCATACCGGTGAATTTGGAGGAACTGAAGTTTGGATCCTGGTCGAGTCAAACCATTGACTTATAAAATAGGTACCTGTTGCTGCTCGGTGCTTGGCGTTATGAGGTCAGAACAGGGACTGGGCACACAGTGTCAGGATAATGTGACTGTGTGGGACATCAGGTCATGGTGCCGGTGGTCTGATTTCCCAGTAGGGCAACATCATAAAGTTGCAAGTCGGTGCACGTCGTGGTATGGCCTAGGGTCTTACTGGGGCGTAAAACTACACCAACCACCCAACCTCCCCCGGCCCTCTCAGAGGACTGTGGTTGGGTTCTTAGGCTGCCTTTTTCCTTATCCCCCCCCTCCCCCCCTTGCCCTCCCGCTGCCCCCCTCCCCCTAATTTCTCTGATCACTACTCACCGGAAGCCAACTCCCGACCTTTCAGCGGTGCCCATAGAGTGCCGCAGATTTGCAGCCTTCAGCACACTAATGCGACTGAAAACTTCCCCAAAACAACATTTGGTGAATTGTCTTTCTTTACTTTCTTGAAGATTTATATACTGCTTATCATTGATGAGTTTTCACCATTAGACAGTTGCTGGATAGAAAGCCAGAGCATACACTTTTAGTTTTACCGAACCAAGGGATTGTTATCCTCCTACACCACATAGACATGGGATGAGATCAATTGGCCCTTGATTATGCTGTAAGTCATACACAGTGGTGGGAATCCAAATTGGCAGAGGTGATGGCATGGGGAATCAAACCACCTACCTTCAGATTAGGAGTCTGACCTAGAAAAGTGTCACTCTAGCCACTCCGCCAGAGAGAACACCTTACCCATTCTGTTCCACCATCGTAATGCCAGGAACCAGGATAGGAAGCGACACGCATCAATGTTCCATAGTATGATGGCTTTGGGTTTCTGCAACACCAGAAAATAAAGATAAATATATTAATTAGGTTCAATATTCTACATTATATTTTATTTTGAGCTAGCTTATCCTAATTGGTTAAGTTTTGCAGATATATGATTATTAATGATACTGATAGGGCCATCATCAATACTAAGCTTGACAGGGGCTGCATCTCCGTTGTCGACGCCAAGCTCACCTGTGTCCATGACATTTTCTGTGTTCCCAAGGATGGGGACGGAGGCTTCAACAGGAAGGCAAAGATCCTGGGCAGCTTCGTCCCTCACCTATCCACCTACAGCGATGCCTCCACCTTTATCCACGGTGCCATCCACGGCGGTAACTGGATTGCCGGCACATTCCGGGAGGAGGACGACCGCACCCTCCGGACTCGCTTCGGCCACTACCATCTCTCCCCTGTCGGCCGCCTCGGAAAAGATGCACACATAAATGTGAAGAAGATGTAGGCGGTCTATGCAGCCGCCCTCTCCTGGCCCCTTTCTGGCGGGACTCCTCGGTGGTGATGGTCACCGACAGCACCACCTTGCACATGGCCTTAAATTCAGGTCACTCTAAATTCCTAGAGATCATGTATTTCCTCAGGCGCCTGTTCTGGCTTGCCGCAGAGTATAACTTCCAGTTCTCCTCGGTCTACTTCAGGAGTAAAGAAAACAATGTTGCTGATGCGCTCAGCCACCTCGATGCTGTTGGCAGGTTCGGGTGTGTTCGAGAGGCGGGCATTGGCCTAACTATGTGCTGCACCCACATTTTTTACGATGACTCTAATTGTGTTTCCAGAGTGCCTATTCCAGAGCCGCTCCTATGCCCCGAACTCGGTCACGACCAGGACAGAGTAAGTGTGGAAGTACCTCGAGTTTGTGGGGGAGTTCTCGGAGACCCACTCTCCACTCCCCTGCCCGTCCCCACAGGTGGCCCTCTATGCCACATGGTTAGCCAGAAAGCTGAAGTACACCTCCATCCTAAACTACCTGTCGGGACTGAACAACTTCCTGAGGCAGAATGGGTCACTGCCCATCGCCTACACAGACTTTGAGATCTCCTCTACCCTCTGGGGGATTCACCATGAGCGTCCATCGCCCCTCGTCAGGCCATAACCGCTACTTCCTGGGATGCTCATATGGATATTCAGATTCTTGACCTCTAACAAGGGCCATGTCGCCTGGCGGGCTGCCATGCTGTGCAGCTTATGGGCACTCCTCAGGAAGTGTCAGGTGACCCTATCCGACTCGTCCCTCCTCCACAAGGACTTCCAGTTCTTCCCCTGGGGGCTCATAATTTCTATCAGGAGATCCAAAGCGATCCAGTTCCGTGGGTGCTCGAGGTACAGTTTGCAAGATGCCCCAACCGGCTACTCTATGCAGTGCACTGGACGGAGCACCACTTTGCTGAGGTCCCGGCCAGGCTGGACGCCATGGCCTTCAGGATCATCATGGCTGATGGAGTCTCGACCCCCTCTCACCTACCATATCTACCAGACAACACTCAAGATATTCTCCGAGAAGGTGGGCTAGACCTGGACGCCGTGTCATCTCACTTTCTCCGCAGGGGGGGGGGGGGGGGGGCTGCACCTTCCTCTCCATGTGTAGGGCCACCCTGGAGGTGCTCCGGGCGAGGGGTGATTGGTCCACTGACATGGTGTTCACTTATCTAAAAAAAAAACCTCACCCTCAGGATTGTCAATGACATGCGAGTGGCCCGACCCTCGCTGCTGAGGCCGAAATGGAGCCTGAACCAATCTACTAGTGGGTTGGGTCACTTTGTCTTTGGCACTTACCTCTTGCCAGAGAATACAGTTTTCTATCCCACTACCTTGTTTGTCTTTCCTTCCATTTTGTAGGAAATAATTATGTGCTCTATAACTATAAGCATTATACGAGTATAATTATCCGTAAACTGATTATCTTTCAATGGGGCCTCTGGTTGCACCTTGTCTGGACACCTCACAACTACTGACACTTAACAACTGAGGCGAATGGACAGGCTCTCTGCCTTGCCTGGTACTGCCACCTGGCCTATTCAGCTGTCATGACTCAGCCACCCGTTTTAAAACTTTTGTTTATCGGCAATAGGGCACTTACCTCTTGCCAGAGAATACAGTTTTCCATCCCACCTACCTTGTTTGTCTTTCCTTTCATCTTGTATGAAATAATTATATATATATATATATATATATATATATATATATATATATATATACATACATACATATGAAGATTTCAGGCGCAATACCATGTAAACGCCAATCTAAAAATAGAGATAAACATTGGACTCAAACCCTCAAAAAGTTAACTTTGTTATATTCCTACTCATATGTTCATTGCTCCATAACCATGTGATCATATGAAAAGTGGAATTAGTGAGAATTGAAAATATTTTCAGGTACAAATCATTTATTCAAACTACTTTTTGGGGCCAGCATTTACATGGTTTTGCGCCTGAGCTCTTTATATATATGTGTGTGATGTATATGCTATTATGTGAGTATAAAAATGCGGAAGGGAATTCATGTCTATTACCCCTTCTTACCTACTATATTGTGTCTTACCCTATGTCTGGCCCACTACTTGTACAACCGGTGGCGCCACCACCGGCACTGATCCGAACCAGAAGCGCGCTTTCTGTAACACCAGCACCTGGGACTTTTTGAAGGAAACATCTATATAAATATTTTTTAGGAAATATATAAATATTTACAGGAAATATTTGTGTATATAAAAAAATGGCAGAAACTAATAACCACCGGCACATGCAATTTTCAAACATTAACATATTCAGACATTAACATATTGCTAAATACTGAAGTTCTTAACAGCAGCAAAGACTGCCCACTGGAATCTATTTCTAAGCATACATGAATGAGTAAGCTTATTTCTGGTAAAAAGCCAGGTAAATCTGTAGGCAGCAGAATGAAACACCGACCTTCCCGTGTGCAAGTTTCCTTTGCCCTGCGTCCCACCAGAGGGAGCTCGAGTTCACCAATCAGAGTGGCCGGATAGGGTGTCGGTCTGGTCGGTCGTTGGGCTGGACCCCTGTTCTCTCTTTTCTCTACTCTCTCCTTTTCGCTCGCTCTCTTGCTATCTATCTCCCTTATCTTGTTTCTCTCCTTTTCTTTCTCCCCCCCCTTTGTTATTTTCTCTCCCTTTCTTTCTCTCCCTTTCTCATTTTCTCTCTCCCAATCTCTGTTTTAGGCGCTCTCTTTCTAATTCTTTCTTTATAGCTCGCCCTGTCACTCTCCATCTCACCCTCTTTCTCCATCTCTCCCTCTTTCTCCATATCTCCCTCTCTTTCTTCCTTTCTCCTTCTCTTTCTGCCTCTCCTTCTCTTGCTCCCTCTCCCCCTCTCTTTCTCCCTCTCTCCCTGTTTCTCCCTCTCTCCCTGTTTCTCCCCCTCTCCCAATCTTCCTCTTTTCTTTTCCCACACCTCCCTCTCTCCCTCTCATTCCCTTCTACTCCGTTTCCCCTCTTCCATTCTACTTTCCTCTCTCCCCCTTTTTCTTCCCCCTCCCCCTATTTCTTTCCCTCTCTTTCTCCACCCGCTTTATCCCCCTCTCTCTTTCCCTCTCTTTCTCCCTCTCACTCCCCCCTCTCTTTCTCCCATTCTTCCCCTCTCCTCTCTTTCCCCTCCCTTCTCTCACTCTCTTCCCCCCTTTCTTCCCCCTCTTTCTTCTCCCTTCTCTTTCTCCCTCTCTTTCTTCCCTCTCTCTCTCCCTCTTTCTCCCCCCTCTTAGTCTCCCTCTCCCTCCCCTCTTTCTCCCTCTTCCCCTCCCTTTTCTTCCCCCTTTCTCATCCTCTCTCCCCTCTTCCCTCATCCCCATCTCCCTCTCCACACCCCGTTCCTCCCTCCCCCACACCCCGTCTGTCTCCCCGTCCCTAGGTGCGCTGCAGGGACACCCTAAATCCTTGACATCTCAGACACTGAAGGAGTGTGCGGGGACAACATGACACTGCTGGTGACAGGGCTGCTTTCAGTGCCTCTGCCACTGGGTGTCACACTGTCAACTCGGCGTGAAGTGTCCCGGAAGTAGGCCACCATAGCAGGCAGCGGCTCCTCTCATGCGTCAGCGTTTTGCGCGTCCGAGCACGCACTCACACGCGCTTTAACGCCCTCTGCTTAAAGAAGCATCGTCACCATTTATAAAACAACAACAACAAAACAACAAAAAACAACAAAAAACAACAAAAAACAACAAAAAACGCCATTTAAAGGTTCCTAATGCAAACATTGAATTTTCGTGATTTTTTTGTTTGTTTTGTATCGTGTTTTGGCAACTTATTTTTTTTTCCCGGAAGCAAAACCTTAACCTATATTAAAACCCATGTGTCCAATTTAAATACTGGGATTTTATCTAAATATGTATGGCATATGCATGAATGGAGTCACTGTTGAAATCTGCATGTGGGTGTGGGTGGGGATGGGTGTGGGTGGGGGGTGGGGGGGTAGGATTCTAGTGTGTACAACGAAAGGTGCAGTATCCAATGAAATCATACCTTTTTTCGAAACCAGGATTCTAGTGTGTACAACGAAAGGAGACATATTCAATGAAATCATACCTTTTTCGAAACCAGGATTCCGTGTGTACAACGAAAGGGGCAATATCCAATGAAATCATACCTTCTTTTAAAACCAGGATTCCAGCGTGTACAATGCAAGAGGCATTATCCAATGAGATCATACCTTTTTCGAAACAAAGTGACTTACGCACATTTATTCTTACATATCCTACTTAGATAGTAGTGCACTCCCTCAAGATTCATTACACTTTAGTGGTCCTAGGTTAGAAAGTGTAAACAAAGCATGTAATCAGTATTTAGATGTGGTGTTCTCTGTGGTAGAGTGGTTAGAGTGTCTGACTTTTGTCTAGGTCGGACGCCTAATCTGAAGGTCAGTGGTTCGATTCCCCATGCCTCCCCCACCTCTGCCAATTTGGATTTCCACCGCTGTGTATAACTTACAGCGTCATCAAAACCAGTTGCTGTCATACCATGTCTATGTGGTGTAGGAGGTTAAAAATCCCTTGGATCGGTAAAAGTGTAGGCTCGGGCTTTCTATCGACAAACTGTCTAATGGTGAAAATAAGTCTATTCAGACTTATCCATGATGGGCAGTATAAATCTTCAATCTTCTTCATATCAACAATTAAATTGGTAGGTTTTTGCATTGTATGCGTGTTACTTTTGATAGAGGAATGACTACCGCTGTGTATAACTTACAGCGTCATCAAAGGCCGGTTGCTGTCATACCATGTCTATGTGGTGTGGGAGGTTAATAATCCCTTGGATTGGTAAAAGTGTAGGCTCGGGCTTTCTATCGACAAACTGTCTACTGGTGAAAATAAGTCTATCCAGACTTATCCATGATAGGCAGTATAAATCTTCAATCTTCTTCATGTCAACAATTAAATTGGTAGGCTTTTGTATTGTATGCGTGTTACTTTTGATAGAGGAATGACTACTGCTATCTTATTGACACTGCCTTTCCATATAAAGGTACTACAATATACATATTGCCATGCGGACGCTCATACTCTACTCTGTCAATAACTGCCTCTGTCAATAACAAATCTATCAATAATGGCAAAAAGTGCTGGTCCCGTCATGGCATCCCTTTGGATCTAATGGACAACTGTCTTATGTGGACAACGTGCCGTTTTTTCACCTATTTGATCAATATCCTCTGTCAATAACAACATGCCTTACAGTTATAATATAGTAGAAATGACTAATTGTAGAAATGACCAATTGTAGAAATGACCAATTGTAGAAATGGCCAATTGTAGAAATGACAAATTGTAGAAATGACAAATTGTAGAAGTGATGAATAGTATTACTAATAGTAGAAATCACTAATTGTAGAAATAACAAATTGTAGAAATGACTTTGTAAAGACCATCCTAGTCAGTCAAGTATAAAAGAAAAACATTGGTTTCAACCCATTCCGTCAGTCAGTCTCTGCCTATAACGGATCTATCTCTATAACGGCATCTTGCTCCAGTCCCATGGGTGTCCATGATAGACAGACTAGACTGTAATTGTCTTTTATATGAGTTATGCCCTTAAGTCATGTAATGCTTACACACAGGCGATGCACTTAGATTACAATATACATACACATGGTAGGTTCAACGACCATACCATGCAGCGGGGCCTAGTCATGGCAACCAGTGTCGTGGGGTGCGGTGATGAAAATCTGAAATATTGGGCCCAGAGCAGGATTTAAACCCTCTTTGCTTATCCAATTTACGGACTGCTGCAATTATTAAGCATTTGTTGCAGCATGAAAAGAGAATACTAAATCAACTTTCATAGAACCTGTCACTGCTGAAGCTTACACCCCCATCACACCAAACTAGTTCTCAAAATGTCCGACCACATCCTAGAACGGGCTGTGTTTGGGGTAGAAAGTGGCTACAAAAACAATTTGAGCAAGCTCAAAGTTCTGGAGCACCATTCCGTTCTAGCCCGTCCATTCCATTCTTAAAAAGACCGCAAAAGGTTGCTACTACATCTAATCTGTTCACACACAGTTTGAGTCTGTTCAGCAACATTTTCAAGAATGCAGTGAGAACTAGTTTGGTGTGATGGGGGTATTATGGTTTCTACTAGTAATATTTCGACGTGCATGCCTAAAATAATTTTGCAGGATTTCAATTCAAATATATCCAAAGTTAGCGAATTTATGATGAAACTGACTAAAGTCGAGAAAATAATGATGATCAAATGAATGAATGCCTCTGTTGAATGAACAAAAATTGGCAGTAACCCAAAACCATCGGACCACGCTTGTTTAAGTGAGTTGCAAACTTGTTGCACATCACTATTGGGTAATTTCCTAGGATGTTAGGGAAAGGGAAAATACCTCCCCATCTCCAATCTGACACAAGAGTGTGCACACAAAATAAGCGACGATCAGCTGAGGAACAATGACTGGGTGCAGTGGCCCAATCGATAGAGCTTGGGTTTCGTGTGTGGAACATCGAGAGTTTGGTTCCTGCTCGAGTCAAACCAATGACTTATCAAATTGATACTTGTCGCTTCCTAGCCTGGCACTCGGCATTAATAGGATAAGGCAAGGACTGGGTAGCTCTGTGTCATGATAATGTGATTGAGTGGGATATCAGGTCATGGTGCCAGCGGCCTGATTTGGCAGCACTATAAAATCACCATGAGTGCACACTGTCACGAGTTGGTACCCGTCCTGATATGACCTTAGAGTGTGCACCGCCACAAATCGGTACCTGTGGTGGGTGGTTGGGTGTTGTGTTGGTTGTGGGGTGTGGGTTGCTTGGTCGAGTCAAACCAATGACTTAAAAATTGATACTTGTTGCTTCCTAGCCAGGCACTTGGCATTTATATTAGGATAGGGCAAGGAGCAGTGGAATGAGGAAGACGAATTGTCCACGATTGAAATTTCCCCTGCTTAAACAACTAACGTACCAAAAACACCCAAACAAATTACCTTCGATTTTTCCAAGACGTTAAACTCCAACTGTGCACACACACACACACACGTCGATGATCAGCTGAGTAACATCCACTTATGGATGACAGCTGAGGCGGGCAACTAACTGTTAGAGATGCAGTCTGACAAATGCCAAAATGAATTACACGCCAGTTAAGGGATGGGTGTTGTGTGTGTGGGGGGGGGGGGAGTGATGGTATTTCACGGTGGGCGACCACCGTGTCTAAATATAAGTCAACACACAATTGAGGGTTATCGTTGCTGCAGCCCTAAACTGCCTTGTAATTATGCACCACCGTCTGCATCTCCGCAGTGCCACGGGGGGTGGGGGTGGGGGGGTGGGTGGGGGGTGGTGGGGTGGGGTGGGGGGTGGTGGTGTGGTGGTGGGGGTGGGGGGTGGTGGGGGTGGGGGTGGGTGGGTGTGTGGGGGGGGTGGGGTGGGGGTGGGGTGGGGGTGGGGGGTGGGGGTGGGGGGTGGGAGAGGTGTGTGTGTGTGGTGGCGGGGGGGGGGGCATCCACCTGCCCGTAGGCCACGCTATGCCTGTCACCCCGGGCATCTAAGTGAATTGTCACCGGGCCCGGTTGGAGGGAGGTAGGTCGGAGGGGGAGGGGGAGGGGGAGTGGGATGGGAGGGGGGGGGTGTGTTAGAGAGACGGGGACGTGGAGGCTGCACCCCTTATATATATATATATATATCTATATTTATATATATATATCTATATGTATATATATCTATATGTATATCTATATTGATATATATCAATTCATATATATCTATTTATATATCTATATTTATATCTATATTTATATATATATATATAATATATATAAGACATATAATATATATAATATATGTATACATATATATACTATATATTATATATATAATAACTCTTATGTAGTGGTTGAGACAAACGAATATATATACAAGTAAGATAGACAGTGCGGTTTGAGCTAGTGGAGGAAACGCCCCGCGCAGGAGGCGGAGAGGTGCATGCTGGTACCGACCCACCCCTACCCCGGGGAGGGGAGGTAGTGCCACCCACTCCAGGTATTATTACATGCGATAACGGGCTTATCACTATCTATCTATATATATATATATATATATATATATATATATATATATACAAAAACAACCTCTAAAACCCCTCTACTGACCACCTCCACATATCAACCGACTTTATTTGTGGTCCCAAACGATTGCCCATACAATACCATTATGACGATACATAAAACTCCCTAAACGACCCACCTCCCTATATGGACCATTTAAAGTCGGTCCCATGGTCGGTGGATTTAGAGAGGTTTTACTAAATATATCTATATATATATATAGATATGTGTGTGTGAAATGCGCGAGACTACTCAACCGATGGAAATGCGGGCTGGGCTGATTAGCTCGCATTCTGAAATGCGGGCTACTCAACAGGCTCGCATTTGCCACCATTTGCGGGGCCGGGTTCCCTGCTGTAAAGCATTGCTAGGATACGTCAATGGTGACTTTTCTAGCAATGGTGGGAGGTCGAGCGCTTGGGCTCTGACCTATCAGACGTGTTTCTGCATGCTCTGATGTTTTAGATGAGATTTAGGCTTTTATTGTCAAAATTCCGAACTGATTTAACTTAACAAATACGGGAGGGGATATACTTGTTGTACTTAGTCGTTATTCAGTGAAATTGATCTTTGAAAGAACTCTTACATTGTTAGTTAGGGTAATAATAAAGCCGTGAGCTCTTAGTCTTAAGAAGTAATTGGAACATTCCTTGCATTCTTTACTATTCTCCAGTCTTATCTTATTAACCGATATGGTCAACCTGATATTGGTATTCGATTGTTCTATAAATGTATTTAATTAAGGGGCTTCCACCCCACAGACTATGGAGTCAAACTTCCCACCTCCGGGGATATAGTAGCCACCTTACTAGCCCGGGTCAAGTTAGCATGAAGGCAGTCAACTGGCGGCGGGACGAGAGACGACAGTGGCCCGGCGGCAGGCCCGGAAATTCACATGGAAACAATTATATATTAACACGTTGCCTTAGGTGGGGGCGGAATAGCCAAACAGTTAAACATGTATATATATATATATATATATATATATATACAGGACTTAGGTTAGTTACTCCCTCAGCCTGACACTCCACTGTTCTGTGGACAGGGTAATTACTCCCTCAGCCCAACACTCCACTGTTCTGTGGACAGGGTAGTTTTACTCCTGCAGCCCAGTACTCCATTGTTCTGTAGACATGCCCGCTAAACTACCATATGTAATAAACTGTCTGATCGCTGAGTTTGGGGATATATTTTCACATCAATCCCCAATCTAAGAAGCTATGCACATATTGGTTACTGGCTTATCCCAGTACTTTTTGAGTGCGGAATTAATGAACTCATGTAGATGAAAAAGGTTAAGGGAGATAATGCGAAGGCCGCTATTTTGGTGTGCTGGCAATGTCTTGCCGTTCAGCAAACTCTATGCCGATATAGATCAACACTATTCCCTGGAACAAGTGCATCCATAGGTTGTTTACTATCAAAAGATGCTCTGCCTACATTTAAATAGGGTCGTCGTTCACTCCTACTGGAGGTAAATATTTTATCTAGACTTATGTAGGCTGTCTCCGGGTTCACCCTCAACAGTGTCACGCCTCATCCAACACCACCAAGCCCCACCTCGCCTCACCTAACCCCACCACGCCCCACTTGGCCCCACCCTCCCCACCTCACCCCATCCCATGCCACCCCACCCCACCCCACCAGGCCTCACCTCACCTCACCTCACCCCATGCCATCACACCACCCACACCCCACCCTGCTCGTCTCAACCCCCACCCCGCCTCACCATCCCCTCCCCCCATCCCCACCCAGTCCCACCATTCCCCCCTCCATCCCCCACACACCCCACCCTCCACCCCAACCCACCCAACCTACCCCAACCCCACCATCCCCCAACCAAACCACACCTCACCCTACCCACCTCAAACCCATCCCTCCCCACCCCCCCACCCACCCTACACGCCTCACCCACCCACCCCAACCACCACCCCACCACCGCTCACCCCACTCCACCCTACCCCACCCTACCACGGCCTTCACCCACCCCCACCCCACACACAACACCTCACCACGCCTCAGCGTTTTCCCACCACTTCTATGCACAAAGCCCTCAGCGCCCCCGCCCCCCCCACCCCCCCCCCCCCCCCCCCCATCCCATAAAAAACAGCCCCTACAACAGACATGAACAGTTATTTCCAGTGGAGTTCTGCTTCACGACTGACCTTAGACTAAACCAGCGATTCTCCTCTGAAATAAATGAGTGGGATTCACGAGCATAGCCAGTTAATGTAACTCATTAACCACCCCTTGTTAATTACAACAACAACACAGAATAATAATTAATATACCTTCTTTGTTTAGAGATTTAAA
>CM059186.1:20789965-20810238 GCA_030323885.1 Branchipolynoe longqiensis
CACAACCTCCCCCTGGTACTCCCTCCCACCCGTTCCACTTCCATTAACCTCTATCCGGACGCCCGGCGTTCGATCTCTAAAACAGGGGCGACACTGGACAATTCGTCGCAAGGCAATGATGATCTGTCGCCATGCGACGAAAAAACACAGCGTCCCTTCCGGGCTGTATACGGTTTTCAGCACCAGCCTGCCATCTAACGGAAGTTACAGGAACTACTGTTGTGGGTCTGACTTCAGATCTTTGGTTGTTGTTGTTTTACGTCCTAACAACATCTAAGGTCACATCAGGAGGTCAGATCTAATACACTGGGACGCACATATAACCACAGAAAGCTGCACTAGAACTATAATAGGAAATAGAATAGGAACACCAAATATAATAGCACTTTGTTTCTTTTTTTTATTAGAAAGCATGGTTTTCCATCCAGTGCCAGCATAAAGCTGCACAGTCAGATGAAAACATCACATATTCAAAACCAAAACAATTATCTACATTTGATTCTACCTATCTAACTTACATATTGGTGTACTTATCAAACATTTGTCACCAAATAGAAGGGAACACAGAGTCAAGTTAATAGAATCTGTTACTGCAGAAGTTCATGGTGTCAGAGTTTTAATGTGCTTGCCTAAATTAATTTAGCATGTTTACATTTCAAATATCTCAAAAGTTACCTATCTTAAAATCAAAGTTACTTCAAGCTAAAATATGGTAAATGATAACAATCAACCCGATATATTTATCTCAGAAAATGACAGAAACTCAAAGCCATCGGACTACGCAGCTTATATATGTATAATCATTGGAGCAAGCTCCTCTCAATATATTTGATTCGAACCGACACTTCTTGCTATTACATGCCTAGCCTCCTAACCATTAAGGTGTCTAGGCTCCCTGACGCAATCACCATATCCATGCCTACTTGTATGTGTGGCTCCTTTCCTGAGAGGTCAGTGCAGATTACTACACTCGCCCCATTGAACGTCTTTTATATGTTGGTTAATGCTTAGGATTTCATGCATCAAGGCAATGCACTCACATATGAGACTGTCTCAAAAGGTGCTAAGCAATGTGGGACAAAACTTTGTCCATTGTAACGATCAACATCCTGTCTGCTTATGCATTTGCTCAGGATAAACTGATTTATTTTTCATATGGTGTTTCATAATCCCAATAGAATACATATTGATTTGAAGCAAATGTCCTTGTGTTTTCAGTGTAACCATTTCTGTGCTGTTTTGTGTCAATCGTGACAATGGACAAAAAAACAAGAGTTATCACCTTTTGAGACAGGCTCATATGCATGCACAGGCGAGGTCCAATAACCACACACCATGTAGCTTGGAAGGCTTTGAAATCGTTTATATCAATACGTTGTTTAATGCTGAGGATTTCACATGTATTGGCAATGCACTTACATATACATACACAGGGTAGATTCAACAACCATACTACACATAGCTTGTACATGATCCTGGTCATGGCACCAGTGTCATGGGGTGATGTAAACAAAGGGAACATTGTCCATAGAGCAGGACTCGAACCCACACTTCCTGTCATTTTGGGTCTAGCGTCCCAACCATTAGACTATCTAACATCCCTTATGCGATCACCCTATCCACACCTACCTGACTATATAGGTACGAGGTCAGTGCCGACTGCTACAATATTAATGCTGTTGTTTCAGTGTTTCTGTACCCATAAATCAAATAAGGGATGCTATTTTTGTTTAATGTTTGTTATTTGATTTGCAATTCGTATAAAAGCTTAAGGAGCTTAATTAGCAGTGTTGCCACATCGAACGATGCTTGTCGGAGCTAAGTCTAAGGAGGTCCTAAATGACGCTTGGCATTAATAGGATAAAGGCTCAGTCACACCTTACCGGATTGGGGTATCGGATAGAAAACGGACACTGTCCGTCAATGTCTGTTTTATATACGGTACGCATCTGGAGTGTCCGCTCTCTGTCCGGTGGTGTCCGGTGTGTCTGGTGTGTATGGTGGCAAGTTTTGAACATGCACAAAACTTGTACCGGACACCGCCGGACCGAGGTGTATGGGTGGTGTCCGGTTTAAGTCCGTTTAGTCCATTTTGTTTGGTTCATGTTTGGTACCCATCCGTTAGGTCCCCAGTTTGTTTCCTGAAGAGGCCGTTGACGGTGTTGTGGGAATTCGGTCCGTCAGTTTTTTATGTTTTCAGCGCATCCGTGATTAGTCTGGTAGGTATCCGGTTGGTGTCCGGTTGGTGTCCAGTTGGTGTCCGGTCTGTCCATTTGACATTCGGTTTTCGTCCGTCGGTTGACCGTTGCTTGTCTGTTGCTATTCGGTGTCATCTGGTTATCATCCGGTTATCGTCTGGTTATCGTCCGGTTATCGTCCGTTTATCGTCCGTTTATCGTCCAGTTATCATCCGGTGGCTATTCGTTAATGTACGTTCCTTTTCCATTGAAAGCTCAACATTTCAACACATTTCGGTACATTTTGATACCGAACACCACCAGACTAGAAAATTCTTTGTCCGGTTATGTCCGTTGCTCAATCCGGTAAGGTGTGACAGGCACTTAAGGCAAGGAGTAGTGGAATGAGGAACATCAATTATTTGACTTGAAATGTGTTCTACTTAAACAACCAATGTAATAACAACACAAATCCTTATTCACCGAGAGAAGCATGTACATTATATATTAGTATATATCAATGGATACATGGGGTTTTACGTCCTAGCAACATCTGATGTCATAGATTACTGAGTATCGCCTTGCTACAATGCGAACTCCTAGTTGCTTTATAGTCTTGTCTCACGGAGTTGCCACATCATTGGGACCAGAGCCCGATATCCCACTCAGTCACATTCACACTCACTCCCACACCCACATCTACACCCATGCTCACTCCCACACTCACACTCACACCCATTCTCACCCCCACACCCACATCCACATTCACTCCCTCACCCCCACACCCACACTCATACTAAGAGTCATAGTCATACTCCCCCCACACTTGTACTCCCTCCCACACCCACACTCATACCGCCTCCCACACACACACTCACTCACGCCCACACCCACACCCACACTCATGCTCCCTCACACACACATACTCCGCCCCTCACACTCAGACCCACAGGCACCTACACTCACACCCCCACATCCACACCAGCAGCCACATCCACACCCATACTTACTCCCACACCCACACCCACATGTACCCAGAGTCACACCCATATCCACACCTACATGCACACCAGCACCCACATCCACACCCATACTTACCCCGACACCCACACCCACATCCAGACCCACGCCCATACTTACTCCCACACCCACACTCACACCCATATCCACACCCACATCCACACCAGCACCCACATCCACACCTGTAATTACTCCCACACCAACACCCACATACATGCACACCCATATCCACACCCACACCCACACGCACATCCACACCCACACCCATACTTACTCCCACACCCACATGCACCCACATGCACCCACAGTCACACCCATATCCACACCCACACCCACACGCACACGCACACCCACACCCATACTTGCCCCCACACCCACATACACCCACACCCACATCCACACACATACTTACTCCCACACCCACACTCACACCCATATCCACACCCACACCCACACCCATACTTACCCACATACCCACATACACCCACACCCACACCCACACCCATAGTTACCCACATAACCCACACCCACATCCACACTCATGCCCATACTTACTCCCACACCCACACTCACACCCATATCCGCACCCACACCCATAATTACTCCCACACCCACATCCATACACACACCCATATCTAGACCCATGCTCATAGTACACCCACACCCCCACTCTCACCCCCACTCTCACTGTCACCCTCACCCTCACTGTCACCCTCAACCACCCACCCACCCTTCCGCTACCCAGAACCCCCCGCTGTGCGGGTGGGTCGCCCCGATCATCTGTTCACGCGCAGTCTTTTGTCGTTCCCGCCATAAGTCGGGCGTCTATTCATCACCACCCGAGGTCCTGCCCGCCCCTCCCCCCCCCCGCCCCGCCCCCGCCTCGCCCCCACCCCCACCCCGTCCCCAAACTTACCCCATTCACCACACGGACTCCACTCCATCCTCCACTCGAACTTGGGAGTGTCGTCTGCTGCCAATGAATGAGTACACATGAGCAATGGAAACAGGATTTAAAAACAGCATACATACCCGGTACGCACCAAGGCTATCAATTGGCAATACTATATCTATCCATGGGCAAAAGTAATGCTCTGTCTATGTGTATATATATACATGTCGTGGGGGTGGTGAAAATGGGAAATAGTGTGCCTAGAGCGGGGCTCGAACGCACATCTCTTTGCATTCTGGGCCAATGTGCTAACTATTACACCGCCTAGGCTCCCTGATATCACCACACTACCCACGCCTACCTGTCTATGTGGATCCTTGCCTGAGAGGTCAGTGCAGCCTACAACATACATATATATATACATATATAACAGTGAAGTGTTTCAGGGCCCACTTACGTTTCCTGCATCCTCCGGTGCGACTGACACTGGTCTACATCCGGTGGAGGTGAGGAGGGTAGGTGGAGCCACCCGTACAGTGTTTGTCTCACGGAGTATAACAATAAAGTAATAATTAACCCTTACGTATCTTTATACTTGCATCATTCGTTATACATCACATATATCTGTTGGAAACAGTAATGTCATATATGTATGTCGATTGGAAAAAGTAATGTTTTACGTAGATTTACATATCCATAGGAAACAATGTCTCAGATATATCCATAGAAAACAGTGGTGTCTTATTTATCCATATGAAACTGTAATAATGGCAATAATCAACGGTAATTTAATATATATATATAAATATATATAACTCTAGTATATATATATATATATATATATAGGAAAGAGTAATCTCTTATATATATATATAAACCTCTCTAAATCGACCGACCATGGGACCGACTTTAAGTGGTCCATTTAGGGATGTGGTCAGTTTAGAGAGATAGAATATTCTTATAATGGTATTGTTGGGACCCAAATAAAGCGATCGATATATGGGAGTGGTCGATCTGCGGCGGGGTCGGAATAGAGAGGTTTTACTGCATATCCATAAGAAACGGTACTTTCTATATAAATGTCCACCAGATGTGATGCCCGAATCGGTAGAGGCTGTTTGAAACCCAGCCAAGCCAAACCAATGACTTGCAAATTGATACTTGTCGCTACCTAGCCTGGCACTCGGCATTAATAGGATAAGACAAGGACTGGTTAGCTCAGTATCAGGATAATGTGATGGAATGGGAAATCAGGTCATGGTGCCAATACCTTGGTCTCCCAGTGGGGCAACACTATTAAGTCGCCATGAATATGAACTGTCACAAGTCGGTACCCATCCCAATATTACCTTAGATGTCGTCAGTATGTAAAACCCCAACACTATATATATATATCTGTAGTGGTCTGCACTGACCTCTCAGGCAAGTAACCACATAGACAGGTAGGCGTGGGGAGTGTGTTGATATCAGGGAGCCTAGGTGGTGTAATGGTTAGCACACTGGCCCGGAATGCAAAGAGATGTGGGTTCGAGTCCCACTCTCGGCGCAATATTTCCCATTTTCATCACCCCCATGACATATCTATATATATATAGTAAAATCTCTCTAAATCGACCGACCTTGGGACCGACTTTAAGTGGTTAATTTAGGGAGGTGGTCGGCTTAGGGAGTTAGAATATGGTTACAATGGTATTGTTGGGACCCAAATAAAGCGATCGATATAGGGGGGGGGGGGATGGTCGATCTGTGGAGGTGGTCGGCTAGGGAGGTTTTGCTGTATATGTATATATATATACATATCCATAGGAAACATTAATTTGAGGTAACTAATGCTTCCTGTAAATAAACATGACATGTGTAGTCAGTTCTGTTTTCCTTTCACAATCATTTAGGGGGAGAGGGGGGGGGGGACAAAAATCATCCATTTTTTAAATTGTCTTCACGTAACATATAGACAAATGTCGTCTGCGCGTATCTGCGCGTATCTGCAGCCGACATTTAAGATAACGAAAGTAGCGGCGAATGCCGGGAACAAGGTGGATGAAGCGAGTACGTCTGGGGGGACGCTGCTAAGAAGGGCTGTGCACTCGGTTATAGCTTCGTGAAAGGGTTAGCGGGATAAGGGACGGGGTGGGGTGGGGTGGTGGGGGTGGGGGGGTGCACCCCACACGATACCCTCACAACCCACCCACGCTCCCTGATGACTGACTGAACAGAGGCACCCTCCCACCCCCAACCCGTCTACCCCTCCCACCCTACCTACCCCCGCCCCGCCCCCCTACATCCTCCCTCCTGGAAACACTGCAGCGTTCGTGCTGCTGCTGCTGCTGCTGCTGCTGCGTCGAGTAATGAATCTTTGTAATGTTTTTAATGTTTTGTTCTTAGAGAAAGAGCTGAACCAGAGAGGGTGGAGTAGAGAATGAGGGTGTGGGGAGGGATGTGGTGTGTGTGGGGGGGGGGGGGGGGGTCGGGTGTAGTGGAGCGTCAGGCGCTGGAATGTGAAATTTGTTTCTCTTCTGAGCTCACCATACACCTATCGGGTAAATTTTGTACTAGACATCACTGGTCTTCGCTTTGGTAGGTGACAACTGTATGCTGTGGTATGTGCGCATGCGCATTGTACTTTCTAGAAGATGGGTGAGGAAAATGAAAACGGGAAGAAGATGGTGAAGGGAAAGGACATGGAAAAAGAAGAGGAAGAAATAAAAGGAGAGAGAGGAATGCGGAGGATTGGGAGTTTGGTTCCCATTCAAGTCAAACCGATGACTTATACAATTCATACTAGTCGCTTCCTAGCCTGGCATTCGGCATTAATAGGACTGGTTAGCTCAGTGTCAGGATAATGTGAAGGAGATATCGGGTCAGGGTGCTGGCGGCCTGATTTCCAAGTGGGACAGCACTATAAAGTCATCATGAGTGTGCAGTGTCGCAAGTAGGTACCCATCCTGATACTGACCCACCCAGAGCGGAGGCTAATGACTAACACGTGCGAAGCAATATGGGACAAAACTTTGTCCATTGTAACGATCAACATACTATCTGCTTATATATTTGCTCAGAATAAATTGATTTGTTTATTACATGGTGTTTCATAATCCCAATAGAATACATATTGATTTGAAGCAAATGTCCTTGTGTTTTCAGTGTAACCGTTTCTGTGCTGTTTTGTGTCAATCGTTACAATGGACAACAATATAAAGAGGCTCATATATTAATCACCAATGTGGAGGGTCAGTCTTATGCATTGCTTATTCATATTATGACCTTAGATGTTGCCAGGATGTAAAACTCCAACAACCAACCAACCAAGCACCACACGCTGCCGGCTAATCGCAACACTCGGCTGGTGTCTGGCGGGCATTGTGGACGCGCCACAAAATCCACCAGTGAGAAGCAAGCACACTGTTTGCTGCTGATCACTGTCATGGCAGCGACCACTGGCGGCCGCCATCTTTCTCCCGCGCTGAGCGTGCCGCGTCACGTGAGCCTGGGTGGAAATTATCGTCTGCTGCTGGGTGCCGGCGTGTTTGCATAGGCTCGTGTTGGGTGGGGCTTAATCATTGCGCAACAAAAGGGGGCGGGGCGGAGGGGGTGGAGTAGGGGTGGGTGGGATGGGGTAGGGGGGAGCATGGAAGCCTATCTCACGGCGCAGACGACTTTTCGCCTATCGTCAATTTCCCCGCACAGAATAATTACAATTAGCATATATACCGGCTTGTGACAAATCAGAATTGTCATGCGAGCTATCTAGCTGTATGGAATAAACTCTGTCTTCTCTGTCCCTCTCTCTCTCTCTCCCTCTCTCTTTCCCTCTTTCTCTCTCTCCCTCTCTCTTTCCCTCTCTCTCTCTCTTCCTCTCTCTCTCGGTCTCTCTCTCCCTCTCTCCCTCTCTCTGTCTCCCTCTCTCTCTCCCTCTCTGTCTCTCTGTCTACAGAGTGTGACGCGAGGGGGCACCCGCCCGGCAATACCCAACAGCTGGGAGGGGGGGGGGGTGCTCCACCAATGCGCATAAGGAAATATAGGATGTACATGTTACTCTTGCATTTATACTCGCATAATGCATTATACATCACATATAGGTATACATATATATACACTGATATATGTGTATATAGTATGTTATCTTTATACACACAGTTTAAGTCTAGCTCACAGAACAGCCTCTGGCCCCTGTCACACTTCACCGGATCGAGGAAACGGATTGAAACGGAACAAAGTCTGTTTATATCCAGCAAAGTCCGGTTTGCATCCGTTGATATCCGTTGATATCCGTTGATATCCGGCCCGATCCATTACAAGTTTGAGCATGCACAAAACTTGTAACGGTTTGCGCCAGACTGACGTATGCGGTTATTATCCATTACCATCCATTCCCCATCCATTCCCCATCCGTTCCTATCCGTTACCGTCCATTACCATCTGTTCCCGTCCGTTACATATCCATTACATGTCCGTTGCCATTCGTTATAGTTCTTTTTGTATACTGAATTGTCCGTTGATCATTAGATACGTTATCAACCATTACCGTCCATTACTGTCCGTTACATAATTGATACATTTCAAGTCTGAATCACACCAGATTAGAATACTTTTGTCCGGGTCTGTCTGTATCCTCAATCCGGTAAAGTGTGACAGGGCCTTAACACAAGAGCACAATATGCATATATATATATATATGTATATATATATATATATGAATACATATGTAGCAATTCTATTCTATTCCATGCAGCATATACAGATAGGGTCGTTATGCATGACTGGAAATGCACCACGGTGTATACTTTAATTGCATTTGCATAGCAGGCGATACATCCTGAGGGTAACGTGATATCTATCAGAATGTATCTTCACCAGCCCTCCAACCACATTTTATATTCAAACCCCGCCCCTCACTGCACCCAACACTAACCCACCCACCCACCCACCCACCCACTCACCACCATCCACACCCCACCCACCACCACATCCATACCCCATCCCACCCCGCCCGCCATTTTCTTCCATTCCGGTTTTTCTTGTACTTCTGACGCGCTCTAAATTAGAATTGCCTGAAGTGGGCCAGTTGTTCTTAAGAGAAACTCCCCCGGTGTGACTGACACTGGTCAACATCCGGTGGAGGCGAGGTGGGCCGATATGGCACCACCGGCAAGTGTTATATCTTTATAGAGTATGACAATAATCATAATAATAAGTAATATTCCCTTTTCCGTAGTTTTATGCTCGCATAATACGTTATACATCGTATATATATGTACTATATAATTTATTATGTGGATAAAAGTAACAGCAGCCTCTTAATGTAACCACCTTAAAGTTGCATAGTCCGATGGTTTTGAATTTCTGAATTTTTTCTGAAATAAATATATTAGATCGATCACTAGTATCTACTTTACATTAGTTCAAAGTGACTTTTATTTTAAATGATAAACTTTTGAGATATTTTGAGTGCAAACATGGAAAATTAGTTTTGGCAAGCTTTCCAAAACTCTGACACCCTAGATTTCTGCAGTAATAAGTTCTATTAAATTGACTCAGTATTGCCTTCTATGCAGAAACAAATGCTTAATAAGTGCATCATTATCTAAATTAGATATGTAGAATCAAATCTAGATAATTGGTTTTGTTTTTAAAATTTGATATTTCATCGGACTATGCAGCTTTAACCTCTATCTTATTGAGTCCAGAGCGGGCATTCTCTCCTGCCCACCTCCCCACCTCCTCTGCACCATGAGCCAACTGTCACTCTGCCCACTTATATATATATATAACGGCCATTATAACATAATCGCGCATGCGCAATGGATTTTATATGACGTAAATCAATTGTATCTCGTCGTGCGCGGAAACCAGCGATACAAACGCGCTGCGCCCGATAATTGGGGAGCGGGAGGGGGTAGGAAGGGCGGAGGGGGGAGGAAGGGGGGAGGGGGAAGGGGGAAGGGAGGAGATGAAGGGGGAGGGGGATATCTAGGTCACGAGCACAAGAAACAGCGGCGTCCTGTCGGGCGTCCATCCGCGTCCGTGTCGTCTGCTGCTGCGAGCAAAATGTCGTCTGCTGTCTGATTTGAATGGAATTTATTCAAGATTACAATTTTGTTTTAAGTGTTGGTCACCTACCCGCCCTTATTTACAAATCTTATTAAAAGTTGTGGCTGCACTAATTAAAAGTAAAAGAGTAGTCTGTGCGTGTGTTCTATGAGAATGTTTATTCATCATCATCATCATCATCATCATCATCATCATCATCATCATGCTGTCGGTCGCGATGCGACAAAGACTGCTTTCATTACTTGACCATTTAGCTATCTGCTGTGAGAGTGACGGCCATGAGTCGGTCTTAATGTCTCTCAGCTTCAGGTTTCTCTTGATGGTCAGTAGTTGTGTTGTGTTGCGTTGTGTTCCTCCTAGCTGGTTTTCCTCTGTCAACGGAAGATGAGCTCGAGGAGCGCGGTCCTTGGTAACCCAGGCAACAACCCAGCCAGTATGGAGTTTTGTGTGGTTGTACATTTCATGAAAGCTGCCTGCAAAAGTGTTGAAGTGCTGCTGGATTATGCAAGTTACCAGCGGCACTCTCTCGGGGAGCAAATAGAGGTTTCACACCGGCAAGAACATGTCAAGACAGGCGCAAAACTATTTGTCCCTGCAGTTGCTGGTCGGGAGATGTTGGGAGTTCCATACATCAACAGCCCTTAATGCTGCCACAGTGACATTTGTTCTGTTTAGGGTTTGTTCCCTTAGCCTTCGGTTCTGTCAAGAACCTGTACCACAAGGCAGTGGTTTACAACTCTGCAGGGCAGGGGCATCAAACTCCTTGAGGTGTTGCAATACCTGCAATACCTCAAATCCTCTTAATGTTTATTAATGTTGTATATATAACATTTGCAGTTCTCACTCACCACCCTTTTCTCTATCTCGCTCTGTCTATACACACAAACACACACAGACATATATATATATATATATATATATGCTCAGTATGATAACAATAGCCCGAACAACATTCTCCAAAATGTATAGAGTGTTAACATCAAGTAAGATATTAATACAAACAAGGAAGCGTATTCTTCAGTGTTATGTGTGGTCTACTCTAATGTATGGGGCAGAGACATGGACAATCTCTAAGAAAATGTACAAACGTTTAGCAGCATTTGAGATGTGGACTTATCGAAGGATGATGAAAATATCATGGACAAAGAAGATCACCAACAAAGAAGTTCTCAGAAAAATTAAAAATAAGAAAAGCTTGTTTGCCACTATACAGACAAAGAAACTTATTTATTTTGGCCACATCATTCGTCAGAGTTCAATATACCGTACATTGTTGGAAGGGAAGGTGAATGGCAGCAGAGGGAGAGGGAGACCAAGAACATCATGGTTTACAAATATTTCACAGTGGACAGGCTTGAATTATTCACAGTCTATCAGAACATCACAACATCGGGACAAGTGGAGAACCATTGCATCCAACCCTCGACTAGAGGATGGAACTATTGATTGATTGATTGATGATATCACACTCAAACATATTATTCCGAGACCCTGAACCAGCTAGTTATTGTGCTATCCTAGTAATGCCGAAAGTGCCAGGCTAGGTAGCCACAAGTATCAATCTTGTAAGTGTTTGCTTTGACCTCTCGCATGGGAAGCGATCGCTATATATATATATATATATATAGTAAATAATATATATATATTATATATATATATATTATACATGACAAATATGTATATATATATATACATAATTCAATGTATTCAATATATGTATATATATATATATACATATATATATATATATTATATATATATATCATATATATATGTATATATAATATATACATATAATGTGATGTATAACGTATTATTAGAGTATAAGGATACATAAGGGAATTGCTATTATATTGTTATACTCCATAAAACTCTACCCTTTACCGGTGGCGCCACCTGTGATCCCTCACCTCCACTGGATGTTGACAAGTGTTAGTCGCAAAATATATACATTTATAATATATATATATATATATATATATATATATTAATACAGAGGATGGTGATGACATGCAATCCATATTTCCGTATGTATACATAAAAACATGGAGGAAGAATAGAGATGTGTGATGAATTAGAACCTTTCGTTATTCCTATTTGCATAATTAATTTACATCACCTATGCACATAGTTCAAGGGCAGAGATGACCAACTAAGGCCGGTGTGATTCAGAAAATCACTTACGAGATTCTCTATTAAAGTTACATAGTCCGATGGTTTTGAGTTTCTGTCATTTTCTGAGATAAACATATTAGGTTGATCGCTGTAATCTACCATACTTTAGTTTGAAATAACTTTTATTTTAATTGGCTAACTTTTGAGATATTTGAAGTGCAAACATGCAATATTAATTTAGGCAAAAATGCAAAAACGCTGATGCAATAGGTTTCTGCAGTAACAGGTTGTACTAAATTGGTCCGCTATCCCCTTCTATGTGGCAACAAATGTTTAATAAGTGCACCAGTATCAAAGTTAGATTTGTAGAATAAAAAATACATAATTGATTTGGTTTTGAAAATTTGATTTTTCATCGAATTATGCAGCCTTAATAGTGTTCCTAGTTCCGCTGGTTCCTCAGGAGGAACTGAAGCTGTGACCCAGCACACCAGGTCGCAGCTTCAGCTAACCCATTTAAAGTTGCCTTTCAGACACACAAACACACAGAAACACAGACACACATATGGTTAAACCAAACTTTCATGTGGTTATAAGGTCATCTGAGACCCCACCAAATTTGTTTATGATAAATGGTAATATTTTGAAGGAACCCTAGAAATTTGTTTGGATTACCCAATCGTTTGGTTTATCCGAGCTTGGTTTAACGGGGTTATACTGCATGTACATAGAAAACAAACACACAGAAACACAGACACACATATACACATACACACATGCCCTTTGATGATCGAACACGGTAAAATTGTCACATATTTGATTCTAATATAGATTGCAGTGAAATAGTCTCGTGACTTCTCGCGCCTTCTTGCAACTTCTCGTACGCCCAGTCGCCATGAGAGTGCACTGTTACAAGTCAGTGCCCGTCCTGATATGACATTAGATGTTGCCAGGACGTAAAACTCCAACACGAACCATATATATACATATATATATATACTTAAAATGTTGACCTTCCAAACGGTCGTATAGGCGATAATGGCCATACGCAACTGACATACAGTGCTTAGACAAGTTAGAGCCCCTCACAGGTGGCGCCAGTGTGGACAATACTGTACTACACAAGGCCAGTTAGATAGGATACAGTGAGTATACTATAATATAGGGAACTAAAGCTAGATAATGTCCTTGTTTATATTTCCATAATTGAGCAGAGAGCATATATATATATATATATATATATATATTTATATGTATATATATAATGTTCTGGGATTTGAGCATGAGTTCCCTGAGGGGCACACACTTCTCCACAGTGAGGGCACTGGGAGGATGTCGGGATAATTGTGTGTCTGAATGGCTGTGTATATGTGTGTCTGTGTGTCTGTGTGTCCGTGTGCCAGTGTATCTCTGTATATGCGTGTCTGTGTGTATGTGTATTTGTGTGTCTGTGTTTCTGTGTGTTTCTGTGTCTGAATGGCTGTGTATCTGTGTGTCTGTGTGTATGGGTGTCTGTGTGTCTTTGTATCTGTGTGTGTCTGTGTGTATGTGTTTTTGTGTGTCTGAATGGCTGTGTATCTGTGTGGCTGTGTGTATGTATGTATGTGTGTCTCCATGTCTGTGTGTATGTGTATCTGTGTATATGTGTGTATGTGTGTTTGTGTGTCTGTGTATATGTTTGTGTCTGTGTTTCTGTGTTTGTTGTGTGTCTGAATAGCTGTGTATATGTGTGGTTGTGTGTATGTATGTGTGTCTGTGTGTCTACGTGTCTGTGTGTCTGTGTATCTGTGTATCTGGGTGTATGTGTGTCTGTGTGTCTGTGTGACTGTGTGTCTGTGTGTCTGCATGTCTGTGTGCATGTGTGTCTGTGACTCTGTGTGACTGTGTGTCTGGTATCTCTGTGTCTGTGTGTCTGAATGTCTGTGTGTCTTTTAAATATGTGTGTATGTGTGTCTGTGTGTATGTGTGCATGTGTGTATGTGTGTATGTGGGTCATGTGTGTGTGTCTCTGTGCCTGTCTCTGTGTTTGTTTATCTCTGTTTCTGCATGTCTGCATGTCTGTGTGTCTGTGTGTATGTGTATCTGTGTTGCTGGGTGTATGTATGCCTGTGTGTCTGCGTGTCTGTGTATCTGTGTGTATGTGTGTATGTGTGTCTCTCTGTCTGTGTCTCTGTGTTTGTGTCTCTCTGTTTCTGTGTGTCTGTGTATCTATGTATATGTGTGTCTGTGTGTCTGTATGCCTGTGTGTCTGTGTGTCTGCGTGTATGTGTGTCTGTGTATCTGTGTGTGTATGTCTGTATACCTGTGTGTCTGTGTATCTGTGTGTATGTGTGTCTGCGTGTGTGTGAGGGGAAGGGGGGGGGCAATCAGCAAATGACAAACTACAAGCGTTGCCTCTGAAAGCCGAGTTAGGGACAATGCCTCATGGAGGCAAGCAGCTTCTTTTTTTCTATTAAAATCCCAAAATAAAAACAAATACAAATCAGAAACAGTAACACACTTTTCAGACTTTTGAATTTGACATTATTAATATCAGCTTATCACTTTGCCTAAGTCCTAACGAATCCAGTGTCAAAATTATTTGAGCGAAATTGTTATCTTTATTCCAATGTGAAATCCCTTCGTCAGCCCCTCCACATCTCCCATTTTGAACCCACTTTTTTTTGCTTTCTTCTTCTTCTTCTTCTTCTTCAAATTTCACCACCCATTCCTTTCTCCTACCCTTTTCAATACTCGTCATTGCCTTCCCCCCTCTAGTCCATTTTTCATCCCCTCCTCCCTCTATTTTATGTCTCTTTCCATTCCTCTCTTTATCCCCTCTCATAACCCCTCGCGCCCCACCCCCTCCCTCCCCCCACCCCCACCCACAACCTCACCCACACCCCCACAACCACCCATCGTTTCTATTTCCTCTCCTGTGGCCTCCAAGAGGTCCTTGACCTACTTTCCACTGCGCATGCGTGTTGGATGGAACGGCCGTTTAATTGAGTAAAATGATTAGTGAGAGGGACGGGTGGTACCAAAAAAACAACAACCCTACTCGCGAGGGCGCGTTTCATTAACAGTCCAGCGATACCTTTCACCAACAAATTGGACACGTTGTGTGGCCTGGATGTAAAGACCGCCTCATAGTAGTTGATAATTTCAACTTGCATTCGCTTGATCGGGAATCGCACTGTTCCCTGATTCCCAGAGAAGTACTATCCTTGGACGTGCCACTACCATTGCTCATTGCCGATATCAATCGGATTGATTCCCATTCCGATATCGCTCACACATGATCGATTTATTTGAATCGAACCTGAAAATGAGATTCCCAACCTTTTCTTCGAGAAAATATTATCAGCTAGTGTTAGGCGGTCTTAATTCATAATTGGATGAAACCGAGATTCCAGACCCGTTTTTTTTTAATTTTCAGATAAAAAGAATTCCACTGTGATTCTAGTCAAATTATCGGTTAATACCAAGCAGCCTTAATCACGTTGCTCACATTATAGGCAGTTAATGTGATCTAATTTTCAGGTCATACTTTCTGGTTTTGAACCCGGTAGCTATCGCCATGATGGCAGACATTATTTGCACATATGTGAGCAGAATTGACACATTTTTCTTAATTTCCAATTAAATTAATAAGACTTTAAAAACGGCATGACCAGAAATGAGTCTATGTGTAGCGGGTCGTGGGTTCGAACCCAGTGTCACAGTTTGAGTGCCCTGCCAGTTTCAGCTGACTGTCAGTTTCATGCGCATGCATCAAAATCTAACAGCATCGTCACTAACCTTATGAATTTAATATAATGTTTTTGGTAAAGATGTTTTCTATATGTGTACCAAGCGATTTGTTCTAGGTGGCGTGTACGTGTGCATTTTAGAGATATTTCACTTTTCCTGTATTTTCTGTATGAAGATTGCTCACGACCATTGACAATGCCTTGAGTTTGACGGTACGCGCAGTGCAAAACATTAGTTTTATTCAAAATAAATAGAAATCAAGAACCCTAACCTTATAAATTTAATATAATATTTTTGGTAAAGATGTTTTCTATATGTGTACTAAACGATTTGTTAATAGGTGGTGTGGTTTTAGAGATATTTCACTTCTTCTGTATTTTCTGTATGAAGATTGCTTGCTCACAACCATTGACAATGCCTTGAGTTTGAGTGTATGCAGTCAGCTGAAACTGGCAGGGCGCTCAAACTGCGACACCGGGCCAAGTCAAAGCAATGACTTAACAATTAGTGCTTGCCAGTATTTAGCCCAGCACTCGTCACTGCTAAGATAGGAAAAGGAGCAAGGTGGAATGAGGAATATCCCCATTGAAATTTCCCCCGCTTAAAGTGGCATAGTCCGATGGTTCTGAGTTTTTGCCATTTTCTGAGATAAATACATTAGATTAAAGCTGCATAGTCCGATGAAAACATCAAATTTTCAAAACCAAAACAATTATCTAGATTTAATTCTACATATCTAACTTAGATACTGATGCATTTATTAAACATTTGTCGCCACATAGAAGGGAATACTGAGTCAATGTAATAGAACATGTTACTGCAGGAGCCTATGGTGGTAGAGTTTTGGCAAGCTTGCCAAAATTAATTTTGCATGCTTGCACTTCAAATATCTCAAAAGTTAACCATTTAAAGTAAAAGTTACTTCAAACTAAAGTAAGGTAGATTATAACCCCCAATTTAATATATTTATCTCAGAAAATGACAAAAACTCAAAACCATCGGACTATGCAACTTTAATCATTATTGTCTACTTTACTTTAGTTTGAAGAACCTTTTTATTTAAATGGTTAACTTTGGAGATATTTGATGCAAAAACACGCCAAATTAATTTGGGCAAGCACACCAAAACTCAGACACCGTGGGTGTCAGTAGGAACAGGTTCTATTAAATTGAAGTATTACACCCTTCTATGCAGCGACAAATGCATAATAAGTGCACCAATGTCTGATGCGCGAAAAGGAGGAAAGCAAGACAGGGGTGGAAAAAGAGACGTTTATTGAGCGCCTCAGGAAATACAGAGGACAGGTTAGATACAATGGTAGAAAAGGTAAGCGGCTCATGAGGAGCAATGCAATATGACATGTAAACAGGGGCTCATAAGGAGCAATGCAAGAATGAGGATAAAGGGCTCATAAGGAGCTGGTAAGAGAGTCAGTGTGGGGCTCAGATGGGTAACGGGGAAGAGAAGTAAATAAAGAACAAGGATAAAATGATGATGAGCGGAGTAACTAAGGAGCAGAGTTCAAAAGTCAGTGGAGTGAGGGGGTGCCGAGGAGCCCTCCACCAGAAGGAAGAGAAAGAAGAGAAAAGAAGAGAGATGGGTGGGTGGGTGGAGAAAAAGGGGGAAGTCTGGAAGGCGGCAGGAGGGCGAGTGCCTGAGGGAGGCCGGAGGCGGCCTTATAAGGGAAGGGAGGAGGGCGACAGCAGGTGAGGTGTGAAGGCTGCCGGCCCGGGGGAGGGGGGGGGGGAAAGGTGGCGAGCATAGCGGGGCCGTCGGTTGAGGCGGCGATGCACGAATGGGACTGCGTGGCAGAGGGCGGGGGAGGGAGCGAGTCGTGGCGGCGTCGGGCGAGGTGTCAAGCTGCGCGACAGCCGGCCCGGGGGAGGGTCTCCTCCTTTCCTCGCATCAAACGCAATGCTACGCATTACGACCGATGCGCGAAAAGGAGGAAAGCAAGACAGGGGTGGAAAAAGAGACGTTTATTGAGCGCCTCAGGAAATACAGAGGACAGGTTAGATACAATGGTACAAAAGGTAAGCGGCTCATGAGGAGCAATGCAATATGACAGTAAACAGGGGCTCATAAGGAGCAGTGCAATAATGAGGATAAAGGGCTCATAAGGAGCTGGTAGAGAGTCAGTGTGGGGCTCAGAAGGGTAACAGGGAAGAGAAGTAAATAAAGAACAAGGATAAAATGATGATGAGCGGAGTAACTAAGGAGCAGAGTTCAAAAGTCAGTGGAGTGAGGGGGTGCCGAGGAGCACTCCACCAAAAGTAGGAGAGGGCTTGAGGCGCGCCCGAGGTGATGATCCGAGGCGGGGGTCCGGAGGTGGAGGTCTGGGCGGAGAAAGCTGGCGGCGCGCCCGAGGCGGAGCAGGTGGGGCGGGCCGGCCGAGCGGTGGGCCGTGTCGGGGGTCAGGCTCCCTCTCGGGGCGGGGAGTGTCAGGGGCCTGCATCGACAGGGAGCGGGCGGCCAAAAAAGGGAAGGGCCGCTCCTTGGCGGGATCCGGTGAGGAGGTCCGACCAGGGTCGATCAGGGGGGCAGCGAACTCCTCGGGGCTGGATGGGGTGGTGGTCGGGGTCTGGGCGGAGTTGAAGGCGGTGTCGTGAGGATCGGTGGCAGAGGGTTCCTCCTGAGGCTGGGCTGGGATGCGGTCCGAGGTGTGATTCCCGAGGTGATGATCCTCGGCTGGGGCTTGGCGGCGCTGCGTTCGATGGTCACTGGGAGGTTGTCGGCTGGGCTTGCGGGGCTGTCGGCAGTGGTGGGGGTGAGGCGCCGGAGGGGTCCCCCCGGGCCGGCTGGGGGAGGCCGGCGGATCAAAAATCCGCCGAGGTGGGGGGGGTCTGGCGCTCACGGGCTTGCTTGGTGATGCAGTCGGCCTCGGAGTGCATAGTGAGTACGCGCCTCACGTTTGCGCAGTAGGCGCATGCGTGACGGTGCTTGTCCCCCGCCTCGCCGTGGGCTTCCCCGACGGAAGCCCGATCGCACGAGGCGGGGTCTCGGTTCCAGGCCGGGCAGGGAGCCCCGTGAGTGAGCCTGTCGTAGGCGACTCGGGCGTCGACTTGGACTCGGGTGGCTCGGTGTGGAGGGTCGAGTGGGCGGGGTGCGGTGGCGGTTGTCTGCTGAGGTGGCATCGCTATGCATTCTACCCTAAGGAGGTTGAGGGCCACTGGGTCGTGCCCCCCGTGGGGGAGTCGGCCGTCCGCGATCCAAGTAAACACCGTCTCGGAATAATGGCGGACGGTCGCCCACGGGTAGACGAGGTGATCCTGGAGGACGGTGAGGATGTGGTGATGTAGTCCGGGGGCGGAGTGGGCGGGGAAGTCGGGGTGGTTGATGAGGGAGAGAAGGGCGAGGTTATACTCGTCCTTCGTCGCTTCCCCCCTCTTCACCGACTTCCTCTCCGCCCCCCTCTGCACAAGGTCACAAGGAAACACATAATCAACCGGAATACCTTGCCGCCTCACTGAGTAGCGCGCCTCGGCGGAGGCCAAGATCTCCCTGACGGCGTCGGCTGCGGATACCGGAGTGTGCTGTGCAGGCTCCTGGTGGTAGGCCGGGGATGTCGGCAGGGGAGCATGGCCGCCGATGTGCTGATACCGCTCGTACTGCGGATGGGCGGCTCCCGGCAGGGCTGCTGGCGGCGGCGGCGGCGGCCTGGGACCCACCGAGGCGCGCGCCCGAGGTGTGGGGGCCGGGGCGACCCGATGTCTGGGTGCGGGGGAGGGCGCCTCGGCGGTGGGCCGCGCCTCCCCGTTCTGCATGTCGTCGATCCGTGCGTGGAGGTCCCGTTGATCCAGCCGCATGCGCTGTAGTTCCTCCAGGATGGCGTCGATGCCCGAGGCGTGTGAGGTGCCCGGCGGTGAGGGGGTCGCCGGGGCGGAGGGGGGTGACTCTCCCGCCTCGGGGTTGTAGCCGGTCCCGGGGTGCCGTGGGCGGCTGCCCGTGCGCCCTTTCGTCCTTTTCCCTTTCCTGGCATAGTGTAGAGGTCCGAGGTGAGCCAAATAGGAAAAGGGGAGAAGTCTGGAAGGCGGCAGGAGGGCGAGTGCCTGAGGGAGGCCGGAGGCGGCCTTATAAGGGAAAGGAGGAGGGCGACAGCAGGTGAGGTGTGAAGGCTGCCGGCCCGGGGGAGGGGGGGGGGGGGAAAGGTGGCGAGCAGCGGGCGTCGGGTGAGGCGCGAATGCTGCGCGGCAGAGGGCGGGGGAGGGAGCGAGTCGCGGCGGCGTCGGGCGAGGTGTCAAGCTGCGCGACAGCCGGGGCGGGGGAGGGTCTCCTCCTTTCCTCG
>CM059186.1:20810738-20954042 GCA_030323885.1 Branchipolynoe longqiensis
TCAGAGGGTTCGAATCGCACGATCTACAAAAATGGGACGGACGCTGAACTCATTCGGCCATCCCGTCTGGTCCATGTACTGGGTGATTTTCTTTGAAATTCCCACAGTGTTCGAGATGTATGACTCCCAACTAGAAAATTCGGCAGAAACAGGAACTTTTAAGAGCATATTTATCACCCACCAGAAGATTACATCAACGTTCGAGTCAATAACAGAAGTACATTATCTTCAGACCATGGTGAAACCCAATACCTCCCACAAGAGTATCAAGTACCAGAATGTGCCCTTCCCCCATATTACCACACACTGAAAGTCCATGTCTCAAATACATATCTACCTCATACTCCCGTCACACTAGACTTCCGACCTCTTTGCGACCACTTGTGACCCCCCAAGAAATGGGTCGTCACAAAGCAGTCCTCAGTGTTCGTCGACCTCCTAGCGACCATTTTAGTCGCTTGTTTGTTTGTTGTTGTTTTACGTCCTAGCAACATCTAAGGTCATATCAGGACGGGTACCGACTTGTGACAGTGCACACTCATGCCGACTTTATAGTACTGCCCCACTGGGAAATCAGGCCGCCGGCACCATGACCCGATGTCCCACTTAGTCACATTATCCTGACACTGAGCTACCCAGTCCTTGCCCTATCCTATTAATGCTGAGCGCCAGGCTAGGAAGTGACAAGTACCAATTTTAAAGTCATTGGTTTGACTCGACCGGGAACCGAACTCCCGACTTTCCACACGCGAGGCCCACGCTCTACCGATTAGGCCACCGCGCCCGGTCATTTTAATCACAAGGAGGTTGGAGGTGTTGCACCAAAACCCTACTTGTGACCAAAATGGTCGGCAGGAAGTTGCCAACTGTTTTC
Organism: Branchipolynoe longqiensis; assembly: GCA_030323885.1. Lineage (NCBI taxonomy): Eukaryota > Metazoa > Annelida > Polychaeta > Phyllodocida > Polynoidae > Branchipolynoe > Branchipolynoe longqiensis. Next base: position 20,811,613 of record CM059186.1, read on the forward strand.
CTAGGTTGGTGATCGGTCACTGACTGAGCGCCAACCACCTGCAACCACTTGGCGATTGGTCGGTGACTGATTTGCGACTGATCTGCAATCGAACGTCGACTGGTTACAAACCAGTCCCCAATCACTTGCCGACCGATCGCCAACCATATTGTTTATTTGGAAGCCCACAATATATCTATGTTTGTATACATATGTAGTGGTGCAATGTTAAAAATAAGAAAGAAAGAGGAACGCAGGTTTGGATTTATTTGTTTTTACGCACACTCTCCCCACTTCACCCTATCATGGCAGGGGTCTTAAAACTACTTCACCCTATCATGGCATGGGTCTTAAACCTACTTCACCCTATCATGGCAAGGGTCTTAAAACTACTTCACCCTATCATGACATGGGTCTTAAAACTACTTCACCCTATCATGGCAGGGATCTTAAAACTACTTCACTATATCATGGCATGGATCTTAAAACTACTTCACCCTATCATGGCAGGGTTCTTAAAACTACTTCACCCTATCATGGCAGGGGTCTTAAAACTACTTCACCCTATCATGGCAAGGGTCTTAAAACTACTTCACCCTATCATGGCAGGGATCTTAAAACTACTTCACCCCATCATGGCAGGGGTCATAAAACTACTTCACCCTATCATGGCATGGGTCTTAAAACTGCATAGTCTGATGAAGCTTTTTTTTCTTCAAATTTTTATTCCAGTTGAATAACAACTTTTTTTAGCACCGAGGTCTTCCAGCCTTAACAATTATAGTGCATATGAACTATTTATGGATGAGATGATGAGATGGTATGAACAATATAGACAATAGTAGGTTAAAATCAGGCATTACAGATATAGTGAGGATCTTATTTTGCACATGTAGACTGGAGAATAGCCATTTACTTTTAGACTATATCAGCGACTTGATGATAATACCTGTCAGGAGAGATTAAAGTGTATAGCCCGATGAAAACATAACATTTTCAAAACCAACATAATGATCTAGATTTGATTCTACATCTCTAACTTAGATGCTGGTGCGCTTATTAAACATGTGTCGTCATATATAAGGTGATTCTGAGTCAATTAATGGAACCTGTTACTGCAGAAGCCTATAGTGCTAGAGTTTTGGCAAGCTTACCAAAATTAATTTGATGCGCGACAAGGAAGGACGAGGAAGCGTGTGTGGATAAAAGGCATTTTATTCAGAAATGCCGAGATAAACATGGATAAATTAGCAGTCATCAAGCATGAGTATCAGAGATCAATATAATGTGCAATATATGAGGCATCAGCATGGAACAATGACATATATGAGGTATCAGCATGGAAATATGTAAATGTCAATAAGAGTAATGTCTAATAGTTGGGTCCGGAAGGTGGATCCGAGGAGCCCTCCACCGTATGATGGAGAGTTGGTGTATAGGGATGGTGGGTGGGGAAAAAGGAGTGGAGGAGTAGAGTGTCTGGAGGCAGGAGGGGAGTGGCCTGAGGCGGCCTCGGGGCTGGTTTTAAGGGCGGGAAGCGCGAGAGATAAGGTAATGGCCAACGGCTGGAGGAAGAGGGGGGGGGGGTCCTCCCTCGCCTCGCATCAACCGCAATGCGAGCATTACAACCGATGCGCGACAAGGAAGGACGAGGAAGCGTGTGTGGATAAAAGGCATTTTATTCAGAAATGCCGAGATAAACACGGATAAATTAGCAGTCATCAAGCATGAGTATCAGAGATCAATATAATGTGCAATATATGAGGCATCAGCATGGAACAATGACATATATGAGGTATCAGCATGTAAATGTCAATAAGAGTAATGTCTAATAGTTGGGTCCGGGAGGTGGATCCGAGGAGCCCTCCACCAAGACGGAGGAGAGGGCTCGAGGGGCCGCCGAGGGGGTGAGGCGGGGCACGTAGGCATGCACTACCTCGGAGGTCCATGTCCCCTGGGCCATGATGTCGGAGATGTCGACGCCGGCGGCATGGCAGGCCTGGGCGGCGCGTCGGCGGAGGCTGTGGAAGGTGAAGGCCTCGGCCCCCGGGACGCCTCGGGCACGAAGGGCGCCTCGAAGGAGGGCGGTGAGGGACCGCGGGTCGAGGGGGCGGCCCGAGGGCATGATGAATGCCGGGGCGTCGGAAGGCGCGGGATGCTGCAGGGCGGCAGCATTCCAGGCGGTGAGAGGGCAGAGCCCGGGCCTCAGGCAAGCGGGGATGATATCGTCTTGGAGGTCCTGACGGTGATCCGGAGGCCCCCGGGGGCCGGAAGCACGTCGCCGCGGGTGATGGTGTGGGGACCGCCCCAGCCCTCGGGACTCGGCGACAACAGGTTCGACTGTCGCAGCATGCCGAAGTACCCGAGGAGGAGGGCGGCCCGAGGGACGAGCGAGGCCGGGCCCGTCTGAGCGAGGTGGGAGATGACGAGGGTGAGGTGGTGCGGCATCAGGGGGCGCCTGGGGTGGAACATGGCCGGAGGCGCGCTCGCCTCCTCGGCAGACGTCCTTGGCGAGGGTCGAGTCGAAGGCGGCGGGGGCCCCCCCGGCGGCCTCGACCCAGGAGCGCGCTCCGGAGAGGGCGTTTTTGATGGATACAGGGGCGAGGCCGCGGGCACAGAGGGAGGCCGCATATGTGGCGACCTCGAAGTTGGAGGGGCCGAGGGGGGCGAGCCGGGCGACGGAGTATGCCACGTAGTCCTGAGCCTGGCATCGACGGTTCCTCCAGGTCGCGGGGGCGAGGGAGGCGAGGCGGCGGCGGGCGACGCCATCGACCTCGGCCGGGGAGAAACCTGGGATCAAAGCCAGGGATTAAATGGGAAGGCGTCGTGTGAGGGGTATAGGCGGTGAAGCCCGAGGCGGGCCATGCCGGTGCGGGCCACCTCGGCCCAGGGCCCGTCGAGGTGGGCGTGGCTGAGGGCATCGGCGAAGACCAGGTCCGCCCCGGGCTTGTGCACTATGTTGAAGGTGAAGCAGCCCGTCGCCGCGAGGAGCCAGAGCTCCCGGTTACAGGTTCCGAGGGTGGGGTGGCGGACGCAGCCCGAGGTGAGGGAGGCGGAGGCCATATTGTCCGTGTTGACAATGACGGTGGCCCCCGCGACGTCATCCGGGAGGAGGGCGCGGAGGGCGACGACGAGGTTGACCGCCTCCAGCTCATGTATGTCGGGGAAGCGCGCCCGGAACTCCGAGGTGTACGCACTCAATGACGTAGGTGCGCCCCGCCGGCGCGCGGAGGAGGTGGAGCCCGTTCGAGGTGCGGCCGTAGAGGGCGAACCACCTCAGGTCCCGGAGGGCGTCGCCGTCGAGGGTGAGTGAGGAGCAGCTGAAACAGCCGCGCAGCACCCCGAGGAGGCGACTCATGAACCTCCGGGCGGAGAGGACGCAGCTGCCCATGTGGTTCAGGCGCCCGAGGAGACTGCAGATCGCGGCGAGTGATGGCGGGGCTGGTGAGGCGGGCCTCGCAGGAGAGGATGAGGTCGTCGACCTTGTCGGGGGCGATGCGTATTGTCATCGCCTCGCTGTCGAGGGCGAAGCCCAGCCAGGAGAGGCGGACAGCGGGGGGATGACATTTCCCGGGGGCCACGTCGAGCCCGAGGGCGGCGGCGAGGGCGAGGAAGGCATCAAAGGCCTGGCAGGCCCTGAGGTACGAGGCCTCGCACCCGACAAAATCGTCGACATATACGAGGATGTGGAAACCGTCGCGCCTCATGATCCAGGCGACGGCGGCGGTCAACGGGGCACAGGCCACGCCCGAGGAGCGGCAGCCGAATGGGAGGGCGAGGTCGATATATACGTTACCGTCTAGAGTAACCCCGTACAGGGGGCAGGCGAGGGGGTCTGCGCGCAGTTGCCGGGAGGCCCGCGATATGTCGGCCGACCAGAGGTATGCACCGGGGCCCTCTCCCATGAGGCGGCAGCCGAGCTCGGCGACTGAAGGGAGGGTGTAAGTGTGAGGTTTCCCGAGGTATTCTCGGCGGGGGATGCCGGCGTTGACACTGGCCCCGGGAGGGAAGGAAAGGTCGACGATGACCCACCTCTTACCCGGGTCGGATTTAGGGCGGGTCATCATCGGGGAGACGTGAGTCCAGGGTGTGAAGGGAGGGACGGTGAAGGGGCCCGTGAGGGCGCCGAGGGCGAGTTCTGTTTTAATGAAACTCTGTATGTGTGGGGCGTGCTCGGGGGCTCGCTGTGGTTGGTGAAGGTTGGTCGGGGTGGGGGGGGGGGAAGAGGCGGTGAAGTTTGAGGGGAATCTGAACTTGAGGAGGTCGAGGAGGACAGGGTCGGGGTATTCGCTGAGGCGGGCACGCCAGGCGCGGATGTGGAGGCCAGAGGAAAGGGGGATGCAGGCGGCCAAAAAGTTAGGGAGGCCCGCTTCCCTGAGTGCGGCGCATGCGCATGCGCGGGTGAAGGTGGGGTAGCAGGCCCAGGCCTCGCTAGAGGCATGGGGCCAGATGGCGAGGAGGGTGGGGCGGTATTGTTGAGGAGAGGGGCTGCAGGAGGGGGCGGCGGGAAGGGTGTCTTGAATGTGGGGGTCGACTACATCGGTGATATGCTGACTGAGGTCGTCGTGGGGGGGTGGGGGGGGGGGGGCAGGGGGGGAGGAGGTGCGGTGAGGGAGGTTGAGATGGGCGGCGAAGGTGGTGGTGGTGGGGTGGGGGGAGGGGTGGGGTAGTCGGCATCGGGGGGGAGGCCGGGAAGATGGGTTAGGTAGGCTGTGTCGCCGGGGGAGTGTGTAGGGCGGCGGCGGTGTCTGCGGCGAGGTGGGCGCTGGGGGAGGGCGGCGTGGTGGGGGTAGTGGTGTTGGTTGTGGCCGCCAGCTGGCGGGCCGGGCTGGGCAGTGACCGGATGCGGGCCGGCCGCTTCGGGGGGAGCGTGGGTGGCGTGGGTGGCATGGGTGGCGTGGGTGGCCGCCGGGGCGGCAACTTCACAGGCGAGGCCTGTGGTGAGAGTGTGGTGTGTGGTGGCCGGGTGGTCGGCAGAGATGAGAGCGGTGTGGCGGTTGGGTGCAGTGTGGCAGTCTGAGGGAGGGTCTGTTCGGTCCCGGTGGGCGGTGGAGTGGTCGTGGCGGGCGGTTGGGGGGGGGGGTCTTTGAAGCCGGGTAGGGTGCGGGCTCCGCCACGGCGGGGGGGCGGGCAGTTTGGGGTTCTGCGGTCGGGGCGCGTGTCGGATCGGAAGGCGGGGAGATGTGAGGCGCCGGCGAGATAAGAGGCGGCGAGATGTGAGGAGGGTCGGTTGTGGGTGTCTGGGGGTCGGCAAGTGGGCTTGGGTGGGGCCGGCTGGGTCCCTCCGGGCCGGGCTGGAGGGGACGGCGGATTAAAAATCCGCCGCGGGGGCGAGGTCAGGGGCCCCGTGATCGCGGCCTCTCTTGCTGAGGCACACGGCCTCTGAGTGTATGGTGAGGATTTTCCTCACGTTTGCGCAGTACGTGCAAGCGTGTCGATATCTCGACGCCCCCTCCCCATGTGTCTCGCCGGCGTCCGCCCGATCGCACAAGGCGGGGTCACGGATCCATGAAGGGCAGGGGGTGCCGTGGGACTCTCGGCTGAAGGGAATCCGACTGTCGGTCTGGGGGCGTGTCTGAGGTCTGGGGGGGTGTGGGGGGTCGGGCTGGGTCGGAGGGGCGGGTGGGGGCGGGCAGGGAGGTGATGGGGGTGGTGAGGGCCTCCATACGGACCATGTTAATTGCCATGGGATCCTGCCAGCCGTGGGGGAGCCTACCGTCCGCGATCCATGTGAATACCGTCTCGGAGTATCGGCGGACGGTAGCCCAGGGGTGTATGAGATTGTCCCGGTGGATGGTGAGGGCGTGGTGGCTGAGTCCGGGAAGGGAGTGGGCGGGGAAGGCGGGGTGTGCCTCCAGCATTCGGAGGGCGAGGGTGTACTCGTCCTTGCTCGCCTCCCCTCGCTTCACCGCCTTCCTCTCCGCTCCCCATTCTATTAAGTCACAGAGGAAGATGTAGTGGGGGAAATACCTTTGCGTCGACCGGCATGCTGAGTGTCGGCCGAGTCGAGTATCTCCCAGACCGCCTCGGCCGCGGTGGTGGCGGTGTGGGCCGCGGTAGTGTAGAGGGGGCGGTGCCTCCCCTGCCGCAGGGGGCGGCGGTTGAGTCGAGGGGGCACCCCTGGTGAACTTCTCGTACTGGTGGTGGATCGCCCCCGGAGCCGCCGGCAGGGGCGGCGGAGGCGGGTGTGCCCCCCCCCCCCCCACGGTGTGGGGGCGGGGCGCCGGGGCGCCTGTGCAGTGTGGGTCTGCAGAGGCGGGGCCGGAGGGAGGGCGGCAGCCGGCACGGCGTGGGCCTGCTGGGGCGTCTGCTGAGGGGGCGTGGCTCCGCGCGCGTCCCGTGCATCGATCGTGGCGAGTCTCACCGAGAGTCGCTCCAGGGCCGCCACTGTGTCGAGGAGGGTGGCCTGCATCGTCTGGCCCCATTCCGAGGGGGGGTCGCCCGATGAGGGGCCGGCGGCCCTCGGGGGCACGGGGGCCCTCGGGGGCGGCGAGCTTGCCTCTGATATCCGTTGCGCCTCCCTACGTGCGGCGCGCCTCCCTCGGCCTCGTCCGTTAGGCATGGTGTAGCATGGTGTGTGTATGCCAAAGAAAAAGGAGTGGAGGAGTAGAGTGTCTGGAGGCAGGAGGGCGAGTGGCCTGAGGCGGCCTCGGGGCTGGTTTTAAGGGCGGTAAGCACGGGAGATTAGGTAATGGCCAACGGCTGGAGGAAGAGGGGGGGGGGTCCTCCCTCGCCTCGCATCAACCGCAATGCGAGCATTACGACCAATTTAGCATGTTTCCGTTTCAAATATCTCAAAAGTTAAATTTAAAATAAAAGTTACTTCAAACTAAAATAAGGTAGATTATAATGAACAACCTAATGTTTATCTAGAAAAATGAGAGAAACTCAAAACCATCGGACTATGCAACTTCAATATAATGGGCATGACTTGCTGATACAGGTAGTCATGGATTTTGGATTATGCAAATAATGGTTGCACGACTCATTTAAATTGTCTTGGTTAATTATATGATAGTTACATTTTCAAAACCAAAACAATTATCTAGATTCGATTCTACGTATCTAACTTAGATACTGACCCGACTATTAAGCACTTGTTGCCACATAGAAAGGAATACTGAGCCAATTTAATACAACTTGTTACTTCAGAAACCTATCATGTTAGAGTTTTTGGCATGCTTGCCAAATCTAATTTTCCACATTTGTACTTCAAATATCTCAAAACCTAGCCATTTGAAATAAAAGTTACTTCAAACTAAAGTAAGGTAGATTATAACAATCAATTCAATATACAGTAAAACCTGTAAATAGACCGACCGTCGCAACGATTTTAAGTGGTCCCTTTATGGAGGTGGTCGGTTTAGGGAGTTAGAATATGGTTACAGTGGTATTGTTAAGACCCAAATAAAGCGATCGACATATGGGAGTGTTTGATCTGTGGAGGTGGTCGGTTAGAGAGATTTTACTGTACTTATCTCAGTAAAATGACAGAAACTCAAAACCATCGGACTAGGCAACTAACTAGTGGATGGGTTATAACTTATATACCAACATTGGTATTTCGGAAGAGAAGAAAACCTCTCTAACTGACCACCTCCACAGATTGACCACTCCCCTATATCAATCAGATTATTTGAGTCCCAAACGATCGCCCATATAATACCATTGTAACGATTACAAAAACTCCCTAGACTGACCACAACCATAAATGGACCATTTAAAGACGGTCCAGCGGTCGGTCGATTTAGAGAGGTTTTACCGTATTGCGGAATCAACACGCCAATCTGCTACTACTTCTGTTTCTGCTGCTCCTCCTCCTCTATAGACACTTTGAGTGTTTATGTTTACATCATACAATTGTGTTGAATGAGCTTGGGCTCATTCGAGGTCATTGCAGGGCACATTAGACAGGGAAGCCGTTGGGCCCCCCCCCCCCCACGCCCCTTCTCTCCTTCCCCCTTCGTCTCTCCCTGGCCCCCCTCCCACGTCCGCCACCCCCCGGGTAGGGCGTGGCATTGGGAGGGGGGGGGGTCTCTCTGGGAAGGGGACCACAACCAATAATACCACATGCCAATCATGCCTCGCCTCCTCATTACACAACTCCCATTCGTCAGCACCCCTGACACACCCTCTCTCAACACCCAATCACAATCCTCCAAAGCTGAGCCCCCTCAGCTTCTCACCTCACTTCGTCACTCCGCTCATCTCCACCGGACTGACCACTAACCTCCTTTTTCCCCCACCCACCCACTCCGCCGAGATTTTAAGACATTAGATTATATAATTTTAATAATAATTTAATTAATGACATTTAACCTTAAATAGATATACATGATTATTACTGTTAATAATTAAGTAACTGTTGCCAACCGCTAGTTTCTCTGTCATTATTCAACTAAACTCAATTTTTCATTTGTCTCATCTCCCCTCACCTCCCTAACATCCCTCACCACTCCGATCACCACATGACATTTTCCCTGCAGCATTCGGATGCCACACTTGAAAATGTAAAGCCCTCGGGGGCTGCCCGGAATAAAGCCATGTCCTCCAACTCATGCTTCCCTGTCGTGTGTGCTATAGACTGTAATGCCCGCACATGCGCATTGCCTGGTTGGCAGAAGAAACCAGTAAACATAGCCAACATTACTAGAATGAAGAAGCTGGATTATGGTTTTATGGCTTGTATTTATTTAGGCTTATGTATATATTTACATTTCTTCGTTTATATATTTATTTATTCTTCACACTGCTTTGTAAGCATTGGCCAGGCACACCACGTGACAACAACACAGTGAGCTCAGATTCACTGCATTCACAAATCTGTCAAAAACTACAGATCGTTTGTAAGTTTTAGCTGGGTTGTGGTTCGGGATCTATGGGCTTTATTTATTGATTCGCAATGCTTTGGAAGCAAAAGGAAAGTTTGTTTTATTTAACGATGCCTCCAGAGCACATTGATTTTTATCATCAGCTATTGGACGTCATTCTGACATATTTCTTTGGAGGAAAACCTGCTGCCACCACATAGGCTCCTCCTTCCAATAAGCAGCACGGGGTCTTTAATATGCAATTCCCCACGACAGGACAGCACACACCACAGCCTTTGATGAACCAGTTGTGGACCACTGGTTGGAATTGAAACTAGCCCAAACTGCAAATGGGTCTACTGAGTTGGATCGATCTCAGGTGGACACTCTACCGCCTGAGCTACGTCTCGCTCCCCTCTTGGGGAGTATCGGGCAGGCACACACATTGACACAAACATAAAGAGCTGAAATCTAGTGCGTTTGACAGTTATTCCCAGTTTGAAAATCATAAAAATGATTAATTCAATTGAAGTATTGCTATATTGGTTTCTAATATTCTATGCAAAACAACAATCATATGCTTTGTTTTGCCAACCAGGGCCATTTTGGGTGTGAGTCCCGTAATAGTGATGTCACTGGTCAACCTGTATATACCATAGTTACCTGCGCACGCACAACGCGCCCTCTGTCGCCGAGCCGCTCACTGGTTGGCAGTGGTGTAAGTCCTGATAGTGCGCTCCAAGCCCACCAGGGGGCGCCCTGCTGTCCTGCTGACAGAAAACTGTGGCGCAGTGGCTCGTCCGACTGTTGGTCCCTTTGCGCTTACGCCGTTACCGCTTTTTGAAAGAATCTTCTTGGTGGTCATCTCGGGCGTACATCCTCCCGAAAAGGGCCACTTGTATGTAGTCCGCGTGGTCAGTAGAGTCAGTAGCGTCGTTGTGGTCAGTAGCATTGGTGTGGTCAGTAGCATCGGTGTGGTTGCTAGAATCGGTGTGGTCAGTAGAGTCGGTGTGGTTAGTAGAGTCAGTAGCGTCGTTGTGGTCAGTAGCATTGGTGTGGTCAGTAGCATCGGTGTGGTTAGTAGCATCGGTGTGGTTGCTAGAATCGGTGTGGTCAGTAGAGTCGGTGTGGTTAGTAGAATCGGTGTGGTCAGTAGAGTCGGTGTGGTCAGTGTATTCAGTATGCTCAGCAGGTCGGTATGCTCAGTAGCGTTGGTGTGGTCAGTAGCGTCGGTGTGGTGAGCACCGACTCACCAGCCACCAGCGTGAGCACTGTCCCTGCGCAGTGAGGCCCCACCCGGCATGCACTTGGGGCTTAATGAGTCCGAAGTCCACCACTAGGGGCGTAATCGATTAACACGACCCGGGTGACTCGGGTCACCCGAGTCGTCAGAATTTCAAATCGAACACTGCGAGTGGAGTCGAGAAATACACGTGCCGTGTGCAAAACGACCGGACCCAGTAACCCTTCTTGACCGGGGTTTGCTAGGAGCAATGATGTCACATCTGTGCTGGTACCTTTAGGATAACAGCTACCAGAACAACGCCGACGTGTGTACCAGACGGGATGGCCGAATGAGTTATGCCAGGTACACACCTACCATATACGATTCACGCACTAAAACTGACTGCCCGACGCGACTCGTCACGACCAATTTCCCGACTAAAACTGACGACAGGGGGTGAACATATATACCGACTGGGGCGCGCACATATACCGTCCCGTTTCGCGACTGCGATCCACGCACCTGGTGTGTTTAGCACGAACTGCATTAGCATCAGCGCCTCCTAGCAGTTGGTGAGCAATTTGAGAGCATCAACGCAAGATGGCGCAAGATGGCGCCATGTCTGTTTCGCTACACACAACTGGTGTCTGTGGCGCAAACTATCCTGAGCGGTTGTTGAGCAGGAAAGCAAAGATGGCGCCGCGTTCAGCTGATCAAAAGAGAAAAGTTGCTGTCGGGCTTGCACTGCTTGCGATGCGTCAGATTCGACGTCGTAAGATAGGTCGGCAAGTGTGGGTTCGTCCACACATTGCTCAGCGTGACCAGCTTGGTGCATTCAACACCCTGGTGGCTGGATTACGTGCGGATGAACCACACGCGTTCACAAACTATAGCAGGATGCCGTCGGAGCAGTTTGACCAGTTGCTCAGCCTTGTAGAAGGTCGCATCGCCCGTCAGAATACAAGGTTTTGGACGTCGATCTCGGCTGCGGAGAGGCTTGCCATCACCCTACGATTCCTGGCCACAGGTTAGAATTTACTTTGTTTTATACATTCGTTTATTTCTGACTTAGTGTGTGTGGGGGGTGGGGGGGGCACACATATCTAACCGTACAATATAATTTCAGGGTGCCCCATGTCTGTTCCAGGATATAGTTGCTATGAGCTCACATTACTAAAGTCCTTATGCACACCCATCTAGGTGAATCGTTCACGAGCATATGCTACCAGTTCTGCTGACATTACCATAATCGTCATCCATGTTTCTAGGTGAATCTTCAAGAGCATAAGTTACCAGTTCCGTGTGGGGGCGACCACCATCGGCAAGATTGTCCCCGATACATGCGACGCCATCTACGAATCACTGAAGGATGACTACTTCAAGGTAACATTTGTTTTGTTAAGTTTCTTTTATTGGGTTTCACACAACTTTTGTATCGAATACTGCAAACCAACTGAAACTAAATACTTAAACAATTGTAATTGTCTCGATAACTTAATCGCCAAACGTTCCACACTTGGACATTATGATAAAATAAAATGGTTTGTTACTGTTGAACTGTCTCGTAAATTGAATACTGCAAACCAACTAAAACTAAATACTTAAACAATTGTAATTGTCTCGATAACTTAATCGCCAAACGTTCCACACTTGGACATTATACTGTCTCGTAAATTGAGGATGCTAACCATCATTTTGTGCTTGTACAATATTAGTACGAAAATTTATGTTACATTAATTTTGATATTCACTACAACTGAAAATTTAATCGCGAAACTAACTACTAGAACCGACTACAACTTTTATATTTGGAAGACTAGAACGGACTAAAACTGATAACTTAAGTGAATTTCGACTACTAAAACCAATTGAAAATATCGCGAAACGGGAAGTTTTATGCTACATTATTTTTTATACTCACTACAACTGAAAACTTAAATCACTACAACTGAAAACTTAAATCGCGAAAACTTATGTTACATTGATTTTGATATTTACTACAACTGAAAACTTAATCGCGAAACGCAAAACTAATTACGACAACCGACTAAATCTTTTATATTTGGAACACTAGAACCGACCAAAAAATAATAACATAGGTGAATTTCGAATTTTGTATACTAAAACTGATTAAAAATACAACTGTAAACGGAAAACTTATATCGATTTAAAGAATTAATTTGGAAACTCGGGATATTCATCCGAACCTAACATATTTATATACGAAAAGGAGGAACCGGGGACGGACCTATGGACGTCGGTCCCGGAGGTTCCTGTTGACTGAGCAATGTCTTCTTGTTGGGTTTTGCTCACAAGCTCGAGCATTTTCATGCTGCCACGGAAGCATGCATGCTCAATGTCGTTTTGTACGATTAGGAGTACGCGTGGATCCGTTATTTTGCGCAACTTCATCGCAATGTTCTTGCTGCAGACGGTTATTGCATCGTCCGGCTCTGCGTTGCTTTCCTGTAGGTTCTGAAGAACGAGCTCCGTCAACTCGTTCTCTCTAGTGTCGGCGTCCGCTCGCTTTCTTTTGTTTTTTTTTCCTCCATTCTTGGGTGGACTTTGGGGTGATCACCAGGTTAGATTCGACGTCTTCCTGTTCGTCTGCGATGATACTGGCACTTTGCAACGACGACATGCTTTGTGATTCCACGTCCTCGGCGTTGTTGGTCATCTCCTCACCGAGGTCCTGCATGCGTGAAGAGAGAAACAATTTTTTCATTAACAAAAATGCTGTATATTTTATCGTCTTTTTATTTTTGTTTTTACAGACCCTGTCCACCCAGGATGAGTGGAGGAAGGTCGCTGATCTGTTCATGACCCGGTGGAACTTCCCAAACTGCATGGGCGCCCTGGATGGGAAACATATACATATAAAGCCACCTGCACATTCCGGGTCATCGTTCTATAACTACAAAAACACGTTCAGCATCGTTCTCATGGCACTAGTGGACGCAGATTACCGATTCATCTACGTCGATGTGGGCTGCAATGGCCGTGTTAGTGACGGAGGAGTTTTTGCTGGGTGCACCCTACAGCAAGCACTGGAGAAGCATGCGCATTCCTTCCCACCCCCCCAACCTGTCCCCGGAGACGATCGGCCCCTGGGGCATTTCATTGTGGCAGACGATGCGTTTCCCCTGAAGGAGTACATAATGAAGCCGTTCAGCCATAGAGAAATGCGAATGGATCACCGGATCTACAACTACCGACTGTCGCGCGCCCGAAGTGTAGTCGAGAACGCCTCCGGCATTATGTCGAACCGATTCAGAGTATTTCTGACTAACATTGCCCTAGCCCCAGACAAGGTGGAGAAGATCGTGATGGCAAGTTGTGCGCTTCACAACTTCCTGCTTGAGAAGATCGGGAGCACAGCAAATATAGACTATGAGGACCCCACGACGCACTCTGTAACTCCCGGTAGCTGGAGAACTGACAGAGTGCTCAGCCAGGCGCCACTCCCCTCAGGAACAAACTCTACACAACGCGCAAAAACGCAAAGTGACTACTTGGTCGAGTATGTGAACTCACCGACCGGGTCTGTGCCGTGGCAGTCGGCCATGATTTAGATAACTTTACTCCTAATGTTAATTAAGCCGTTAGATTAGATTAAGAACTCATAATGTATTAACTATTGATAGGTATCCTTACCTCATCAGTTTCTTGGCTGCAGCTTGGCGCGGGGAGTTGGTGGTTAGTCACACTCTGTCGTTTCTGCACGTGGGGCGCAAGGAATGACAGCGCGACCTGGATCCATGTCTGCCGTGTCGTCAGTCGCTTCCCCTCAGCGCCGACGCAGGTTGTTTTCGGAACCGTGTGTATTGCGTCCGGAGGTTCGTCATCCTCTTCTGGATGGACGTCGCTGTAAAAACAAATTGTACGAGTCTTGTAATGTATATTAGCGAAACAGTTTGCATTTGTTACAAATAATAAATGGTAAAATCAGCAACATTTATTCTTTACATATGTGTTATTGATAGCCCGGTAACTGTGAGTTGGAAAATATATTATAATATCTAGTTTAATGCAATTTGAAAGTACGATCGACGGCGTTCTGCGGCCGCCATCTTGTCATGTAGCATTCTTACGGGAGCCACACTTTCGCGAATAAGTTTCGCGATTAAGTGATGCCTAATTTCACAATCTAAACATGTATTCTTTACATATGTGTTATTGATAACCCGCTAACTTTGAGTTGAAAAATATATTATAATATCTTATAATATCTAGTTTAATGCACTTTAAAAGTTCAATCGACGGCGTTCTGCGGCCGACATCTTGTCATTTTGCATTCTCACTGGGGCCACAGTTTCGCGAATAAGGTTCGCGATTATGTTTCGCCATTAAGTGACACATTATTTCACAATCTAAGGAGTTTTTATAGACTATGTTGTCATTCACCTGTGTACTACAAGAACTGGGTGAATCCTTTATCGGGAAAGTTACAAGACATGTAACCAACTTTTAGCTAGCTAGCATACGTCGTAGCCAATTTACGGCCACTGGCGCATTTCGCACCAATGTTGACAAACAAAAAACCGGCTTACCTGACTGTTCGACCTCTGGCGTTATCTCTGCCAATGCAGTGATCCTCTTTAGCCGGTTCGCATAGTCGGGACAAGATACATCGAATAGACAGGGGCGATCTCTCCACATCTCCACCATCGCAGCCTCCGCCTCACTCGTCCAGTCCGCCATTTTTGTGCGTTCTGTACGGACAACGTCACATGACCCTTTCCGGCCCTGTGATTGGCTGATCGTTAAAACCCAGACGCGACCGGTCGCCGGCTAGCACCCATATACCGTATACGATACGACTGACCGCTCACATATACTGATTCTCAAACGGCCTGATTCATTTTTCGAATCCCTTGCGATTCGAGTTTTAAGCCCTAAAACTGAGTTTTATACGCGAATCGTAAGCGTCTAGTGTGCTAGGGGGTCGCACACCTAATGACTAAAACCCAGTTTTCTGCACGAAACAGGCAGTTTTAGATCATAAACGGTAGGTGTGTCTAATCTAACAGCATTAGAGCGTCCGTCTCCCGTGCTGGTAGATCGTGAGGTCGTGGGTTCGAACCCTGGTCGAGTCAAACCAATGACCTAAAAATTGACATGTGTTGCTTCCTAGCCAGGCGTTCGGCATTATTAGGACAGGGCAAGGACTGGTGTGCTCAGTGTCAGGATAATGTGACTGAGTGGGATGCCAGGTCATGGTGATGGTGGCCTGGTATCCCAGTGGGACAGCACTATAAAGTTGCCATGAGTGTGCACTGTCACAAGTCGGTACCTGTCCTGATATGACCTTAGATGTTGCTAGGACATAAAACCACAACAAACAAACAAACTCCGTGTTGTTTTAATGCTCTATTTTTTTAATAACCCAGATTGTCAGCTTCTACAATCATAAAGTACTTTAAATCCTATTTTGCTGTACATATATCGGTTATTGAAAAACAATATTAAGTTTTAGATTAAGCCACCATTTTGTCCACCCTGAGCATATTCGTTTATTCAACCCGAGTCTGTAGGATGTGCGCATGTGCCAAAAAGTGGCTCGGGTCACCCGAGTTGATTAATCGATTACACCCTCTCTGTCAGGTACCAGTTCCACAGGTGTCCCGTGCTGGCAATGTGGCGCTGCGTAGCCGTAGGACATGCTTTGAGTACACAAGATGGCCGCCACCGCCATTGTGAGGGAGGTGTCGCCATGCTCGGAGGCGCAGTCACAACCGGGTATCAGCGGCGATCTTTTTTGTTAATAGTTGGGTATTTTTGTGTAAATGGTCGTTTTGATTCAGCGAATAAAGGTATACTCGTTGTGGGGGGGGGGGTGAAGAAAATGGGAAATATTGCGCCTAGAGCGGGAATCGAACCACATCCCTTTCATTCCGGGCCCGTTACACCACCTAGCCTCCGTGATGTCATCACCCTATTCATGCCTATCTGTACCAGCTGTAGTACCAGTGACAAAAAAAAATCCCTGAAAACCTATGGGGGATGGGAGGCATGCCCCACCCCTCCGCCCCCGGAAAACTGTTTTAAACCTATAATGAAAATGGTGCAATCTGGCACCTACTTTGAGATACTTTCCCCTTGAAATTCGAACTGTTTATGACTTCAAGACAAACAAATAAATAAAACTAAAAGGTTTTTTCGCGGACATGATTTTCCCCTTACTGATTTGGAAACTCAGTTTTCGATGAAATCAGCGATTTCACTTGGATCGTTATAATGTACGTTATGATAGCAAATGATAGTCAGAACTAATTTGTATTATAAATGGCTAACTTTGGAGATATTTAAAGTGAAAATATGCAAAATAAATGTTACCGTATGCATTGAAATGCTGGACACCATAGGTTTCAGCAGTAACTAACAGGTTCAACAACATTTTATTTTGTCTAATACAAAATTAACTTAATATTTCATCACCCTATTATTTATTATCTAACTTGGCTATATCTACGATGAAACCTAGGTAAGTGTCTTGGCTTATAAAATGTGATGTCTTCATCGGACTATGCACCTTTATTAAATGGAATTTCAATAAAGAAAATACACTAAACAAGAAAAGGTTAACCTGATATTTCATGTTTGATACTTGTACATATATAGGGTATTCACGTGACGTCACGAACCGGATGCGAGGCCATTGTGGCGATATCAACTTGTAAACATCCCATAGAGTTTACCTGAACGCGCAGTGGAAAACGTATATTTCATTCAAAATTAATAGAAATCTGAACCCTAACCATATAAATTTAATATAATCTATTCGTTTAATATGTTTTTTATATGTTTACCGAGCGATTTGTTTCTAGGTGGTGTGGTTTTAGAGATATTTCACTTTTTCTGTATGAAGATTGCTCACGACCATTGACAATGCGGCGTGAATGCCTTGAGTTTGTCGGTACGCGCAGTACAAAACGTTTATTTCATTCAAAATTAATAGAAATACAGAAGCCTAACCTTATAAATTTAATATAATCTATTCGTTGAATATGTTTTCTATATGTCTACCAAGCGATTTGTTTTTAGGTGGTGTGGTTTTAGAGATATTTCACTTTTTCTGTGTGAAGATTGCTCACGACCATTGACAATGCCTTGACTGGCTTGAGTTCGCCGGTACGCACAGTGCAAATCATTAGTTTTATTCAAAATTAATAGAAATCCAGAACCCTAACCTTATCAATTTAATATAATCTTATTGGTAAACATGTTTCCTATATGTGTACCAACAGATTTGTTTCTAGATGGATTGGTTTTATAGATATTTCACTTTTTCTGTATGAAGATTGCTCATAGCCATTGAGTTTGCAGTGTGACAGTGTGTTATTATTGTGGTTACTATCGCCATAATGGCCGCACTTCCGCTTAGCGTGACGTCAGTGCATACCCTATATTGTTCAAAAAGACATTTTGAATCTATCTCTGCCTATATTTTCACTCAAAACAACTTATTTTTGGTTAAATCGGAGAATATGTTTGGTTTTGAAAGAAAATAGTCCGTGAAACTAGGTCATCGATTCAAACCGATTAAGCCTTGTTTTCTCATAGAGTTGAGATCCGCAATGTTAACTCAATGAAGACCTGTCGAGCAACCATGCGTCTACCATCGACATCTTCGGGTTTCTTCAAGTTTTCAAAGCGGGAAAAACAAAATCGGCCACGTATCGCCCCAGACTGATCGCAAATTGTTCATATGCTTCTTTTAACATCATATTAGATATCAGAAATGCGATATATTCTTCATAACTGATTTAAAATGGTGATTATAAAAATAAAATAAAAATCATTTTTTATTATCATTTTTTATTCGAAGCCAGAAACCTTATCCACTAAAAAACGTTAGATTTAAGTTATTATTCATTATTGGTTAATGGATACGATATGGGTTAAATTGAGTACAATGTAGTGATATCAACTTCTTTCGATGCTGCTTAGGGCAGGTGGTAAGCAGTGGAGGGGCGGAGTATGTTGTAAAATATTCCGATAATGAGACACTGGTGGGGAAATGCAAATGGTCTATTGGTGAAAAAGGTATATAGGGCCAGGTGCATAAGTGTTTATGTAGTTGTCTTTGTCATTGTGTTAGTCAGATAGTGTGTAAGGGGCACTTGGAGCTCTACCCACTACCCCCTCCCCCCTCTGCAGTCATGGATCACCACACACTCAGCTCAGGCAGGTAGTGGCCAGGGGAGCGACACCGCAGATCACTGTAGCCATAGTGACACAGGAATGCTTGATGTTCATTGGTGGAGCTGTAGATGCTTGATTCTCATTGGAGAATACGGTCAGGTGACATATCATACTGGATCCATGTACCACTATAAATAATAAACCTGAGGGCTTGGCTCTCTCTCTACTTTCACTCTTTATGCTCTTCCTTTCTCTTCTTGCCTGTATTGATTTCACCATAGCCTGCCTACACAAACACAGATTCCAGCCGTGGACCTTACACTGTGATTAATAAACGAAGTAGATCTTTAGGGCCAGCCAGAGCACCTACTCGATCCAGCTATATTTGTTTCCTGTTGAGAAATGACTAATAATAGATCAAATAAAATAAACTGCGAGTTTGGCCAGCGAGAGAACAACTAACCCAAAGTTTAGCAATCTTTATATAGCACGCCACAGGTTACACCCCATAAACAATTTCCATGATCTTCCACCAAATATTGTAGGAGGTGAGATTATTGGGATTTTGTTTGGGGTTGTGGGGGGGGTTGTGGGGGGGGGGATATTGTTATACCGAAAATAGCTCACAATGTCAGATAGTATGCCTTAGCAAGCATTATGCTTCCATTTAAAATTGCATAGTCCGATAAAATATCAAATTTTCAAAAGTATAAAGCAATTATCGAAATTAATTTGACATCTGACTTAGATACTGATGCACTTAGAAAACATCTGTCACCATATAGAACGGAATACCATGCCAATTACATACATGTTCCTGCAGAACTAATGTTACATGTCTACACTTCAATTATCTCAAAAGTTAGCTAGTTAAAATCAAATTTACTTCAAACTAAAGTAAGGTACATCATAACAATCAACCTAATATATTTATCTCAGAAAATGATAGAAACTGAAAACCATAGGAGTGTGCAAGATTAAAGAGATCCACTATAAGCCATTGAATCCGGCTCTTATTTTGGGAGATCGGAGATCCAAACCCATAAGTTCATGGGTTCGAACCCCTGTCGAGTCAAACCAATGACTTAACAATGTATACTTGTCACTTCCTAGCATGGCACTCGGCATTAATAGGATAGGGCAAGGACTGGTTGGCTCAGTGTCAAGATAATGTGATGGAGTGGGATATTAGGTCATGGTGCTGACAGCCTGGTGCCCCAGTGGGCCAGCACTATAAAGTCGCCATGAGTGCGCACTGTCAGAAGTCAGTACCCGTCCTGATATGACCTTGGATGTTGTGTAGGGCGTAAAACAACAAACAAACGAAACTGAAACTGAAGATGTACCCTGACAAATGGTCTCCAAGCACACCATTGCCTTGTTTCTCAGTTTGTGCAACCAAATATGTGGAGGGAGAGTGCAGGGCCATAGAGGGGAAGGGGATATGAGGTGTCTGTGTGTGTGTATGTGTCTGTGTGTTTCCTGACCTGACTTTACAGCGACAGACATACACACACAGACAAACACAGGCAGACAGACAGCACACACATACATACATACACACACAGACAGACACCCATAGATAGGCACACACAGACAGACATGCACAGACAGCACACACATACACAGAAACACACAGACATGCACACAGACATGCACACACCCAACATACACAGACACACATACACCTGACCTGACTTTGCAGAGAGAGAGCCACACACACACACAGACAGACACACACATACACACAGACATATGCACACATACAGACACACATACAGACACACACATACACACACAGACATTACCACACATACATATACACATAGACACACATATAGACACACACAGACAGACATGCACAGACAGCACACCAGACACAGAAACACACAGTCATGCACACAACCGACATACACAGACACACATACACCCGACCTGACTTTGCAGAGAGACACACACACAGGCAGAGACACATAGACAGCCGCACACAGACAGAGGCAGACACACACATACATGCACACACATACATACACACAGACACCCATACACACACAGACATACAGACAGACATACACACATATATATATACACAGACACATACATGCACAGACAGCACACAGACACAGAAACACACATACATGCACACACCCAACATACACAGACACACATACACCCGACCTGACTTTGCAGAGAGAGAGACACACACACACAGACAGAGACACATAGACAGATGCACACAGACAGAGGCAGACACACACACATACATACACACAGATATACAGACATACACAGACATTACCACACATACATATACACACAGACACACACATACAGACACACATAGATAGACACAGACAGACATGCATAGACAGCACACCAGACACAGAAACACACAGACATGCACACACCTGACATAGACAGACACGCATACACCCGACCTGACTTTGCAGAGAGAGACCCACACAGACAGACACACATAGACAGACACACACAGACAGAGGCAGACACACACATACACACACATACATACACACACATACATAGACAGACAGACATACACAGACAGACCCACACAGACACAACATACATGCACACATACAGAGACAGACAGACACACACATACACACATACATACCCACACAGAAACAGAAACACACAGATAGACACACGCAGACATACACACAGACAGACACACACACATATACATACAGACATACATAGACAGACACAAGCAGACAACAGACACACATTATATTTAGTTAAAAACCCTAGTGACATGGGCCTATGGCAATAATCCTTTCCCAGAATGTGCCATACCAAAACAGAAATACCTACCTACAGTCCTGTAAGGTTCCAGGTCATCTCACATCACGTGGTCACCGCGAGATGACGATCTGGGTCATAGCCACGGGACTTTTGGCAAGCTTGTCGAAATTATTGTTGGTTCTTTCAGCTCATATTACTTCAAAACTAATCATCTTTAATCAAAATCACTCCGGACTAATGATTAGTAGCTTGTAACGATCAATTTGATATATTTATCTAAAAAATAAGACAAAAATTCAAGTGCCATCGGACCATGCAACTTTAAACTGATCAAATGAAATCGATTCGTTGGTTCTTGATCCTATAACCATACCTACTTCACCATGTATGGTCGAATGTCTGGGAGCACCAAACTGTCACATGATCTTCAATCAGGTCAAGTCTAGCAACCTCAGTTTAGACCGTACACTACATGCAAGAGCGCCATGGCTGAGCCAACAAGTAAAGTCGGACAAGTGGCAAATGAACTTCAAACTGAGAGTAGAGAGCCAGCCTTAGTGCAATACATTAGATACAATCCGAAGATCCACAAATGCCTGGATGATTGGCTGACTGAATTTACACCATCTAAAATGAGAGCGTAAGTATCCTGCGTTGACAAAGCAATATTAATACTTCTTCTCTATGTTAGTGTTGACTGGTTTCCGGTGAAGGAGAGCTTGAAATTCCCTCCCAGTATTATCATTCACTAGAGGCCAAATACTTAAATTTTCATAGTCCGATGCTTTTGAGTTTCTGCCATTTTTCTGAGATGAATAGATTAAATTTGCTGTTATAACGTAGCTTATTTTAGTTGGAAGTAACTTTTATTTTACATGGCTAAGTTTTGAGCCATTTGAAGTGCAAATATGTCAAGTTAGTTTTGGCGAGCACGCCGAAACTTTGGCAAGCACGCCAAAACTCTGACAGCATAGGCTTCAGCACTAACAGGTTCTATTAAATTGACTCCGCATTGCCTTCTATGTGGCAACACATGCTTTATAAGTGCATAAGCATTTAAGTTAGATATTGAGAATGAAATCTAGTTAATTGCTTTGGTTTTGAAAACTTGATGCTTCATCCGATTATGCAGCTTTAATCTTAAAGGCTTAGTAATACGATTTAATCATGTATTCCTTACAGGAATATTCAATGTAATTTAACGTTTCAAAGTTCGATGGTTTTGAAGTTCTGCCATTTTCAGAGGTGAATATGTTAGATTGATCGTTAGAATCTACTTTGCTTTAATGTAACGATTTTAAATAGCTAACTTTGGAGATATTTGTAATAAAAGATTTTGCAAATTAATTTTGCCAAGCACAATACATAATTTGACACCAGAGGCTTCAGCAGTAACAGGTTCTAAATTGGGTTAGTATCCCCTTCTATGCGGAAACGAATGCTTCATAAGTGCACCAATATAAAGATAGATAAGTAGGGTCAAATCTAGGTGAATTCAAAAGCCTTCAAATTTACTTCACGCAATAGCATGGTTTGCACAACCTTCCAAGTCTGTAACTAGGTAAGTATCCCCATGTCTAAGTCACTGTGGACAGTGATGAGGGCTGAAGGGTATTGATCAATAATGGCCAACGTCAACGTCGTTGTGGTAACGTATATCGGCGTTCTTTCTCTTTCTCTCTCTCTCTGTCTCTGTCTGTCTCTCTCTGTCTCTCTCTGTGTCTCTGTGTGTGTCTCTGTGTCTCTATGTGTGCCTATGTGTGTGTCTCTGTGTATCTATGTGTGTGTCTCTGTGTCTCTATGTGTGTCTCTGTGTCTGTGTGTGTGTCTCTGTGTATCTATGTGTGTGTCTCTATGTCTGTGTCTATGTGTGTGTCTCTGTGTCTCTATGTGTGTGTCTCTCTGTGTCTATGTGTGTTTCTCTGTGTCTGTGTGTGTCTCTCTGTGTCTATGTGTGTGTCTATGTGTCTCTGTGTGTGTCTCTATCTGTGTGTCTGTGTGTGTCTCTGTGTATCTATGTGTGTGTCTCTGTGTCTGTGTGTGCCTCTCTGTGTCTATGTGTGTGTCTCTGTGTATGTGTCTCTGTGTCTCTATTTGTGTGTCTGTGTGTGTGTCTCTGTGTATCTATGTGTGTGTCTCTGGGTGTGTCTCTGTGTATGTGTGTGTGTCTGTGTGTGTGTCTCTGTGTGTGTCTCTGTGTCTCTATGTGTGTCTCTGTGTCTCTATGTGTGTCTGTGTGTGTGTCTCTGTGTATCTATGTGTGTGTCTCTGTGTCTGTGTGTGTCTCTGTGTCTGTGTCTCTTTGTCTCTGTGTGTGTCTGTGTGTGTGTGTCTGTGTGTCTCTGTGTGGGAGGGAGGGAGAGAGGGAGAGAGAGATAGAGGGAGGGAGGGAGAGAGACAGAGGGAGGAAGGGAGGGAGAGAGAGTGTCTAGATGTCTGTCTCTCTCAGAGACACACACACACACTGAGACACAGACACACACATATCGACACACCCACAGAGATACAGTCACACACACAGAGACACACACAGCCACACACACACACAGACACAGAGACACACAGAGAGACACAGACAGACACACACAGAAACACAGAGACACACACAGAGACACACACAGAGACACAGGGACACACACAGACACACACATAGACACAGAGACACACACACTGAGACAAAGAGACACACACATATACACAGAGACACACACAGAGACACACACACAGACACACACACGCACACACAGAGACACACACACAGAGACACACACATACACAGAGAAACACACAGAGACACACAGAGACACACACAGAAACGCAGAGACACACACACAGACACACACACAGACACAGAGACACACACATAGACACAGAGACAGACACACTGAGCCAGACACATATACACAGAGACACACACACACAGACACAGAGGCACACACACAGGCACATACACAGAGACACACACACAGAAACACACACAGAGACACACACACAGAGACACACACAAACACAGAGCCACATACAGACACAGAGACACACACAGAGACACACACACATACACAGAGACACACACATAGACACACACATAGACACAAAGACACACACAGACACACACACTGAGACACACAGACACACACAGACACAGAAACACACACACAAAGACACACACACCGAGACACATAGACACACAAGAAGACACAGAGACACACACAGAGATACACACACACAGACACACACATACATGGAGACACACACACAGAGACACACACAAAGACAGAGACACACACAGAGACACAGAGACACACACACATACACAGAGACAGACACGGAGACACACACAGACACAGAGACACACACACAGAGACACAGACATAGACACAGAGACACACACACATACAGAGACACACACTGAGAAACAGACACACACACAGACACACACCGAGAGACACACACAGCGAGACACACACCGAGACACACACATACATAGAGACACACACAGAGACACACAAAGACACACAGACAGACACACACAGACACAGAGCCACACACACACAGACATAGAGACACAGACATAGACACAGAGACACACACATACACAGGGACACACAGACTGAGACACACACACAGACACACACACAAAGACACAGAGACACACACAGACACAGAGACAGACACAAAGACACACACAGAGACATAGAGACACACACATAGACAGAGACACACACAAAGACACATAGACACACAGAGACACAGAGAGACACGCACAGAAACACACACACAGAGCCACACACACACAGACATAGACACATACACAGATACACACACACTGAGCCACAGAGCCACAGAGACACACACACAAAGACACAGAGACACAGAGAGACACACACAGAGACACACACACACACAGACATAGACACAGAGACACACACATACACAGATACACACACACTGAGACACAGAGACACAGACACAAAGACACACAGAGACACACACACAGAGACACACAAAGACACAGACAGACACAGAGCCATACACACAGAGACACACACACAGACACACACACACAAATACACAGACACACACAGAGACACACACACAGACACACACACAGCAACATGCGAGCAACGTTCCTCCAACGCGCTGGTAACGCGTGTCGACGTCCTGCAAACGCGCCCATAACGCGCGATCCTACACGTTGGCACGCGTCGGCCTGCGTCGAAAGTTTTGTGCAAGCACAAAACGATCGGCGCGAGCCGACGCGCGCCGGCATTCTGCCGAGAACGCCGCTGTCACTCAAAGTGTACCGACGTGCCGTTAACGCGTTCGTAACGCGCCGGTAACGTGTCCCGACGGGTGCTGGCGTTTCGCCCAAAAAGGCGACACGTCGGGACGCGCGTTGGTGAGAAACGTCGTAATGTGACAGCCCCATAATAGTCTGAGACCCTCAGCCAACCATATTCACCATTAGTGACTATGGTTGAGCTGTAAATAATTCCTAGAGAATACAGGGATGAAACATCTCTGCGATGTCGATTTCCGCGATTTTTTCCGCAGTCCTTTGTTTTGCCGAAGACCACTTTCATCCCTGAGAATAATTCGTTTCAAAATGTATACATCATGATTCGTCATATTCGATCCTATTAATTGTGAATGAGTATTAGTCATGTTACTGGTCCTTAGAAGCACTTTGAACCCATAACCAAATTGTTCCTGATGACCTTACTCAGTAGGCTTCTCGGCCTACATTTGTTTCTAGTGTGGATCACCGTTAATGTGTGCTAGTGTATGGTTGTTGGAGCTTTATGCCCTGGAAACAGATTATTAGGAAAGTTCAAGCATCGTTCCATTTGTCATGTTTTCAGCAAACTCAGACGGGATTATCTTTAAAATGAGAACTTTGTTGTTGATTTTTTTCTTTTTCTCTTTTTCATCCAGTGAGCAGGGTACTGGATATATTAGTATTGAGGCACCCCATGGTGAAAGTGAACATGATGAGAAAGAACAAGATGCTGATGATGATGGTGAAGATGCTGATGAAGATGTCGAATGTGATGAAGATGGAGATGAAGATGATGATGATGATGTTGATGTAAGAGCAATGCTGACTGCCTCGTTTAAAGAGCTAATTGACTCCGGTCACCAAGTCACCCCCAAAGCCATAATGGAAATAGCGTGTCAGCATCAAGTAGTACAAGGATGGTGGTTATTATGTCCAAGAACTGCCCGCCATGTTGACCACTCCTGGTCACTCGTAGCCAAGACAATGCTGACTGGGAGACCTGGGATGGCGGCCGCGCTGTCCTTCAGCGGCGAAACGCAGGTGATAGAAATATTTGTGGACGATTATACGAACTGGGAGAAACTGATGGAACCAGAGCGAGCCCTAAGGGCTGCTGGAATCAAGGGAGTGCTGAAATTCAAACCATGTGCTTATTCGAAGCTTGGTATTTATCTCAAAAACCAATGGGGAATCCGGCCGTCAATTTATGAAAGTTCATATGACATCATAAAACATGAATCTATAATAACGAGCATCATGGGAGATCCGACTCAATATGTGAGCGTTGGATTCCGAGGTGGCAGGTCGTGGCGTTCGAATCCCAAAGATTCAAATCCGGCTGAGTCAAACCAATAAGGCTCAAAAGAAAAGTATTCATGTTTTTTCCGGTTTTCTGATTGAAATTTCCTCTTTAATCAATGAATGTAGTGCCTCCTCACAAGTATAATCAGCAAATCAATGACATATTGTAAAGCCAAATGACTAACCTCTAGTCTATATGTACAAAATAAGATACCCCATAATATTTGTAAAGCCTGATACTACCTGCTTTTGTCTATATTGTTCATATTATGTCATCCATAAATAAAATCATATGGGCCATAACTACTAAGGCCAGACGACCAGTGCGTTGGCACTAGAAAAAGATGGTATTAGATGAGATTAGGGTGCTTTGAGCTGTATGCTCAGGCCAAATCAGAGACTCCTCCATCAGTTTGTTTGTTTTTGTTTTATGTCCTAGCAACATCTAAGGTCATATCAGGACGGGTACCGACTTGTGACAGTGCGCACACATGGCGACTTTATAGTGCTGTCCCACTGGGAAACCAGGCCGCCGGCAACATGACCTGGTATCCCACTCAGTCACATTATCCTGACACTGAGCACACCAGTCCTTGCCCTATCCTAATAATGCCAAGCGCCTGGCTAGGAAGCGACAAGTATCAATTTCAAAGTCATTGGTTTGACTCGACCGGGACTCGAACCCACGACCCCACGATCTACCAGCACAGGAGACGGACGCTCTAACTCATTCGGCCATCCCGTCTGGTCTCTCCTCCATCAGAGCCCACTATATGTGGTGAGGATGATCTGTTCAGTTTTGTGATGTGCAGCAATGAGATTGAATCTGCTGGTGTTTGCTGGGTGTATCCTGGAATCTGTGGTTCATCTGGTATTGCTGTTAACACGTTGTCAATCTGCCTTTTGAACGATTGTACACTGCAGTTTGATTGATTTCTTATGTAAATTGATATTGTATTGAAGAGCTGGACTCCTTGGACAGAAAGACTTCCTTCTCAGTGTTTTTGTTTACTTTGAGGCTTTCATATTTGTTGCTGGTACCTTACCAAGTATACCATATCTTTTTGAATGATACATTGTTATGCCACAGTTAGGTACTTTACCTTGAATCATTTTCCAGGTGTATCTAATTCTATATCTCTCAAATCGACATACATTCAATGGAGTAGATTTTAATGAATTTTAATCTCTCACAATAATCCAGGCTATTGGTGTCTTTGCGATATGATCTGAAGCTGCGTTGCAAAGAATAATGTAATAAAATATAACAAGTAAAGTCAGTGGCTTAGATTAAACCACACAAGCAGGTTCGGGAATAGATACAGCCTACTTCATTAAATAAATCAGCCTACTTTATAAATAAATCAGTGTGTACATTTTTTTAATTTTTTTTTCCAAATTTATATTCCAGTTGAATAACATCTTTTTTCAGCACCGAGGCGCTGGTCTTCCGGCCTTAACAATTATAGTGCATATGAACTATTTATGGATGAGATGATGTGATAGTATTGTTGTGGTCTGCACTGACCTCTCAGGCAAGTAGCCGCATAGACAGGTAGGCATGGGTAGTGTGTGGATATCAGGGAGCCTAGGTGGTGTAATGGTTAGCACACTGGCCCGGAATGCAAAGAGATGTGGGTTCGAGTCCCGCTCTAGGAGCAATATTTCCCATTTTCATCACCCCCACGACACTGGTTGCCGTGACCATGATCCTGTACAAGCTACATGCTGTATAGTTGTTGAACCTACCCTGTGTATGTAAGTGCGTTACACTGCCTGTATGTATGTAATTGTAAGCATTAAAAGACTTACAATTCCAGGGGGACGAGTGTAGTGGTCTGCACTGACCTCTCAGGCAAGGAGCCGCATAGACAGGTAGGCGTGGGTAGTGTGTTGATAGGTGGTGTAATGGTTAGCACACTGCCCGGAGTGCAAAGAGATGTGGGTTCGAGTCCCGCTCTAGGCGCAATATTTCCCATTTTCATCACCCCCACGACAGTATGAACAATATAGACAATAGTAGGTTAAAATGAGGTATTACAAATATAGTGGGGAACTATTTTCCAACACGCAAGTAACCATTCACTCCAATTTTATGAAGCTCGACTTTGCTAATATACAGGGATGAAATTGGTGTCTAGCAAAAATCGCGAAAATAAGCTGAGATTATTACACGGACGGCGAATTCGCACGAAAACGCGGATTTTCGTTCATAGGATTACCACTATCAAAGAATCGTGGGAAAAGAATGGCAGAAGTCAGGTTTCAACTCTTCGTGTTGTGCCTCTATTATTCCCATGCTTTCTTGTTTGGGTTTTATATGTTCTCACAACATCTAAGGTCATATAATAATGGGATTCGAACCTACCAAATTTCCCTAATTCATGACATGGGAAGGCATTACTTTTTATATAGTGGAGTTTTATTTTCACCAATCGTTGCTAGGATATATATGTTTTTGGTTTTTGAATTGTTATGCTTTATCGGACTATGAAACTTTAACATCACCTTTATTTTCAACCACGATGATTATGATGATGATGATGGCGATGATGATGACGATGACGACACTGATCGAAGTAAAGTCTTCATAAATATCTCACGCAGAGCTTAGCATTTCAAAGTAATTAATCGACTTGTTTGCCAGTGATATTTCACTTGTCTACCAGACAAGTCTGATGTGATTTCTACTTGTCTGCCTGAATTTTCGCTTTTCTATAGTACTTACCTTTTTATTATCTTAGGTATCCTTCATGGTCTTGGGAATAAAACTACACAAATAAGACAACACAAATGTCATAAATAATTTGTCACATATTATGTCAATGTTCATTTTTATCTAAAAGTTCATGATATAACAATTTGTAGAATCTAATGCTCGGATCTGTGGCTGTGTAATATAGGCTATGAGGAAAACAATACAGACAAAGAGAGAGGAAGTGAGTAAAGTGGAAGAGAGAGAGCCCAGCCCTCTGGTTTATTGTTATATAGTTACATGGGTTCATTGTAGATTATCATACCACCTCCTTCCACCAATGGGAATCGAGCATTCTGGTGTACCAATAGGAATCCACCATTCCTGGTCTCTATGGATACCAGTGGTCTACCCACCACCAGTAGCTGTATGGCCCCTTGGCCACCACCAACCTTGACCTTTTGAGTGTGGTGACACCTACCCCAGCAGAAGGGCTAGGCCCTGAGTGCAATCACACCCAGACCTGCCAGCACCACTATGTCTATTTACATCCCACTCAGGCACCACCAACCCATAATATATATAGAATAATTATGTGAGACTTACCTGGGCATAGTTGACACATAATTGTTGTTTTACCGAGTCCTAGGCTTCGGCTTGTTATAGGTCAGGGAGAGGAAGCGCTACCCAATGAACCGCTCTTTACCTAGCTAATTCTGTTAATTTATTTTGTTAATTTATTTTGTTAATTTTCAAGTCTCTGGTTTGACTCGATCAGAGTTTGAACCCACAACCTCCCGCATGGGACTCCAGTCGGTGCCCTACCAATTCAGCCATCATGTCCAGTGCTCAACCAGAGAGCGTGTATATAAACAGATGAGAGAGACAACTCCCGCGAAAATCGGTAACACAGGCTACAGTGGCGTTCCTGGCGGTTAGTGTTGAACAAGCTTTGAGTTTGCCATACGTGTAGTGCAAAACATTTGTTTTTATTCAAAATTAATAGAAATGCAAAAGCCTAACCTTATCGATTTAATATAATCCTTTTGGTAAACATGTTTTCTATATGTGTACTAAGCGGCTTGTTTCTATTTGGTGTAGTTTTAGAGATATTTCACTTTTTCTGGAGGAAGATTGCACACGACCATTGACAATGCCTTGAGTTTGCCATACGCGTAGTGAAAAACGTCAGTTTTATTCCAAATTAATAGAAATCCAGAACCCTAACCATATCAATTTAATATAATCTTGTTGATAAACATGTCTTCTATGAGTATTCCAATCAGTTTGTTTCTAGGTGGTGTAGTTTTAGATATATTTCACTTTTTCTGGATGAAGATTGCTCACTGCCATTGAAAATGCCTTGAGGTTTGCCCATATGCTTAAGCTGTTCAACAACCACCACTTGGAGCGCCACAGTCGGCAGATGTTACACGCTCTAGTATGGGAGTTGTCCCTCTCATCTGTTTATATACACGCTCTCTGGCTCAACTTAACACTTCTGGGAACTGATTGGTTTCCTACTTTTTGGGTACGGGAGGGTGGGCCCTGACCTATAACAAGCCGAGGCCTAGGACTCGGTAAAACAACAATTATGTGTCAACTATACCCAGGTAAGTCTCACATAATTATTCTATTTCACCTCGTCCTCGAGCCTCCTGGCTAATTATAGTTCAGGGAGATGTTTACGTACTTATAATTTCCATTTCACCTTCCATTTCTAAATTCCTTATAGTATTAGAATTCAGAACCTAATCATTTCTTTTTAACGCAGTAAACTGATAGCCAAGGAATCTTTTCTTCAGCCTTTTGTTGTAATGTCTTTGTGAACATTAAAACATGTAACCCTACTGGTACAGAGTAAATTAATTTTATTGAGACCCCAGACCCCTGAAATAGGGCTGAAGAGATATCTATGTAATATCTTATATTCTATGAATATATAACCTCCAATTAAATACTGCCAGCTTTTGTCTTGCCAAGTTACCACATATAGAGATAATTTCTGTGTCCTCTGATGACTCCACAGTGTAGTTTGGTACCAGTTGGAAAAACATTGTGATGCGTTATTAGGGGGTCAATTCAGTGACCTCCCAAACAGGTAAGTTAAAACGTTACCAATACATCCTACCTTAACCAGTATCATAAAGAAACATATATGGTTTTAACAAGTGCTTTCACTAAAAGGAAGCTGAAGTGCAATATTACAAAATTGTACGCTATCATAAATATCCTTCGATACCTTCCAATGTTCTTCAAGTCACTAACCGTAGACCTGTAGAGTAATGGTTTCACCAGGTAATATGTGCTCAAATTACAACCCATATCATAAGACCATATACCAATGTGGGTATACTTAGATATGTATCACACAGAGAACTGAACCCTCCTATTGAGTTCATCCATATCATACGGCCAAATACCAATGTGGGTATACCTAGATATGTATCTTACAGAGAGGTGAACCCTTGTATTGAGTTCCCACTGAATCCTCTGCCACCCAGGTCAATTTCTTAACTTGATTATATGTGCGTGTTGTTAATACCAATGTGGAGTCACATGTGCATGTTGACAGTATCTTCTGGCCATCCAACTTTTGGTAGCTCAATCTGTTCATTGAGTGTTTTAGACTTATCAAGTCTGTGCCCCTGTTTCTTTCCAGAACACATGTTCCAATGTGTAAGAATATGAGGTTCGAGCCTCAGTGCATCAAACTATTATGTTTGTGTCCAAACTGTATATAATCCATGTTTGTATTCATATAAAATGGTCGATGGCAACTGAATCAGTTGAATTAGACAGGTGTATCTAGGTGTATTACCAGCACCTCTGTGTACCTATGTTTATAGGGATTTCTTGTCTATTATATTCACACCTCTGTCAAAATATGCAACCTAAGTTTGCTATGGTGTTACATCTGTAGTAGTGCATATTTAAAACATTAAATTTGTAGTTCAATATGTTGACTCAAGTATGTGTCAAGGTCTTTTCATATACCAGCTTTCCTATGCAAAACATGGCAGCCCTACTATGGGCTTAACTTTATCAACACTCCATGCTATGTTGACAATATGATGCAACTGATTATGTGCCTGTGTATGATTGAAACAATTTCAACAGTTATCTCATAACCAACAGTCTGCCTACTGACAGCCCATCTGTGCAGGTTCAAACTAACATATAAAGCATGCACCTATTCGTATTGACAACTTGTGTCTATCAATGTGGCCAAACATGGTAAACACATGGCTATGGATATGCTGAACTCATATCCAATCTGCTAATGCATATTTATGCCAGTATTGATATTAATCAACACTGTTGTCATTATCCCATTATAACAATGCATTCTCTCCATGCCCATTATTGATATCCACTGTCTAAGCTTATGTCAATTCATAGACATTGTCTAAAATTTCTAATGAAATGAAATAATTCTCAATTCCCAGTCTAGCCTCACATTAGTGGCAGTAAGTTTTCCCCATGTTACCAATGGGGTGATAATATGGATGTAACCAGTTATCATCTGGGTCTAGCTTAGGACCACCTCCACCTATGACTGAACCCACTATTATTGTTTATCAAATGGACTGAGCTATGAAGTCTTCCTAATAACTTAAAGAGCACAATAAACCGATCATTAAATAAACAGCTGATCTGTATATGGGTTCTTCTTTGCTGCTGGTCCTAAAAAGGGGGAATCGTCACAGCTTATCCTAGTTAGCCTTGTTGTGTTCCACATATATCATATTTTAAGGCACAATTAAAAGAAAAGCAGTTTTTGTTGTTGTTGTTGTTGAAGATTTATACTGCCTATCATGGATAAGCCTGAATAGGCTTGTTTTCACCATTAGACAGTTTGTCGATAGAAAGCCCGAGCCTACACTTTTACCGACCCAAGGGATTTTTAACCTCCCACACCACATAGACATGGTATGGGAGCAACCAGCCTTTGATGACGCTGTAAGTTATACACAGCGGTGGAAATCAAAATTGGCAGAGATGGGGGCATGGGGAATCGAACCACCTACCTTCAGATTAGGAGTCCGACCTAGAAAAAGGTCAGACACTCTAACCACTCTGCCACAGAGAACACCAGTTTTGGACCCCCCGATTGCACGTCAGGGTGGCTTTGAACTTGACTAAGTGGAGAACGTTACGCGTGGTTCGGTGTGACACAAAAAGCCGCCTAGTGTCAGATTTAGAACTAAACCCTTATTTTTTCCTAGTACGGTTTTGAACTGCACTCACTAGGAGTAACTAAGTGCAATTTTATGAGGGTCCGTCCACTTGAGAGTAGAACAGAGGACTTATAAAATTGTGACACTGAAACATGTGTGACATGGAAAGGAAAAGTTTTTTCTTCAAGATCAAACAAACACCACAGAGCATGAAAAGGTGTTTATGCTTATTAGTTTTTGAGGCTGTGGACATATTTCAAAGTGATTTTGTAATACTTCCATAACTTCTGATGTTATTGGAGTTGTAACGCATGTTTCATGTGACATGTAATGCATGTTTCATGTGACACTCAATAATAACTTGGCTCAGAAATTGCTAACAGTATTCACACAAAAAAAGTTTTTGTTAAGGGTATTATTTCTACACATTACATGTATGCAAGTATGTCTTTTGAGTGTTACAAGTTGCTTATAATGGGTTCTTCTTCAGCTTTGGTCCTAAAAAGGTCAAAACTGAAATATGTTACAGCCTATCCCAATTAGGCTTGTTGTGTTCCAGATACATCCAATTTTAAGACACAATTTAAAACAAAAGCAATTTGGACCCAGACTGCAAGTCAGGGTGGCTTTGAACATGACCAAGTGGAGAATGCTACGCGTGTTTCGGCCGACACAAAAACCTTCATTATGTAATATTTAGAACAAGACCCTTATTATTTCCTAGTTAGGTTTTGAACAGTATTTCCTAGTTAGGTTTTGAACAGCAGTCACTAGGAGTAACTAAGTGCAATTTTATGAGTGTTCGTCCACTTGAGAGTAGAACAGAGAAGATATAAAATTGTGACACTGAAACATGTGTTACATGGAAAGGAAAAGTTGTTCCTTCATGATGAAACAAGCACCACAGATGATGAAAATATTTATGCTTATTAGTTGTTGATGCTGTGGACATATTTCAAAGTAATCTTGGAACACTTCCCTAACTTCTGATGTTCTTGGAATTGTAACACATGTAACATGTAACGCATATTTCATGTGACACTCAATAATGACTTAGGTTAGACACTGCTAATAGCATGCAAAAAATGTATTTGTTCAGGGCATTATTTGTACACATTACATGTATGCAAATATTTCTTTTGAGTGTTATAAGTTTTCTTATGTAGAAAAAGATATTGTGATGACTTAGAGGATGAAGATGACAACAGGTGAACGCGTCATAGCATCATAGCGCAACATCCTGTTTATAACTTGACACCACATCATAAGTAGGTGTGTAGATGCCCATGGTATATTTGAAAATCATGGTGAGAAGAGATTTGATCCATTATTGGATTTTGTATCGCGAAATAATTTTCGCCGTTACGCGTGTTTCATCTTCATCGAAGTGTGACACGCCACACTAATAGCATCATAGCGCAACATCCTGTTTATGACTTGACACCACATCATCAGTAGGTGTGTAGATAGATGCCCACGATATATTTGAAAATCATGGCGAGAAGAGATTTGATCAATTGTTGGATTTTGTATCGCAAAATAAATTTTCGCCGTTACGCGTGTTTCACCCGTGACACAAAGTTTTTATTTCACTTTTAATGCATTTTAGGAAATAATATTATAACTTTTGTGTTCAGAACTAGGCATCTATGATGCTATCCTATTTAAAGCAGCAGGGTTTTTCCTGGCTTGCATGGTTGGATATTGTGAAAATTGAAGGTGAACACGTGTTTCATGATGTGACATCTCATGAAACACGCGTTATGCTCACTTTCAAGCATCGTTGTTTTACACACAGACACTCAACAGTCCTAAAATTAGTTTTCTGACATTTTTGCATGTTACAACTTTGCAAATAAACGAGCTATGTTTGAATATTTTGGTCTACAATGAAGTAGTTTCCAACACAAGTAGTACCGTTTCACCATTCCCATTTTTAGCTGTCATATTTGCATCCCAAATGAATCTATTTTTGCAATAAAAAATAAACCAAACATTTTTTTCTCACTGGATTGTTGTCATTGCTTCTTTGGGGTATAATAAAAGGAATTTTCTTCATTTGGTATGAAAAGGAGAAGTAATTCAGACGAAAACAGTTACAATGTGAGGACCAACCAATTAGGACCAGCAGCAAAGAAGAACCCATATATGTGAATTGTTGGCCCAACAATGCTGCCTATAGCAATGTTATAGTACTTAGATTTATTAAGTAATCATTAATAAATAATTGGCCTAATTAAAGTCACTGCTATAATTTCAGAAGTAGATTCAGAATAAACACTTTGTCTCTGATGTGCCTATGCATCATGACAACAGACTGCTATCAATATTTTATGCAGTCAACTTTGCTTTAATTATTCATCAAACTAAATAAGTTGGGTAATATCTGCTTTCTAAGTTAGACAATATATATATATATATATATATTCACCATAATAATATCTAAATTAAGAAAATTGTATGGAATTTCCTAAGAAACACAAAAACCCAGTTATGGTTTGCTCTATTTTAATATAACAGTCTGTTATGTGTTATTATGCCATGCCCGTTGGGATAACCTGATAACCTTAGATGTTGCTATGACAAAAACTCCAATAACCAACCA
This sequence comes from Branchipolynoe longqiensis, assembly GCA_030323885.1. Lineage (NCBI taxonomy): Eukaryota > Metazoa > Annelida > Polychaeta > Phyllodocida > Polynoidae > Branchipolynoe > Branchipolynoe longqiensis. The sequence goes on from CM059186.1 coordinate 20,847,600, forward strand.
AAACATTGGTAGTTGTATGTTGGACTTAGTAGTGTTCTTTCCTTCCACTAGGTAAGTGTATGTCAGACTTTAAATGTCTGCGGTCTGGGTATGTATATACCACAATTACAGAGGTATTTGTTTTGTGCCTAGCACACCCAATCATGTCCACAGCCAATAGAGCTGTTTATATCCAATCTAATTACTTACTACTACCCAGTAGGTAGATGGCCACATGTCATATACTATGATTGCATACACCCCCATTCATGTAATGGTGTATATCTAGCCTGGCCACTGAGTGTCAGTGTGGTGGCTTGACGGGCTATTACACTAAAATAGCCCTATGTACTGAAGTGGAGTATTGTGTAACCCCAGCCCTTGCTACTGGCCTGGTGCAATCATGCCCATGGTACCTAAATTGGCTGGGTCTGTGCCATTTTAAAGAGAGGTATGTATATGTACATACCTGCATGATTCTGGGGTTTACCTGCTCAACTCCTTCAAGTTCCTAGGCCCCAAATAGGAGTCATACATTTTATGACCATGTAAAGCCATTGCTGGCCATGTGTATATTCAGCCAGTTTTCCCACCCCTAATTAGTGTGATAGTGTTGCCAGTAGGCCTATGCCTTGGTTAGCATGGTTCACAGACTTTGTCACTATTTTACTATTCAAATAGGAAAAACATATAGTGAGTGCAGCTGTATACAGAGCATCTCTGCAATTGTAACGGCCAAATCTAGCCCACATTCAAGGATAACCATAGTTAATCCTTGTGCCAACCTTATTTCCCATAATTATGACTTTTATGGTTCTTTAATGGCCAGTCGCTGTGACAGCACTGGCAATGTGCATGATCATTTGTCACATTGGTCACCCCGTCTGTGGAGTACCAGTTCACTGACTTCATTTCCACTATTTTATTATTATGTGTATGCATACACACATAGTGGGTGCACTAGTGTATGCAGTGTCTGTGCATAACTATGCTGAGGAGCGAATCCCTCTAGTTTGTCGGAAGCCATCTCGACTCAAGGAAGTATTTGCATTCCTTGTAATTATAATCAATTTATCATATTGTTACCTTCAAATAACCTATTTGACCACCCTCTGGGACTGGCACTGGCTAAGTGCATGGTCAGTTCTTGTATTGGCTTGGCACTCGGCCTTATTTGACCACCCTCGGGGACTGGCACTGGTATGTGCATGGTCAGTTGTATTGGTTCGGCACTGAGCCTAAGGGTGTCACCCCTACCAACAATCCTACCGGTGGCTACCGTGCCTCCGGTAGTTTCACGTACACATTTTTACTAATTTTAAAAATATTGAATTAACTGAAGTTTGAATAAATCAAATACCAAGTATCAGTTTCACTGTTAAATATTTCGCTGCTCACCTTCTTACACTACTAATCTCAGTCAGTTAGAAAAACTAATAATTTTATTTCACTAAATTTCATGTAAATGTCATGTAGATACATGCTGTCCAAACGTATCCGTCTGTCAGAACACACAGAAAAAATATACACATTAGACTAATGTGTGTATGTGTTGAGTGGGAAAATGGGTCATGGTGACAGCACTAAAAGTCACCATGAGCACAACTGTCACAAGTTGGCACCCATCCTGAAATACCTTAGATGTAACCAGGATGTAAAACCCCAATAATGAACCAGCAATAACATGGATAGTCAATTGTCATTGAATACAAATCAAATACTAAGTATTATTTCTCATGACTGTCAAATGTACAGTGTCACAAATCCCATGTGTATGCATTTATTAATGCAGTGACTGTGTTTCAGCACTTGTCCTATGTATTGACAGTGTGTTACAATGTCTATAGTACCTAATTTTGGCAACCCAAAGCAATGTTATTTTCCCCATAAATGTCTGCAAACATTTTCATCTATAGTGAGTGTCCAAATATAACTTTGAACACCACAAACCCCATGTGTTTCAACACACCATGTATAATGTCATGTATTGACACCCTATGCCTATGTCACATTCTATGTTAAAATTGACATAATAGCCACTAAATATTTCCCCATATTAGAAAATAATATATATGCCTGCAGACATATCCCAATAAAGAAAAAGAAGTCTAAATGTGCTTACATAGTATCCAACTAGTCTAAATGCCAGTGTAAAGAGTAGTCCAGTCCTCACCATTCCATGTCTGCTCTCGGTGAGGTGGGCTCGCTAAGTGGTTCATTGGGTAGCGCTTCCTCTCCCTGAACTATAATTAGCCAGGAGGCTCGAGGACGAGGTGAAATATATATATATATTTCTTGAGTGATTTTGTCGAGGCCGAATTTTTGTAGATAAGCACTTAGAAAAGGAATGCCAATATTGGCGTTGTGGACACGTCCCCTTGGGTTGTTACTTTTCCCTGATGTTGTAGGTTTATTGGTCCTCTTGGGAATTTAAAAAAGTCTTTGGCTTCCCATTCCACTACTGCTCTCCACGGCTGAGTGTTCCAGTCCGGCACTACTAACACTGCGTGGGTTTTCTCCAGCCTGATCTTTCTGGCTACCCTGCTGATTAGGCTGAATGGGGGAAAGATATAGTAAAATGCGTTATTCCAGATTATGGAGAAAGCATCCACTCGCCAAGCGTGTGGTTCTGGATGCCAAGATACATATTTCTCAAGTTTTTTGTTCCTACGAGAGGCAAAAAGGTCTATATCTGGATTTCCCCATTTCTAACAAATTATGTTAAATATGTCGGGACTGAGTGACCATTCTAAATGATCATGGCAATGTAGGCTCTTATTGTCGGCTAATGTATTCAGAGTGCCTGGGATATGTGAGACTGTGATCCACCCTTTTTGTTCCTCTGCCCAATCCCAAATGAGTTTTGCGATGGTGTTACATGCTGAGGACTTTGTACCTGCCATGTTTCGGATGTAGGCCATTGCTGTAGTGTTGTCAGTTAAAACTTGGCGGTCTGTGTCATAATCTACAATGAACCCATGTAACTATATAACAATAAACCAGAGGGCCGTGTTTTTGTATTTTCACTCATGGAGCAGTCACACTACGACATGTTGGCCCGGCGTTGGACAACGCGTGGCAACGTGTTGGGTTTTTGGGCGAAACGTCGGGACGCGTTACAAACGCGTTACCGGCGCGTCGGTACACGTCGGTACACTTTGAGTGACAGGTACGTCTGAACCAACCGGTCGGCGCGTCGCCCAGCGCCGAAAGTTTTGTGCAAGCACAAGCGCGTTACGGGCGCGTTTGCAGGATGTACAAGCGCGTTGGAGGAACGTTGCTCGCACGTTGCTGTGTGTGTGTCTGTGTGTGTGTCTCTGTGTCTGTGTTTGTGTCTGTGTGTGTGTGTCTATGTGTCTCTGTGTCTGTGTGTGTCTGTCTCTGTCTGTGTCTCTGTCTGTGTCTCTGAATGTGTCTCTATCTGTGTCTCTGTCTGTGTCTCTGTCTGTGTCTCTGTCTGTGTCTCTGTCTGTGTATATGTATGTGTCTCTGTCTGTGTCTCTGTCTGTGTCTATGTATGTGTCTCTCTGTGTCTCTCTCTGTGTCTCTGTATGTGTCTATGTATGTGTCTATGTATGTGTCTATGTATGTGTCACTGTCTGTGTCTCTGTCTGTGTCTATGTATGTGTCTCTGTCTGTGTCTCTATCTGTGTCTCTGTCTGTGTCTCTGTCTGTGTCTCTGTCTCTGTCTGTGTCTCTGTATATGTCTATGTATGTGTCTCTGTCTCTGCCTGTGTCTTTGTCTGTGTCTCTGTCTGTGTATGTGTCTATGTATGTGTCTCTGTCTGTGTCTCTGTCTGTCTCTGTCTGTGTCTCTGTATGTGTCTATGTATGTGTCACTGTATGTGTCACTGTATGTGTCTCTGTCTGTGTCTATGTATGTGTCTCTGTCTGTGTCTCTATCTATGTCTGTGTCTCTGTGTGTGTCTCTGTCTGTGTCTCTGTCTTTGAATGTGTCTCTGTCTCTGTGTCTCTGTGTCTCTGAATGTGTCTCTGTATGTGTCTCTGTCTGTGTCTGTGTCTCTGTCTGTGTCTCTGTCTGTGTGTCTGTCTCTGAATGTGTCTCTGTCTGTGTCTCTGTCTGTGTCTGCGTCTCTGTCTCTGAATGTGTCTCTGTCTGTGTATGTGTCTCTGTATGTGTCTATGTATGTGTCTATGTATGTATCACTGTCTGTGTCTCTGTCTCTGTCTGTGTCTATGTCTGTGTCTCTATATGTGTCTCTGTCTGTGTCTCTGTCTGTGTCTCGGTCTGTGTCTGTGTCTCTGTCTCTGTATGTGTCTCTGTCTGTTTCTCGGTCTGTGTCTCTGTCTGTGTCTCTGTATGTGTCTCTGTGTGTGTCTGTGTGTGTGTCTCTGTCTGTGTGTCTATGTCTCTCTGTATCTGTGTCTGTGTGTGTCACAGTGTGTCTGTGTGTGTGTCTGTGTGTGTGTCTGTGTGTGTGTCTGTGCGTGTGTCTCTGTCTTTGTCTCTGTCTGTGTCTCTGTCTGTGTCTCTGTCTGTGTCTCTGTCTGTTTCTATGTATGTGTCTCTGTGTGTGTGTCTGTGTGTCTGTGTGTGTGTCTCTGTGTGTCTATGTCTCTGTGTCTCAGAGAGAGAGAGAGAGAGACAGAGAGAGAGAGACAGAGACAGAGACCCATACAGAGACACATATAGAGACACAAACAGAGACATATACAGAGACACATACACATAGACAGAGACACAGAGAGAGACACATACAGAGACACAGACACAGACACAGACAGAGACAGAGACACAGGCAGAGACACAGACACAGACACAGACACAGAGAGAGACACAGACAGAGACACAGACAGAGACATATACATACACACAGACAGAGACACAGACAGAGACACAGACACAGACAAAGGCACAGACAGAGACACATACAGAGACACAGACAGAGACACATACAGAGACACATACATAGACACATACAGAGACACATACATAGACACATACAGAGACACAGACACAGACAGAGACACAGACAGAGACAGGGACACAGAGAGAGACACATACAGAGACACATACAGAGACACATACAGAGACACATACAGAGACACAGACAGAGACACAGACATATACATACGCACAGACAGAGACACAGACACAGACAATGCGCCAGCAACACGCTCCCAACACGTCAAGTTTTCTCAAAACTCGCCGAAAAGTTTGACGTTTCTCGACGCGTTGAATATATTTAAGCGCGTTGGCGACACGCCGGAATACACGTTGTAGTGTGACTGCTCCATCAACTTGTTAAACCTAGATAAATGGCTCTTAATTCTAGAATGTTTATGTGGTCATCTATTTCATTATCTAGCCAGCGGCCCCCTGTGGCTTCATTATCTCTGTGGGCACCCCAACCCTCTAATGATGCATCAGTAGTGACTGTTGTGTTAGGCTCATCCATGCGGATGGGGTCGTTGGAATTAATTAAATGTTTCAACCACCATTGAATGTTTTCATGTCCTGACTTGGATATTGTCATCAGACATTCAAAATTTCCTTTAGCTTTGGTTAAGGCAATATTTTTTTTTATCTATTTCAAGGGATTTAATGTGTGCTTTGCCGTACAACACTGCTGGTGCGTAAGCAACCATTAGTCCGACAAGCACGGCTACTTGTCTTATTTTTGGTCTTTTTAGTTTTAACAACTCAGAGGTTGTGGTGGTAAATTTTTCAATTTTGTCCGATGTCAAGGAGATTGTCATCTCTTGCGTATCTATAAAGAACCCCAAGAATTTTAACATGGTGGTAGGTTTTAGAACCGATTTTGTATCGTGAATGTATAACCCTAAATGGGTCAACATATTGCATAAATCTTTTATGGCTAAATGGCAATCTTTTTCAGTACGTGCTACAATAAATGAATCGTCAATGTATGGGAACATAACATGGCCTTTCTTGGCCATTTCAGCAAATACAGGTTTTAGTAACATTGTGAATAAACGTGGTGCGCAAGCTAGACCATTTGGTAAACATGTAAACTGGTATAATTGGTCTCGCCAAATAAATCTAAGAAATTTTCTGTGTGCCTCATAGATTGGTACCGTATAATAGGCGTCTTTTAGGTCTACACTTGCAAGCCAAGCACCCGGCATTACTAAGTCACGGGCTGTCTCTAACGAGAACATTTTGAAATGTTTATATTCTATTAAGTTATTGTAATGGCCCACGGCCATTACAATAACTTATTGTAATGGCCCATGGCCATTACAATAAACGGAGTCCTGAACAACACCTCTCAGATGTTGCTCAGAAGCCCCCCCCCCCCTTAGAGGTACCGACTTCACTGGAGGGCTCCGGCTCCCTAGGACCCCCACCTCCCCCACCGCCCCCCTTAGAGGGTGCCGGAGAACGCGGCGAGCTACCCGTGGAAACCGGGCGCGCAGTATGCACTGGATACTGCGTCTCGCAGTTATCTAACCGCGTAGACTCAGTAACCCCCACATTACTCTCTCCAAGCTCCAAACCGCGTTGAAACGCCAGTTTCTCAGCCTGAAAAGCTGCGCGCTCACTTACAAGAACCCCCAGAGCAGAATTAATGCTACACCTCTCGGCAGCTAGCAACCGTTCACATCTCTGATTCTCATCCTGTAAGTGATTATTCAGCGCCTCCCGCATAGACAAGTCCTCCGTCTGTTTAGTGAACGCAGCCTGCTGCTCGCCCACCAACAATCGATTAGACCTTGCCTCTTCTGCGGACACACGACGCGCCGCGCTTAGCTCTGCTAATTCGCGCGCGAAGGCGGCAGCATTGGAGACCCTCAACTCATCCAACGACCGCCTCTCCTCCGCCATCCGGTCAAACTGGACCCGCTTCCAAGCTCGCAGTCGGCGGATCCGCATCCCCTCTTGACGCTCCACCTCCGACTGCGACCCAGAAAACGTACGACTCATAACCAAATCATGCTCCAACGCGAACGTCAACGAGTCATCGGCTACGAACCCTGTCTCCAAAGCCGGGGAACTCTCCCTATCATCGGGATCTCGGGGACCTGCACGCCCAGCTCCCGTCCCCACAGAACGGACAGCTGAACTCCCCCACGGCGAATACTCCAGCGGTATGCCTCCCACAGAACCCCCGCGCCCAGCCAGACCTAAGCCCTCACGACACGCGATTGAACTGCTACCCTCACGTACACTCGACCCCGAATCACTACTGATCGACAGAGACTGCATATCATCAAGAGCGAAGCCCACCTTCATCGCACTCCCCGTAATGCCCTCCCCAGTATTTCTATCAACTGAGAGAACATCTTGCACTGCTATTGATGGCGCGACATTCTTCAACGCCGCGCCACCACTATCAGAACGAGCGCCCAACCGCGCGTCACGCCCACCACCCTGTATCGCCCCCGATGTAAACAACGGCGCAATACCGGGTGGCGGACTGCCACTCAGTCGGGCTAACTGCGACCAATAGCTATCAGCACCCTCAGCACTTCTAGGCGACACCACCGGCAATGGCGCGGGAGTGGCTACGCCCCCCCCACTCACTGACACACGGCGGCGGTCCCCTACAACGCCGGCACCTGTATTAGGAATGAACGTACAAACATCAACATCCCTATCAGGTGAACTGTGAGCGTGGTGCGGTGTACTTACCGCAGAAGCGTCCACGCCCACCGGCGACCCAACTGCGCCGGGGCTCCCTGTACCATCATTTTGGTACTGGCGCCCACTACGCAGTTGACCGGCCGTCGCTCCCTCCATAACTACAAATTACGAAGAGAACCTACCTGCGGAGTCCATGGCCCAGGTCCAATACTCACCCCCTTACGCAGAAGGCAAGCTGGCTCACGGCACCAATGTAATGGCCCACGGCCCTCCGACTCACCCTTTCTCACACGAAAGAACACCAAGATTCAATTCAGTGTACGCTTCACCTGGTTTATTGAACCCTCTGCTCTCCGCGGCGTCAGTAGTTGTCTGACCCGCCCCCTGACTCGCCAGATCCCACATCGACTCTATAGGTGTGTGTGGGGGGGTGGGTCAACCACACGCAGTAGAGGTCAGCCCAGTTGGGGTCTGACCGGTGGTGACCCGTGCCGCCACCTAGCGCAGTGTAGTGGAACTGCGCTGATGGCGTCGTAGTCTCCGCTGCTACCGCGTGATAGTAGAGCTCATGTTCAGACTACTACATTATTAAGGATAGTCAAGTCCAAAATCATCCTAATATCTCCATTAGGTTTAGGCCTAGAGAATATATTTGAAATATATTCTCCATCCGTATGTTGAACAGTGGCAATGATACCTTTAGTTTCAAATTTTGTCACTTCTAGATCTAACGATAGTTGTTCGTCTAAAGATAGTCGGTAAGGAAATGGCACTTTATCCTGTATCGGCGTTTCTATAAACGGAATGAGGACTATTTAGCATCTAACAATGTCTAGGACTTTCTGATCTTGTGTGAGCTGTTCCCACTCACTAAGGTGGTTAGCAACATTCCCTGCACTAAAAAGGCTTACACTGGGCTGTGTTGCAGGCTCTACTTGTTCCCTGGTTTGACCAACTGTTTCTGGGAGGGGTTGTCTCTCCTGAAGGGGCGGTTGCCGTCGTTCCAGCCATACTGGTTCCTCTGGCCACGTCCCCTCGGCTGGTAGCCGAAGTTCCGGTTCCCGAATCGGCTGGTCGGTTCACCACCCTCGAAAATCCGATCTGGATTTCTTGAATTTAGATGCATTGGAGTCCTTCTTGCCATCCAGGTGTTTGGACTGCTTGGATTGGGTTTTGACCTGTTTGTGTGGTCCAGCGGCTTTCCTTTAATTGGCTTTGGTGCCAAGAAGAGGGTGTACTCCTTCCCGTCGTTATCGACCACTTTCTTTGATCGTGCGACTTGTTTGCCGGTGTCGGTCGTAACCGATTTGAACACGTTCTCGAACCGGCGGTACAAGAGAAAGTTGCTGGTGGCTGTAAGAGCAGCGATCGCCGAGTTCATATCAGCTGTGACCGTAGTAAACTTGTTTCCGGTCATCATCCGGTTGGCTACCGGCATGATTGCGGCGAGCGCCAACAGCACCCCCTTGTGGACAGTGCGGAGACAGGTTTCAAATTTTGTCCTGTCTTCGCTCATGGTCACGTCCTCGTCCATTTCTTTGATGGTTGCCTCTGGGATCCCTTTGATCCCAGTATATTGCTCCACGAGCTTGGTTAGTGTCTCTGCGGGCTTGAAGGTGTCAAAATGTCCCTTCAAGTTCTTTTGCATCAGGGAGCATGTGTTGATTTTCTTCTTTTTGACTGCCCTGATCTTCTTCGCTACCTTTTCTGTTATGTCGGCAAACGTACCGGCATGTGGGTCGTCCGACTCAGACTCTGTCATTGTGGAATCGTCTGAGGAGTCCGAGGAAGATGATTTTGCCTTCTTCTTCTTTGACTTAGACTTCTTCTTGGTTCTTTTTACTTTCCTGATCTTGTTTCTGGCTTTGTAGTATTCATCGCCTCCTGATGAATACTTTTTGGAGTGCTTTCGCTTCCTCCCCGAGGCCACCTCCGAGTATGTGGTTTGTTGGTCGGACAAAACCTCCCATTCGGATTGTTGCGACAATGAGGCATGCTTTTTCGTAGAAGTCTTAGAGGGCGGCGTCGGGAGCAGCTGTTGCAGCTGCTGACGTATCAGCCGAACCATCTGCTCGTTTCCATCGGCTTGGGAGGGCCCTGCCTCAGGTGACCGGTCACGTGATGCGGCAGACTGCCGTCCAGGGGTCACGTCCCCCTCGCCCAAGGTGTGTGGAACACCCTTGTTACCCTGCTTCGCGGCCATCTTGAGTCGTCTGTAAAACAACCAAAAAAGGGAGGGTGGGGGTTAACGACGTACTCAAGGAGCATCTGAACCAGTGGAGCAGTGCTATAATGTGCCTTAGACACTAAACGGTAATAAAACTGTATTTACACCAGTTTTACATGAGGCGTGATAAGCTAAGGTATATCGAAAGTGTAACGGTCGGACGAACCGAACCGATTGAGGGGTTGGGACCAGTGTACTGTTCCCGCCCACACTCTCTGTCCCATACACTTCTCCTTCCCGTGGCTACCGCACCGACGGATTGGAGAAAATGCTATGAAACTCAGAGGTACGCCTCAGAAAAAAACTAACGTAACGACGAAATGGCTCCGGCCAACATGTCTCTCCGTTCGGCAACGGGTTGCAAAAATAAAATCTATCTAAGCGACGAAATGACTCCTGCCAACATGTCTCTCCGTTCGGCAACGGGAGGCAAAAACAAAATGGATGCCTCATTCTCTACGGCACCGGATAAAAGCACAGCTTTAAATTTAAGTAAGAAATCGGGCAAACAACTTGTAGAAAAGTTGATAAGCATGTGCTATGATCATTCATAAACATCTGTGTCAGTTTATGTGTCGGTATTTACGATAGAAATGAGTAAATCCTTGGTAAAAACTGCTGAGCTGCTTGTAACGTCCTCCAGTTATGAGCGGAATATGCTAATTGCTGAACCCGGATGTTGCTTCCTTCTCCCTCGACCACAAGTAGCCAGAGGCTTAGTACCGAGGTAAAATATATATATATACACATGGTCACATACACCGATCAGTAATAGAACGTTTGCATTCCCCCCTTTCCGAATATCAGAATATTTTACAAATTGATCTCATATAATTTAATTTCTAGATACAAATTAACATTTAAATTGAATCATACACTTGTTGTGATAGAATAGGTAAATATCCAGTAGACATTTGTCTAATTTGTGGTATGCTGAATCACCTTTAAAAAGATAAAAAGCAAGTATACTATAAAGGACATCAATCCATTGTGATTATGACCACTACTGCACAGCGGCAAAAACAAGTGCATGCACTTAGCCGTTATGAGCAGAATAAACAAACACTAAAAGAAATCAAATAAAAAATCTAATAAAAATTACACCTGTCCAATGGGTAAGGGGGGGGGAGAAGAAAAAAGTTTGTTTTATTTAAAGACGCCTCTATAGCACATTGATTTTTATTGTTGACTATTGGACGTCAAACATATGGTCATTCTGACATATTTCTTTGGAGGAAACCTGCTTCCGCCACATGGGCTACTCTTTGCGATAAGCAGCAAGGGTTCTCTTATATGCACTTTCCAACAGACAGGACAGGACCCTTGATAAACCAGTTGTGGACCAATGGTTGGAACGGAAAATAGCCCAAACTGCAAATGGGTCCACTGAGCAGCATCGATCGGATGACCCACACCTTCATAGGTGGACACTCTACCACCCGAACTATGTCCCGCTCCCTAGGGGAAAAATCAAGACATATTCTGCTTATTCCTGCCTATTCTCACTTGGCTCGGACAAGCGGACAAACCTAATATCAAACGCTGCTTGCCTAATCACTAAACATAACCGCGTCTATTGTATCAAAATGAATACTTGTGCTGTGATGATGATGCGTTTTGCACGGTGGTACTAATAACAATGTACCGACCACCAAACTGCCCTAAGGCAGCATTCCAGGACATTATAAACAGGTGTAGTGAATGTATTAATCATCAGGGATCTCCAACCACAGATACACTGCTATTTGGAGATTTCAATTTCCCAAACATGGAATGGCCTAGTGGAAAAATACTTGCTGGAAGTACCAAGGATGAAAAGGCCCAACCCACACTTCTTCTAAACCAAGCCAGCAACCACTTCATGAATCAATTCATAATGAAACCAACTAGAAAACAGAACATTCTAGACCTGGCATTCAGTAACAACATTAATCTTGTTCATCACTATAATGGGGAACCAACAATTGTAACTGATCACAATATCATAAATATAGGCCTAAACTATGGTCATGATAAACCACCAATGGTGAAAGCCATGAAAAACCAACCATGGCTAAATTTGACTACAACAAAGCAAATTGGGAAAATATGAACAAATCACTGGCCGAAATAGACTGGCAAACAAGGATGGCAAATCTCAGAATTAACCAGAAGTTCAAGCTCTTCATAGAGACTATTGAAATAGCATGCGACAAAAACATCCCAAGGAAATCGGACCGCAGCCAAAAAAAGAACAAAATCCCTCGAAATAGAAGAATTCTCATGAGGAAAAGAACAAAAACCAACAAGCAGCTAACAACAGTTACCTCAAAGCAAAAACATCCAAAAATTATCCAAAAGAAATACACAATATTGAGAATGAACTCAAAAGAAGCTATGATCTAGATCGGGAACAGGAGGAAAGAAAAGCTGTAGAAACAATCACAGTCGATCCAAAATACTTCTACAGTTTCGCAGCAAAATACTCTAAGACAAAATCAACAGTGGGTCCCTTCATTGACGAAAACGAAAACTGTGTCAATGACCCCAAAGCCATGGCAGAAATGTTAAACCGACAATACCATAATATGTTCAGTGAACCGAAACTGGACAAAATGGTTCATGACACCAAAACATTCTTCCAAAATGCAGAAAGATCAATGCCAACACTAGAAGACTTTGACTTCACCCCTGCAGACATTATAAAGGCAATTGACACAATATCATCAAATGCAGCGCCAGGGCCAGAGGCATTCTCTGCAAAACTACTAAAGGAATGCAAATATTCACTGGCTGAACCGCTGTACATCATCTGGCGTACCTCGCTGGATACCGGCCAGATACCATGGATTCTCAAACAAGCTATGATCACACCAATACATAAAGGAGCCAGTAGAGCACAGCCAAAGAACTTCCCACCTGACTAAAACATTTGAACGGGTTATTCGATCAAGGCTGGTTGACTTTCTAGAGGAGAATAATCTCTTTAACAACACTCAGCATGGATTCAGAGCAGGGAGATCATGTTATCCCAACTACTAGAACACTGTGATAAAATCCTACATGAGCTAGAAAAGAGTAACAATATAGATATTATCTACTTAGACTTCGCAAAGGCATTTGACAAAGTGGACTATGGAATACTTTGTCACAAACTAAAATCTCTGGGCATAGGAGGAAAACTGGGAAGCTGGATACATAACTTCCTCAAGGGCAGAACACAAGCAGTCAATATAAATGGAGCTAAATCTATACTTCTGGATGTCCTCAGTAGTGTAACTGTACTAGGACCAAATCTCTTCCTAATCCTCCTAATCGACATCGATGGGAATATATCCAGCAATGTCTCATCTTTTGCCGATGACACTAGAATCTCACATGGAATAACATCAGAGGAAGACGTAGCACGACTCCAAGCTGACCTACACATAGTATATGAGTGGCAACAGGAAAACAGCATGCTCTTCAACGAGAAAAAGTTTGAATCACTCAGATATGGAAAAAACCAAGACATCAAAGACACCACCAACTACACTGGCCCTCTCAAAAATCAAATTGGAGAGAAACAATGCGTATGGGACCTAGGTATTATGATTAATAATACTTTGACATTCACTGACCACATCACAAAAGTATGCAATAAATCAAATCAAATGTGTGGATGGATCCAACATACCTTTAAGACACGGAACAAAGAAACCATGCAAACACTTTGGAACAGTCTAGTCCAACCACATCTGGACTACTGTAGCCAGCTCTGGGCTCCGCACAAAATTGGAGAAATGCAACAAGTAGAAGAAGTACAAAGAAAACACACCAGTAAAATCCCCACTCTATCTGAACACTACTGGGACAGACTCAAACTACTCAAAATTAACTCACAAGAAAGAAGAATGGAAAGGTACAGAATCATATATATCTGGAAAATAATAGAAGGAAAAGTGCCCACCCCAGGAATAAAATACCATATATCTCAAAGGAAGGGAAGACTTTGTAGGATTCCAAAAATAGAGTCACAAGCTAGCTGTGCGATCAAAACAATCATGGAAGGAAGCTTCATGGTGCGTGGACCAAACCTCTTCAATAGCATGCCACAAGACATAAGAAACAAGACAGACTGCAGCACAGACAGCTTCAAACACAAACTGGACAAATATCTCCGAACCATCCCAGATCTACCAAGAATCCCAGGATATACCAACCTGACAATATCGGACACCAACCCATTGCTGGAAATGACAAAGCTGCCCGCAATGACCACTGCATCCACACTGGATGACCAAGGCGGAGTCAATGACTTGGCCTGAGCACCACATGCTCGAACTGAACTAAGCTAAACTAAACACATCGCTGTTAAGTTGCACAAATTTGATAGAAACATTGCATAGAAGCAAATGGCTTCAGTTTGTAAATGATAATTGGTGGCATGTGGAGAAGCAGTGTTAACCCAGTAGCGTCCAGATGCACCCACAAGTTTCACGCGCTCACAGTCCGGGAGCGCTTGAATGCAATGACAAACGGGTAGCACTATATTTCTGATAAGATCTACAAATTTTCAGGAAAACATTTCTAGAAATGCAATTCAACTACAGTTATGTAAGTTTTGTTATTCCCATAGCATTAATACCTTAACATTCCCATTGCATTAAAGGTACATAGTCCGATGGTTTTGGGTTCCTGTCGTTGTCTGAGATAAACAGAGTAGGTTGATCGTTATAATCTATCTTACTGAAGTTTGAAGTAACTTTGATTTTAAATTACTAACTTCCGAGATATTTGGAGTGTAAACACGCTAAATTAATGTTGGTGTGCTTGTCAAAACACTGACAGTGACACCATGGGCTTCAGCAGAAACAGGTTCTATTAAATTGACTTTTTGTTATTCCCTTCTGAGCAGCAACACAGACCTACTGAATGAGTGCACGGGTATCCAAGTTAGATATGTAGGGTCAGATCTAGCTTGGTTTCTCCCGGCCTCGTTCACAGACCTAAAGGGGCTGTCACATTACGACGCATCTCGCAAGCGCGTGGCGAATGCGTAAAATCACTTATTTACATCGAGATGCGTCGAACTTGGGCGTATATATACCGTATGGTCAATGATGGATAACGTACCTCCCGGTGAAAAATGCTCGAATTACTCTCACGGTATGTTCGCAGAATGCCGGTGAACATTATATATGTTATTCGATCACCAGAACTATGCCTCATATGACAAGATACGGTGAAGAAACGCTAAAGATACGTTAGACTTACGTTAGGCGCACGTTATCCATACATTGTCAGTACACGGACTGTATGTTTCCACTGTCTTTAACATAGGTCAACGTAGTGAACAATGTACGTTTAACGTACATCGACGGACACCTAACGTATATATAACATATGGCCGATATAACACCCATACGTTGTAGTATGTCTAAAGTTTTGTGCATGCACACAATTTTTGCAACCCCCTAACATGCGTTGACGTATGCATAATGAATGCATAACGCACTACACCATATCCCAACGTAGCAGCCAAAAATCACTTCCGTCAGCGTATGTTTGTGAGAAGCATCGTAATGTGACAGCCCCTTTAGGCTTGGCACAAACTATTACATCATCGTTTCATATATGGATGACATGTAGGGAGGGACCAGTGTAGTTGTTCCTCTGCGCGGGGTGCGTTACTCTGCGGCAGTGTCGTCAAGGCGCTAAGCCCATAGGCCATCAATGCCAATCTACCAATCCTGGCATATATTATTGGATCGATATTTACATTCCCTAAATATATATATAATTCAAATAAAACTCTCAAAGTGAGATGCGGGTATATAGTTATTGCACAATATAACCACAAATTGGGCTTATGACACACGTGCTGAGCCGCAGAGTAGCGCAGGCGCAGAAGAACGCCTACACCGATGACATCATGCTTTATGCCAAGCCTAAAGCGGGCATTCCTTACACGCGGTATGCGGTATGCGGCATGCGGCATGCGAATGGCATGATTCCTTACACGCGGTATGCGGTATGCGGCACACGACTGGCTATACTAAAAAAATAAAAATAAACAATGATTCTCCATACTGCTCTGTAAATGACCAAATAATGCATTTATATCTATGTACCTTTTTGTATGTTACATGGGTGTTCCTACCATTATTATAACCAAATTATAGATAGGTATTCATATTTCTGTGCATATGGTAGCATTTTTAGCTTTCCCCTAACCGTATGTCTCCCGGGTGCCCAGCTCACCATGTGTTTCCCCTCCTCACCCCTGTGTGAGACCGTTCTGTAATGCTCAGTCGCCTCTCCTAGTGTTAAACTAATGGACACATCAGACTCAGGTTTCTATTCGCACCCTGCGTGCCGCATACCGCATGCCGCACCGATCGCTACAGGGACCGATCGGAAAATGCATTCGCATTCGCATACCGCATGTAAGGAATGTAGCCCATAGGCTTCAAGGCGTTTCGATTTTTTGTCGCATTCGCATACCGCATACCGCGTGTAAGGAATGCGCCCTTAAGGACTACTTGTCCATGGCGGGGAACACTTGCCCAAGATAGGCCACATCTAAATAAGTATTTTGGTTTCGAAAATGTGATGCTTTTATCTGAGTATCCAACTAATCTATTTAGACCTGATAGGGCTAATATAAACTAAGATTACATCCTTGAATAAAAAGCTTTGCACCGGGCGCGGTGCCCTAATCGGCAGAGCGCGGACCTTGCGTGCGGAAGGTCGGGAGTTTGGTTCCCAGTCGAGTCAAACCAATGACTTTAAATTTGATACTTGTCGCTTCCTAGCCTAGCGCTCGGCATTAATAGGATAGAGCAAGGACTGGTTAGCTCAGCGTCAGGATAATGTGACCTGGGATATTGGGTCATGGTGCTGGCGGCCTGATTTCCCAGTGGGGTAGCACTATAAAGTCACCAGGAGTGCGCATTGTCACAAGTCGCTTCCCATCCTGATATGAACTTAGATGTTGCTAGGATGTAGACCAACAACAACAACGACCCGTGTTGCAGCAGCATTTGGGAAAACCATGTCACCAGCTGAAAATGCGCTGAAAATGGGGTTGGCATCAAAGCAAATGCGTAAGGCCATTGAGTTTGCTGATATGCATAGGGCAAAACTTCGATTTTATTCTAAATTAATAGAAATACATAACACTTTGGCATAAACATGTATGCACACATGCAATATATTGATCTGATGAATATATCCAAGAACAAAACTAGACAAAGTTTAAACATTTTGAGCTAAAAACATACAAACAATTCACCTTTACGTGATATCCACATCCACCACTTTAATTTTTTTTTTCTAAATTTTAAAATGCCAAAATGTTGTCGAAAGCAAACATACTTGTTTTAGAGAAAGATATAACCAATATCTGATTAAACCCTACTCATTCCCTACTCCTACATAAGTCATTAACCCTAGGATATTAATAAAAAAACATGAATACCACAAATAAGTAAAGAGCTAAACCAGGCTATGGCAGCCCAATTTCTATAGCGAAATGCACCATGGCATAAATGTGATGATTATTATTGATGTATAGCAATGCTGGAGAAAAATTAAAATCGTTAATTTATATATATTTTTTTAGTTGGTATTCTATGTTTCAAACAAGAGCTGACATGAGCTGAAACTAGCACATTTCATAGCTGCACCCAGTGTATTAGCATTAGCCATGTGCTTCTCACGGGTTTGTTTTTCTTCCAGGCGAGTTCGAACCAGAACCGAATCAAACTAAATACTTACGAAGTCGACACTTGTCGCTACCTAGCCAGATGCTTCCAATAATAGGATTGTTTGCTCAGTATCATGATATTGATAAGGGATCTCATGAGTTTGAACTCAAAACACGCTAAAGCCTTGCAAAAATTATACCTAACCTGGACAGGGCAGGGACTGGTTTGCTCAATAGCAGGATACTATGATTCAGTGAGATATCAGGTCATGGTGCCAGTGGTCCCATCTCCCAGTGTGCAGCACTATAACGCCATCATCAGAGCGCACTGTCGCAAATCGGTGTCCATCCTGATATGGCCTTTGAAGTTGCTAGGTCGTAAACCCCAACAAATACCCATAATACAAGGGCCCTCACACAAAGTACAGCTGGCATTTAAATATATCTCACCATGAAGCCGGGTTGTAATCGCCATTGATCAGAGGCATGGATTGTTTGTTTAGTGCTTCGGAGAGTTCTACGATCCAGTAATATATCTAAGGTCATATCAGTACTTAGGCCAAACAATTTTTGTTTTAATTGGTGATCGTCCCCGCCCATGTCTGAAAAATCGCCCGCCCCTGATCTTTTTTTGTTAACTGTTAAAAACGTGTCAGGCTAGCAGCAATTCAACTTTCGTATCAATTTTTACGTCATTGGTTTGATTCAGCCAGGGTTTGAATCCAGCAGTTCGAATCACATGACCTACCAGAACAGCAGGCGGATGCTCAACTCATTCAGCCATCATGTCTGGTTGCGCATTATATCTACGTCATGCCAGAAAAATAACAAATATAAATCAAAACCGCCCGCCCGACCCTGATTTGTGTGATCAAAAGAACGATCACCAATTATTTAAATATATTTTTTGCCTTAGCACCGAATTGTGACACCGCACACATCCATGACGACTTCGTAATGCTGCCCTACTGGAATACCAGGTCACTGGCACCATGACCGGATATCCCACTCAGCCACATTATCCTGACAGTGACACTCAGCCAACCAGTATTTGCCCTATTCTAGGAATGCCGAGCACTGTGTAAGGGAGTGACACCTTTGTCAGACTTTGGGTCTGACTCAGCCGGGGATTGAACCATGACCTTCCAGAGACATGCTGGATCTGGAAGGAGGGGTCTCCCATTTTACTCAGCCCAAAGCACAAAGCATGGCATCTCGAATAGACCGAGTAATTCAATTCCTTATTTCAGACTCAGGATGATGGTAGTTACATAATTTGGTCCATAGTAGGTAGATATAAAAATAAACGTGAATAACAAATTAACATAGAAGTAATAGTATGAATACTACCATACTAACCAATATCAAAATGTTGGTCTACATACAGTAGTTTGTACCAATGCATCCATATGGCAGACGTAATTCTGAGATCACTCTCTTCTATTTTCACAAGTCCCTGTATTATAGCATTTTCTGCCTTGTCAAGTCCTGTAATAAATTTGAATATTAGATTCCTGATAACAGCCTGGAAGGCTGGCACATCAATATTGGCAAGTTGAGGTTTAACCAGTCGAGGTTATAACTTTGGCGCTTTTACCTTTACTGAAACATGATTTATGTGAGACACCATAAAGACATGTGCGCATGAGCAGTACCCAAGCATCCATCAAGAAAGAGCCCCCCCCCCCCAGCTGGTCTGCATACAAAGACCAATACGCGCGGGTGGTGCAGTTGAATGAGGGGTGAGGGGTGGGGCGAGGGGGTGCATGTAAATCTAGGCGGTTACACAACTGGAACAGAAGAATGTATACTATTCTGACGCTTACTTAAAGCTGCATAGTCCGATCAAACTTAAAAGCATCACATTTTTATCAAGCCAAAAAAAAGAACTTAGATTTGGATTTTAAAATCTAACTTAGACAACGGGACACTTATTAAACATGTATTGCTGCATTGAAGGAATAGTACATTAATTTAATGGAACCTGCACAGTTGAAGCCTGTGGTGTCCATCATTTCGACATGCATGCCAATATCAATTTGACATGTCTTTATTTCAAATGTGACCTAAGTGAACCATTTAACATGAAAGTGACTCTAAATTTAAGTAAAGTCAATTATATTAACCCACCTAATATAGTTATTTAAAATGAAAAGAGAGAAAATCAAAATCATCGAACCAGGCAACTTTAAAGTTGTTCAGGCAATGCAAACTTGTTATCGGCGTAATCTACGTACATACAACCCCCTTAGTGAACCACCTGAACTTCTTAGAAAACTGCGCCAACCCTTTTCTCCTAAAAGTCTATAGTAAGCTCCGACAACCAGTGGAAACGACGTAGATGATATCTATAGATCGTATCTATGGATCATAGGAATGTAGATGTATAGTTAATTACAAAATGAAAGCTTACACTTAGAATAGCTATTTGAGCTTGAACCAGGATTGGTATTCCCAGCACCATTAGGCCGCCTTGACTGTTCCCTTGTGGCGTGCTCCCTTGTTCCATGTCCGCTTGCGATGCGCCTCACAGACAAGGAACATGTTCATTCTCTATATTCCCTGCACAAGGCCATACGGTCCCTGGGTCCAACCTATCGGAATGACAACTAAGCAAAACACAGGTTCATTGTCTGTGTGGGCTGTCACATGGTCACAAGTGAGCACGGAACAAGGGAAGATGCCACAAGGGAACAGCCTATGGATAGACGGCCTTAGACTCTTGAATACACCCATGGATATTACTAGTAGCTCTGCGACATCGCATAGGGAAGAGAAGGGCCGATGTACATAGGTTATAAGGCATACTGAAAAACCTTCAATTGACATTGTCCATGTTATCGCTAACATGGGTAATTCGCAGCGGGACATGGGGTGGTAGACCTCTCAAGCTTCACAACCACCGAACTGCCACCTGCCGATTTACGGACAAAGTAACCCCGCTCGGATTGCCCTAGTGCAACTCCACCATACCCCAGCGCCCGACCCTGCTGCCACCTATCACCTCAAAAGCACACACGACCAACCATCAGTCAGCGATTGGATATGAACCCGCCCACTACAACCAGACTGATTCAGCCGCCGCCCACCCCTCAACTACAAAGGGACAGTAGTTCGCGGCGGTCGAGGCGGTAGGGTTGAGATTGCCGAGGTTCCTGTTGTCTGATCTTGAGTATGTAACTGTCCGACTGTCCTGAATAAATGCGTTTCCATTAGTTTCCAAGCCTGTGATATGCCCTAGCCTACGTCACCAAGGACAGTCATTAGGGGTAAATGAAACTAATACAGGGCCCATACACATGTCAAAATATGGAATTCAAGGGTATTTCAAGGTTTTTCAATGCTGTTTTTCTAATAGGAATTCAAAACTATTTTCATTTGATTTTCAGGGGAAAAAACACTGGTGATTCCGGACTAATTTAGATTAGAGGGGCCACTTTTTCTAATGGGTTGGTTTTCACCCCTACTCAGGCTACTGCAAGTACGAGGTGAATCTTTTATATAAATCCAAGAAGTGATATCCAATGTGAAAATGCAGGTGTTCGACAGTCTGCATTACCTATAAGTATTCACGGCGACACATTGATTGGTTGATTGATTGATGGTTGCTTCACGGCGACACAACTCGCTCGATCCCTGGTCGGTCTATTCTTACTGAGTGTGGTCCTGTGTAAGCAGGGATGACAGTGGTTTCAGGCACACACAAAAAGCGGAAATCGAGCTGAGATTATTAGTCCGCCAGCAAATTTCTGTTTACACCTATATAAGAAATGCCCCCAGGCTGTGAAAGAAACCCTGGAAATCAGCTTAAAAACGGAAAAATATCATCCCTGGTAAGAGACGATGACTTTTAATCACAGAAATCTCCACACACCCAGTGACATGCGAACCGAAGTAGAGTGAGCGAATCCGTCACACACTAACGAGTGTCGTCGTAAACCTGGCGTACACTGGACAATTCTAGAGACAGGTTAGATCAAATATTCACCCTCTACCCACAGTAGGGTTGAAAATTGACTGTTAATAAAAGATTCATCCCTACCCACAGTAGGAGTGAAGAACAACCAATTAGAAAAAAAGTGGCGAAAGGCTGGGTAAATGAAATGAGCACATACATTCTTCATTTAAAGTTGCATAGTCCGATGGTTTTGGGGTCTTTGAGTTTTCTGAGATAAATCCATTAGGTTGATCCTTAATAATGTACCTTTCTTTAGATTGAAGTAATTTTTATTTTAAGTGGGTAACTTTTGAGATATTTGAAGTGCAACCATGCTAAATTAATTTTGGCAAGCTTGCCAAAACTCTGACACTATAGCCCTCTGCAGTAACAGGTTCTATTCAATTGCCTCACTATTCCCATCTGTGTGGCGACAAATGTTGAATAAGTGCACCAGTATCGAAGGTAATAGTTGTAATAATATCAACAAGTACTGAGCTTACAGGGTGTCTTGACTTTGAGAAAAGATATAAGTTGCAATAACAAAAACGAGGACTGTCCTTTCAGGTCACTCAAGATTTAAGCAAAAGTAAAGCTTGTTTTATTTAATGATGCCTCTAGAGCACATTGATTTTTATCATTGGCTATTGGACGTCAAACATATGATCATTCTGACATATTTCTTTGGAGGAAACCTGCTGCCACCAGATAAGCTACTCTTTCTGATAAACAGCAAGGGGTCTTTTGTATGTACTTTTCCACAGACAGGATATCACATACCACAGCTTTTGATGAACCAGTTGGGGACCACTGGTCGGAACAGAAAATAGCCCAGACTGCAAAAGGGTCCACTAAGCAGGATCGATGGGATGACCGACACCTTCACAGGTGGAGACTCTACCGCCTGAGCTACATCCCACTCCCCCTTTAAGAAAAGGTACAGTTTTGTACAACAATGAAGCCTGAATTGTCAGTGTGCTCTGGACTTGAGAAAATATATAACTGGAATTCAATCGTAAATCGTGAGTGTATTTTTTTAAATATTTAATATTTTATAGCATATCTCTATACCATCAGGTGGTGGCTGACAATAAGAGTCTTGAATATGAGAGCAATTTCAATATATATAGAGCACTGCCTTGTGTCGCCACTCTCGAGTAAGGTTACAAAGCCCCCCCCCCCTCCCCACAATTGGGTATAATACAGAAATAAACCTGATACGATGGTTACTTCCGGATAATACAAATACATTCCGTGACCTTATTTCGCTGCTATTTGTCCTATCCTAGTAATACCATGCGCAGGTTAGGTAGTGACGAGTATCAATTTGTAGGGCATTGGCTCGACTCGTCCAGCTTAGAACCCACGACCTACGATACGGGAGGCGTGCCCACAACTCATTCAGGATTCACGTCTGCAATGATGTGCCATGTGGTAATTGTCGAGGATTTTTTGGTTGCTGTCTTTATTTGGGGGGGGGGTAATTTAATTACGGACAACTGGTCTTCCTCCTTCCACTGCTGCTTGCCCTATCCTAGTAATGCCAAGCGTCAGGCTAGGTCATCAAAAGTATCAATTTCTAAGTCATTAGTTTGACTCAGCCAGGGTTCGAACTCGGGAGTTCTAATCCCATGACATACCAAAACCGGAGAGTGCGAGCCTCGCCTGTGGAAGGTCGGGAGTTCGGTTCCGGGCCGAGTCAAACCAATGACTTTAAAATTGATACTTGTCGCTTCCTAGACTGGCGCTCTGCATTAATAGGATAGGGCAAGGCAGGTTGTGGTGCCGGCGGTCTGATTTCCCAGTGGGGAAGCACTATAAAGTCACCATGAGTGCACACTGTCATAAGTTGGTACCTGACCTGATATGACCTTAGATGTTGCAAGGACATAAAACAACAACAAACAAACATCTGCCGCTCAGAGCCGTATGCATGGGGCGGTGCTAGCGCCATAACCAAGTTTTGGCGGGCACCACACAGCTAACGGTGGAGAATCCGCATGCAAGAAGCAGTGCCAGCGCTAGCCACTGACCATAGCCTAGGCTAAGCTACCCTGCTTTCATATCAGGGTTAACGGCGGTGTTAGGTACCGATTAGGCCCAAATCTATTCAATGCTATCATATTTAACAGAATTACACACTCAAAAAGGGAAATTTGAGCAAATTAACCCTAAAACCGAAGCGATATTAACGTCGCCGCTACATCGGCGGCAATATTCATACTTTCGAATATAAACTAAACAAATCGCCGCCGCCGCCCTCGCCGGCAACAGGTTCAGCAATAGCAAGGCTTGCTGGTGCCCGGCAGTGTTAGGTACCGATTAGGCCCAAATCTATTCAATGCTATCATATTTAACAGAAGTACATACTCAAAAAGGGAAATTTGAGCAAATTAACCCTAGAATCGAAGCAATATTAATGCCGCCGCCATTGACAAATAGCGGTGCTCGCCGGCAACAGGCTCAGCAATAACAAGGCTAGCTGGTGCCTGGCGGTGTTAGGTGCCGATTAGGCCCAAATCTATTCAATGCTATCATATTTAACAGAATAACATCCTCAAAAAGTGAAATTTGGTCAAATTAATCCAAAAATCGAAGCGATATTAATGCCACCACCGAATCGGCGCAATATTGTTAAATAGCGGGGCTCGACGGGAACAGGCTCGGAGGGATTTCCCAAATCTATAAATAACTACACGGTTTCTATCCGCACCTGTTTGGGCATCGGTGCATATGGCTTGACCTAATTCACCAAGCTGGTGCTAGCTACCCCTGGGCCCGTATGCATGGGGCGGTGTTAGCGCCCTAACCAAGTTTTGCCGGGCACCACATGGCTAACGGTGGAAAATCTGCATGCAAGAAGCGGTGCCAGCGCTAGCCGCCGACCGTAGCCTAGGCTAAGCTAAACTGCTTTCATATCACGGTTAACGGTGGTGTTAGGTACCGATTAGGCCCAAATCTATTCAATGCTATCATATTTAACAGAATTACATACTCAAAAAAGTGAAATTTGAGCAAATTAACCCTAAAATCGAAGCGATATTAACGCCGCTGCTACATAGGCGGCGATATTAATATTGTCAAATCGACGAATGTAAACAAAACAAATCGTCGCCGCCGCTGAATCGGCGGCGATATTGGGAAATAGCGGTGCTCACCGGCAACAGGCTCAGAGGGATTTCCCAAATCTATAAATAACTGCACGGTTTGCTATCCACACTGGTTTGGGCATCGGCGCATACGGCTTGACCTGATTCACCAAGCCAGTGCTAGCTACCCAGAGCTAGTGTGTAGCACCGGCTACGCGTAGCACCAGCCCATGCATACTGGCCCAGAGCTAGGATGTAGCACCGGCAGCGCGTAGCACCAGCCCATGCATACGGCCCCTGAACGCAACCACCATAGATTGATATCAAACTAGACAAATCTACTAATTAGAGGTCGAGACGAATCTAGTTTGATACCTATCTGCTGTGAGGTAAG
Source organism: Branchipolynoe longqiensis (assembly GCA_030323885.1). Taxonomy (NCBI): domain Eukaryota; kingdom Metazoa; phylum Annelida; class Polychaeta; order Phyllodocida; family Polynoidae; genus Branchipolynoe; species Branchipolynoe longqiensis. The sequence continues at coordinate 20,872,465 of CM059186.1, forward strand.
TCTGGTAGTCTGAGTGGCAGAAATACACAATTAATCGTGTAGAACACCACCAAAATATTCTATTTCTATTTCACCAACGCAACAAAAACTCAGTTCATCACATATACACATACATACTGGTACCAAAGCTTCCCGCTCGTGATCTGTAACAAGTAGGAGCACTAATTTTCTAATTTTCAAAACCAAAACACTGATCTAGATTTGATCCTACACATCCAACTGAAATACATGTGCACTTATTGTGCATTTATTTGTTGCTGCATAGAAAGGTTGGTTAGTTGTTAGAGTTGTATGTCCTCGCAACATCTAAGGTTATATCAGGGCGGGTACCGACTGGTGACAATGCGCACTCATGATGACTTTATAGTGCTGCCACACTGGGAAATCAGGCTGCCAGCAACATGACCCGATATCCCACCAAATCACATTATCCTGACACTGAGCTAACCAATCCTTGCCCTATCCTATTAATGCTAAGCTGGGAAACGACAAGTATCAATTTTGTAAGTCATTGGTTTGCCTCGATCTGGAATTGAATTCTCAATATCATGCAGGGGAGGACTTAGATAAAAGATTCACCCTGTACTAGTACACGGGTGAAGGACAACGTAGTGTAAATACAGGCGAAAATAGCTTTAGTATAAAACAGGAACTAGAAACTGTGGTTCCAGGATCAAATGGCTACATATATAGGCACAGAGTTGGAGAAATGGGCGAGAATGTAAAAAGACAAGATGGCGGCAATAGAACGCCGTCGATTTCACTTTTAAATCTGATTAAACTACATGTTTTATTATATTTTTCAACTCAAAGGTAGCGGGGAAATAATAAGACATATGTAAAATTGTGAAATTAGACTCTTATTTCATTTCCCCACATTTTCGACCGTTTTTATATAGGGCTGGTATTTGTATCTGACACCATGTAATATAAATATTGATGTCGACACTGTGAGATCTAGTTTGCAACTGTCTTTATTTAGAACGTTCTGTAGTGACATCACTCTGTGCCACACTGGGGGTGTTCGGATAACAACACAACTGGAAGACACATACATTACAGTATTCACCCGTGTACTGCGAGTACTGGGTGAATCCTTTATCTAGGGAGGACTGCGCTCTACCGATTCGACCACCACATCTGTGCATAAAAGGTAATTTAACTGTTAATGTTTCTGCCGTGCTGAAGCCTATGTGGCTTTGAGAAGCCTGCCAACATTAATGTCTGCATGTTTGTACTTCAGATATTGCCCAAGTTAGTTGTTTTAGATCAAAATTACTTCAAAATGAATCAACCTAATATATTTATCTCAGAAAATGACAAAAACTCAAATCCATTTGACTATGCAACATAATTTAACGGGACCTGATCTTGGTCACTGGGATCAGTGCTCTCCAGCAGAACTTGCATGGTTTCTCTGTATATATTTATACCAGATATGTGCACGGAAAGCCATAAAGAGTGCCGCTGGGATGAAAACTGCATTCAGACATATACCCCGTCCTGATATGACCTTAGATGTTGCTATGACGTAAAACAACAACAAACAAACAACAAACAAACATGTATATATTATGCCCTCCAGCACAGCCTAGTCTACTGCTTATATGCACTGCATGGGTTCGAATACCAGTAGTGCCGTACTCTTTTCGCCTCGTTAAAGGTTGGTTGGTTGTTGGAGTTTGACATCCGGTCAACATCTAAGGTCATATCAGGACGGGTACCGACTTGTGACAGTGCATACGTATGGTGACTTTATAGTGCTGCCCCACTGGGAAATTAGGCCACCAGCACCATAACCTGATATCCCACTCAGTCACATTATCCTGACACTGAGCCAACCAGGTATTGCCGTATCCTAATAATGCCAAGCAACTCGCTAGGAAGCAACAAGTGTCAATTTTAACGTCATTGGTTTGACTCACCAGGGTTCGAATCAGAGGGTTCGAATCGCACGATCTACAAAAATGGGACGGACGCTGAACTCATTCGGCCATCCCGTCTGGTCCATGTACTGGGTGATTTTCTTTGAAATTCCCACAGTGTTCGAGATGTATGACTCCCAACTAGAAAATTCGGCAGAAACAGGAACTTTTAAGAGCATATTTATCACCCACCAGAAGATTACATCAACGTTCGAGTCAATAACAGAAGTACGTTATCTTCAGACCATGGTGAAACCCAATACCTCCCACAAGAGTATCAAGTACCAGAATGTGCCCTTCCCCCATATTACCACACACTGAAAGTCCATGTCTCAAATACATATCTACCTCATACTCCCGTCACACTAGACTTCCGACCTCTTTGCGACCACTTGTGACCCCCCAAGAAATGGGTCGTCACAAAGCAGTCCTCAGTGTTCGTCGACCTCCTAGCGACCATTTTAGTCGCTTGTTTGTTTGTTGTTGTTTTACGTCCTAGCAACATCTAAGGTCATATCAGGACGGGTACCGACTTGTGACAGTGCACACTCATGCCGACTTTATAGTACTGCCCCACTGGGAAATCAGGCCGCCGGCACCATGACCCGATGTCCCACTTAGTCACATTATCCTGACACTGAGCTACCCAGTCCTTGCCCTATCCTATTAATGCTGAGCGCCAGGCTAGGAAGTGACAAGTACCAATTTTAAAGTCATTGGTTTGACTCGACCGGGAACCGAACTCCCGACTTTCCACACGCGAGGCCCACGCTCTACCGATTAGGCCACCGCGCCCGGTCATTTTAATCACAAGGAGGTTGGAGGTGTTGCACCAAAACCCTACTTGTGACCAAAATGGTCGGCAGGAAGTTGCCAACTGTTTTCCTAGGTTGGCGATCGGTCACTGACTGAGCGCCAACCTATCGACGACTTGGCATGCTGCCAACCACCTGCAACCACTTGGCGATGTGTCGTCACATATAAGGTGATTCTGAGTCAATTAATGGAACCTGTTACTGCAGAAGCCTATGGTGCTAGAGTTTTGGCAAGCTTACCAAAATTAATTTGATGCGCGACAAGGAAGGACGAGGAAGCGTGTGTGGATAAAAGGCATTTTATTCAGAAATGCCGAGATAAACATGGATAAATTAGCAGTCATCAAGCATGAGTATCAGAGATCAATATAATGTGCAATATATGAGGCATCAGCATGGAACAATGACATATATGAGGTATCAGCATGGAAATATGTAAATGTCAATAAGAGTAATGTCTAATAGTTGGGTCCGGGAGGTGGATCCGAGGAGCCCTCCACCAAGACGGAGGAGAGGGCTTGAGTGGCCGCCGAGGGGGCGAGGCGGGGCACGTAGGCATGCACCACCTCGGAGGTCCATGTCCCCTGGGCCATGATGTCGGAGATGTCGACGCCGGCGGCATGGCAGGCCTGGGCGGCGCGTCGGCGGAGGCTGTGGAAGGTGAAGGCCTCGGCCCCCGGGATGCCTCGGGCACGAAGGGCGCCTCGAAGGAGGGCGGTGAGGGACCGCGGGTCGAGGGGGCGGCCCGAGGGCATGATGAATGCCGGGGCGTCGGAAGGCGAGGGATGCTGCAGGGCGGCAGCATTCCAGGCGGTGAGAGGGCAGAGCCCGGGCCTCAGGCAAGCGGAGATGAAGAGGGCGACGGCCCCCGTGGGCCCGGATATCGTCTTGGAGGTCCTGACGGTGACCCGGAGGCCCCCGGGGGCCGGAAGCACGTCGCTGCGGGTGATGGTGTGGGGACCGCCCGAGCCCTCGGGACTCGGCGACAACAGGTTTGACTGTCGCAGCATGCCGAAGTACCCGCTGAGGAGGGCGGCCCGAGGGACGAGCGAGGCCGGGCCCGTCTGAGCGAGGTGGGAGATGACGAGGGTGAGGTGGTGCGGCATCAGGGGGCGCCTGGGGTGGAACATGGCCGGAGGCGCGCTCGCCTCCTCGGCGGACGTCCTTGGCGAGGGTCGAGTCGAAGGCGGCGGGGGCCCCCCCGGCGGCCTCGACCCAGGAGCGCGCTCCGGAGAGGGCGTTTTTGATGGATACAGGGGCGAGGCCGCGGGCGTAGAGGGAGGCCGCAAATGTGGCGACCTCGAAGTAGGAGGGGCCGAGGGGGGCGAGCCGGGCGACGGAGTATGCCACGTAGTCCTGAGCCTGGCGTCGACGATTCCTCCAGGTCGCGGGGGCGAGGGAGGCGAGGCGGCGGCAGGCGATGCCGCCGACCTCAGCCGGGGAGAAACCTGGATCAAAGCCCGGGATTAAATGGGAAGGCGTCGTGTGAGGGGAATAGGCGGTGAAGCCCGAGGAGGCGACTCATGAACCTCCGGGCGGAGAGGACGCAGCTGCCCATGTGGTTCAGGCACCCGAGGAGACTCTGCAGATTGCGGCGAGTGATGGCGGGGCTGGTGAGGCGGGCTTCGCAGGAGAGGATGAGGTAGTCGACCTTGTCGGGGGCGATGCGTATTGTCATCGCCAGGAGCGGCGGTCAGCGGGGCCCAGCCAGGAGAGGCGGTCAGCGGGGGGATGACCTTTCCCGGGGGCCACGTCGAGCCCGAGGGCGGCGGCGAGGGCGAGGAAGGCATCAAAGGCCTGGCAGGCCCTGAGGTACGACGCCTCGCACCCGACAAAATCACCGACATATACGAGGATGTGGAAACCGTCGCGCCTCATGATCCAGGCGACGGCGGCGGTCAACGGGGCACAGGCCGCGCCAGAGGAGCGGCAGCCGAATGGGAGGGCGAGGTCGATATATACGTTACCGTCTAGAGTAACCCCGTATAGGGGGCAGGCGAGGGCGTCTGCGCGCAGTTGCCGGTAGACCCGCGATATGTCGGCCGACCAGAGGTATGCGCCGGGGCCCTCTCCCATGAGGCGGCAGCCGAGGTCGGCGACTGAAGGGAGGGTGTAAGTGTGAGGTTTCCCGAGGTATTCTCGGCGGGGGATGCCGGCGTTGACACTGGCCCCGGGAGGGAAGGAAAGGTCGACGATGACCCACCTCTTACCCGGGTCGGATTTAGGGTGGGTCATCATCGGGGAGACGTGAGTCCAGGGTGTGAAGGGAGGGACGGTGAAGGGGCCCACGAGGGCGCCGAGGGCGAGTTCTATTTTAATGAAACTCTGTATGTGTGGGGCGTGCTCGGGGGGCTCGCAGTGGTTGGTGAAGGTTGGGCAGGGGGGTGGAAGAGGTGGAGAAGTTTGAGGGGAATCTGAACTCGAGGAGTATTCGTGGAGGCGTACACGCCAGGCGCGGATGTGGAGGCCAGAGGGAAGGGGGATGCAGGCGGCCAAAAAGTTAGGGAGGCCCGCTTCCCTGAGTGCGCCGTATGTGCAGGTGAAGGTGGGGTAGCGGGCCCAGGCCTCGCTAGAGGCGTGGGGCCAGATGGCGAGGAGGGTGGGGCGGTATTGTTGAGGATAGGGGCTGCAGGAGGGGGCGGCTTGAATGTGTCTTGAATGTGGGGGTCGACTACATCGGTGATATGCTCACTGAGGTCGTCGTGGGGGTGGGGTGGGGGTGGGGGGGAAGGAGGTGCGGTGAGGGAGGTTGAGATGCGGCGACGGGGTGGTGGTGGTGTGGTTGGTGGGGGGGGGCGGGGGAGCGGTCGGCATCGGGGGGGAGGCGGGGAAGATGGGTTAGGTAGGCTGTGTCGCCGGGGGAGGGTGTAGGGCGGCGGCGGTGTCTGCGGCAAGGTGGGCGCTGGGGGAGGGCGGTGTGGGGGGGGTAGTGGTGTTGGTTGTGGCCGCCAGCTGGCGGGCCGGGCTGGGCGGTGACCGGGTGCGGGCCGGCCGCTTCGGGGGGAGCGTGGGTGGCGTGGGGGGGCCGCCGGGGCGGCAACTTCACAGGCGAGGCCTGTGGTGAGAGTGTGGTGTGTGGTGGCCGGGTGGTCGGCAGAGATGAGAGCGGTGTGGCGGTAGGGTGCAGTGTGGCAGTCTGAGGGGGGGTCTGTTCGGTCCCGGCGGGTGGTGGAGTGGTCGTGGCGGGCGGTTGGGGGGGGGGGTCTTTGAAGCCAGGTAGGGTGCGGGCTCCGCCGCGGCGGGGGGGGCGGGCAGTTTGGCGTCTGCTGAGGGGGCGCGGCTCCGCATGCGTCCCGTGCGTCGATCGTGGCGACTCTCGCCGAGAGTCGCTCCAGGGCCGCCACTGTGTCGAGGAGGGTGGCCTGCATCGTCTGGCCCCATTCCGAGGGGGGGGTCGCCGGCCCTCGGGGTCACGGGGGCCCTCGGGGGCGTGGATGAGGGAGGCGAGCTTGCCTCTGATATCCGTTGCGCCTCCCTACGTGCGGCGCGCCTCCCTCGGCCTCGTCCGTTAGGCATGGTGTAGCATGGTGTGTGTATGCCAAAGAAAAAGGAGTGGAGGAGTAGAGTGTCTGGAGGCAGGAGGGCGAGTGGCCTTAGGCGGCCTCGGGGCTGGTTTTAAGGGCGGGAAGCGCGGGAGATTAGGTAATGGCCAACGGCTGGAGGAAGAAGGGGGGGGGGTCCTCCCTCGCCTCGCATCAACCGCAATCCGAGCATTACGACCAATTTAGCATGTTTCCGTTTCAAATATCTCAAAAGTTAAATTTAAAATAAAAGTTACTTCAAACTAAAATAAGGGAGATTATAATGAACAACCTAATGTTTATCTAGAAAAATGAGAGAAACTCAAAACCATCGGACTATGCAACTTCAATATAATGGGCATGACTTGCTGATACAGGTAGTCATGGATTTTGGATTATGCAAATAATGGTTGCACGACTCATTTAAATTGTCTTGGTTAATTATATGATAGTTACATTTTCAAAACCAAAACAATTATATAGATTCGATTCTACGTATCTAACTTAGATACTGACCCGACTATTAAGCACTTGTTGCCACATAGAAAGGAATACTGAGCCAATTTAATACAACTTGTTACTTCAGAAACCTATCATGTTAGAGTTTTTGGCATGCTTGCCAAATCTAATTTTCCACATTTGTACTTCAAATATCTCAAAACCTAGCCATTTGAAATAAAAGTTACTTCAAACTAAAGTAAGGTAGATTATAACAATCAATTCAATATACAGTAAAACCTGTAAATAGACCGACCGTCGGAACGATTTTAAGTGGTCCCTTTAGGGAGGTGGTCGGCTTAGGGAGTTAGAATATGGTTACAGTGGTATTGTTAAGACCCAAATAAAGCGATCGACATATGGGAGTGTTTGATCTGTGGAGGTGGTCGGTTAGAGAGATTTTACTGTACTTATCTCAGTAAAATGACAGAAACTCAAAACCATCGGACTAGGCAACTAACTAGTGGATGGGTTATAACTTATATACCAACATTGGTATTTCGGAAGAGAACAAAACCTCTCTAACTGACCACCTCCACAGATCGACCACTCCCCTATATCAATCAGATTATTTGAGTCCCAAACGATCGCCCATATAATACCATTGTAATGATTACAAAAACTCCCTAGACCGACCACAACCATAAATGGACCATTTAAAGACGGTCCAGCGGTCGGTCGATTTAGAGAGGTTTTACCGTATTGCGGAATCAACACGCCAATCTGCTACTACTTCTGTTTCTGCTGCTCCTCCTCCTCTATAGACACTTTGAGTGTTTATGTTTACATCATACAATTGTGTTGAATGAGCTTGGGCTCATTCGAGGTCATTGCAGGGCACATTAGACAGGGAAGCCGTTGGGCCCCCCCACGCCCCTTCTCTCCTTCCCCCATCGCCTCTCCCTGCCCCCCCTCCCACGTCCGCCACCCCCCGGGTAGGGCGTGGCATTGGGAGGGGGGGGGGGGTCTCTCTGGGAAGGGGACCACAACCAATAATACCACATGCCAATCATGCCTCGCCTCCTCATTACACCACTCCCATTCGTCAGCACCCCTGACACACCCTCTCTCAACACCCAATCACAATCCTCCAAAGCTGAGCCCCCTCAGCTTCTCACCTCACTTGGTCACTCCGCTCATCTCCACCGGACTGACCACTAACCTCCTTTTTCCCCCACCCACCCACTCCGCCGAGATTTTAAGACATTAGATTATATCATTTTAATAATAATTTAATTAATGACATTTAACCTTAAATACATATATACATGATTATTACTGTTAATAATTAAGTAACTGTTGCCAACTTCGAGTTTCTCTGTCATTATTCAACTAAGCTAAATTGTTCATTTGTCTCATCTCCCCTCACCTCCCTAACATCCCTCACTACTCCGATCACCACATGACATTTTCCCTGCAGCATTCGGATGCCACACTTGAAAATGTAAAGCCCTCGGGGGCTGCCCGGAATAAAGCCATGTCCTCCAACTCATGCTTCCCTGTTGTGTGTGCTATAGACTGTAATGCCCGCACATGCGCATTCCTGGTTGGCAGAAGAAACCAGTAAACATAGCCAACATTACTAGAATGAAGAAGCTGGATTATGGTTTTATGGCTTGTATTTATTTAGGCGTATGCATATATACATTTCTTCGTTTATATATTTATTTATTCTTCACACTGCTTTGTAAGCATTGGCCAGGCACACCACGTGACAACAACACAGTGAGCTCAGATTCACTGCATTCACCAATCTGTCAAAAACTACAGATCGTTTGTAAGTTTTAGCTGGGTTGTGGTTTGGGATCTATGGGCTTTATTTATTGATTCGCAATGCTTTGGAAGCAAAAGGAAAGTTTGTTTTATTTAACGATGCCTCCAGAGCACATTGATTTTTATCATCAGCTATTGGACGTCATTCTGACATATTTCTTTGGAGGAAAACCTGCTGCCACCACATAGCCTACTCCTTCCAATAAGCAGCACAGGGTCTTTAATATGCACTTCCCCACGACAGGACAGCACATACCACAGCCTTTGATGAACCAGTTGTGGACCAGATGTTGAAACTAGCCCAAACTGCAAATGGGTCCACTGAGTTGGATCGATCTCAGGTGGACACTCTACCGCCTGAGCTATGTCTCGCTCCCCTCTTGGGGAGTATCGGGCAAGCACACACATTGACACAAACATAAAGAGCTGAAATCTAGTGCATTTGACAGTTATTCCCAGTTTGAAAATCATAAAAATGATTAATTCAATTGAAGTATTGCTATATTGGTTTCTAATATTCTATGCAAAACAACAATCATATGCTTTGTTTTGCCAACCAGGGCCATTTTGGGTGTGAGTCCCGTAATAGTGATGTCACTGGTCAACCTGTATATACCATAGTTACCTGCGCACGCACAACGCGCCCTCTGTCGCCGAGCCGCTCACTGGTTGGCAGTGGTGTAAGTCCTGATAGTGCGCTCCAAGCCCACCAGGGGGCGCCCTGCTGTCCTGCTGACAGAAAAGTGGCTCGACCGACTGTTGGTCCCTTTGCGCTTACGCCGTTACCGCTTTTTGAAAGAATCTTCTTGGTGGTCATCTCAGCCGTACATCCTCCCGAAAAGGGCCACTTGTATGTAGTCCGCGTGGTCAGTAGAGTCAGTAGCGTCGTTGTGGTCAGTAGCATTGGTGTGGTCAGTAGCATCGGTGTGGTTAGTAGCATCGGTGTGGTTGCTAGAATCGGTGTGGTCAGTAGAGTCGGTGTGGTTAGTAGAATCGGTGTGGTCAGTAGAGTCGGTGTGGTCAGTGTATTCAGTATGCTCAGCAGGTCGGTATGCTCAGTAGCGTCGGTGTGGTCAGTAGCATCGGTGTGGTTAGCACCGACTCACCAGCCACCAGCGTGAGCACTGTCCCTGCGCAGTGAGGCCCCACCCGGCATGCACTTGGGGCTTAATGAGTCCGACATCCACCACTAGGATTGTAATCGATTAACACGACCCGGGTGACTCGGGTCACCCGGGTCGTCAGAATTTCAATTCGAACACTGCGAGTGGAGTCGAGAAATACACGTGCCGTGTGCAAAACGACCGGACCCCAGTAACCCTTCTTGACTGGGGTTTGCGGAGCAATGACGTCACATCTGTCACATTAGCATCAGCGCCTCCTAGCAGTTGGTGAGCAATTTGAGAGCATCAACGCAAGATGGCGCAAGATGGCGCCATGTCTGTTTCGCTCCACGCAACTGGTGTCTGTGGCGCAAACTATCCTGAGCGGTTGTTGAGCAGCAAAGCAAGATGGCGCCGCGTTCAGCTGATCAAAAGAGAAAAGTTGCTGTCGGGCTTGCACTGCTTGCGATGCGTCAGATTCTACGTCGTAAGCTAGGTCGGCAAGTGTGGGTTCGTCCACACATTGCTCAGCGTGACCAGCTTGGTGCATTCAACACCCTGGTGACTGGATTACGTGCGGATGAACCACACGCGTTCACAAACTACAGCAGGATGCCGTCGGAGCAGTTTGACCAGTTGCTCAGCCTTGTAGAAGGTCGCATCGCACGTCAGAATACAAGGTTTCGGACGTCGATCTCGGCTGCGGAGAGGCTTGCCATCACCCTACGATTCCTGGCCACAGGTTAGAATTTACTTTGTTTTATACATTCGTTTATTTCTGACTTAGTGTGTGTGGGAGGGGGGGCACAAATATCTAACCTTACAATATAATTTCAGGGTGCCCCATATGTCTGTTCCAGGATATAGTTGCTATGAGCTCACATTACCAAAGTCCTTATGCACACCCATCTAGGTGAATCGTTCACGAGCATATGCTACCAGTTCTGCTGACATTACCATAATCCTTATCCATGTTTCTAGGTGAATCGTTCAAGAGCATAAGTTACCAGTTCCGTGTGGGGGCGACCACCATCGGCAAGATTGTCCCCGATACATGCGACGCCATCTACGAATCACTGAAGGATGACTACTTCAAGGTAACATTTGTTTTGTTAAGTTTCTTTTATTGGGTTTCACACAACTTTTGTATCGAATACTGCAAACCAACTGAAACTAAATACTTAAACAATTGTAATTGTCTCGATAACTTAATCGCCAAACGTTCCACACTTGGACATTATGATAAAATAAAATGGTTTGTTACTGTTGAACTGTCTCGTAAATTGAATACTGCAAACCAACTAAAACTAAATACTTAAACAATTGTAATTGTCTCGATAACTTAATCGCCAAACGTTCCACACTTGGACATTATACTGTCTCGTAAATAGAGGATGCTAACCATCATTTTGTGCTTGTACAATATTAGTACGAAAATTTATGTTACATTAATTTTGATATTCACTACAACTGAAAATTTAATCGCGAAACGCGAAACTAACTACTAGAACCGACTACAACTTTTATATTTGGAAGACTAGAACGGACTAAAACTGATAACTTAAGTGAATTTCGACTACTAAAACCAATTGAAAATATCGCGAAATGGGCAGTTTTATGTTACATTATTTTTTATACTCACTACAACTGAAAACTTAAATCACTATGACTGAAAACTTAAATCGCGAAAACTTATGTTACATTAATTTTTATATTTACTACAACTGAAAACTTAATCGCGAAACGCGAAACTAATTACGACAACCAACTAAATCTCTTATATTTGGAACACTAGAACCGACCAAAAAATAATAACATAGGTGAATTTAGAATTTTGTATACTAAAAGCGATTAAAAATACAACTGAAAATGGAAAACTTATATCGATTTAAAGAATTAATTTGGAAACTCGGGATATTCATCCGAACCTAACATATTTATATACGAAAAGGAGGAACCATGGACGGACCTATGGACGTCGGTCCCGGAGGTTCCTGTTTACTGAGCAATGTCTTCTTGTTGGGTTTTGCTCACAAGCTCGAGCATTTTCATGCTGCCATGGAAGCATGCCTGCTCAATGTTGTTTTGTACGATTAGGAGTATGCGTGGATCCGTTATTTTGTGCAACTTCATCGCAATGTTCTTGCCGAAGACAGTTATTGCATTGTCCGGCTCTGCGTTGCTTTCCTGTAGGTTCTGAAGAACGAGCTCCGTCAACTCGTTCTCTCTAGTGTCGGCGTCCGCTCGCTTTCTTTTGTTTTTTTCCCTCCATTCTTGGTTAGGTTAGATTCGACGTCTTCCTGTTCGTCTGCGATGATACTGGCACTTTGCGATGACGACATGCTTTGTGATTCCACGTCCTCGGCGTTGTTGGTCATCTCCTCACCGAGGTCCTGCGTGCGTGAAGAGAGAAACAATTTATTCATTAACAAAAATGCTGTATATTTTATCGTCTTTGTATTTTTGTTTTTCCAGACCCTGTCCACCCAGGATGAGTGGAGGAAGGTCGCTGATCTGTTCATGACCCGGTGGAACTTCCCAAACTGCATGGGCGCCCTGGATGGGAAACATATACATATAAAGCCACCTGCACATTCCGGGTCATCGTTCTATAACTACAAAAACACGTTCAGCATCGTTCTCATGGCACTAGTGGACGCAGATTACCGATTCATCTACGTCGATGTGGGCTGCAATGGCTGTGTTAGTGACGGAGGAGTTTTTGCTGGGTGCACCCTACAGCAAGCACTGGAGAAGCATGCGGATTCCGTCCCCCCCCCCCCCAACCTGTCCCCGGAGACGATCGGCCCCTGGGGCATTTCATTGTGGCAGACAATGCGTTTCCCCTGAAGGAGTACATAATGAAGCCGTTCAGCCATAGAGACATGCGAATGGATCACCGGATCTACAACTACCGACTGTCGCGCGCCCGACGTGTAGTCGAGAATGCCTTCGGCATTATGTCGAACCGATTCAGAGTATTTCTGACTAACATTGCCCTAGCCCCAGACAAGGTGGAGAAGATCGTGATGGCAAGTTGTGCGCTTCACAACTTCCTGCTTGAGAAGATCGGGAGCACAGCAAATATAGACTATGAGGACCCCACAACGCACTCTGTAACTCCCGGTAGCTGGAGAACTGACAGATTGCTCAGCCAGGCGCCACTCCCCTCAGGAACAAACTCTACACAACGCGCAAAAACGCAAAGACACTACTTGGTCGAGTATGTGAACTCACCGACCGGGTCTGTGCCGTGGCAGTCGGCCATGATTTAGATAACTTTACTCCTAATGTTAATTAAGCCGTTGGATTAGATTAAGAACTCATAATGTATTAACTATTGATAGGTATCCTTACCTCATCAGTTTCTTGGCTGCAGCTTGGCACGGGGAGTTGGTGGTTATTCACACTCTGTCGTTTCTGCATGTGGGGCGCAAGGAACGACAGCGCGACCTGGATCCATGTCTGCCGTGTCATCAGTCGCTTCCCCTCAGTGCCAGATGCAGGTTGTTTTCGGAACCGTGTGTATTGCGTCCGGAGGTTCGTCATCCTCTTCTGGATGGACGTCGCTGTAAAAACAAATTGTACGAGTCTTGTAATGTATATTAGCAAAACAGTTTGCATTTGTTACAAATAATAAATGGTAACATCAGCAACATTTATTCTTTACATATGTGTTATTGATAGCACGGTAACTGTGAGTTGGAAAATATATTATAATATCTAGTTTAATGCAATTTGAAAGTGCGATCGACGGCGTTCTGCGGCCGCCATCTTGTCGTGTAGCATTCTCACTGGAGCCACACTTTCGCGAATAAGTTTCGCGATTAAGTGATGCCTAATTTCACAATCTAAACATGTATTCTTTACATATGTGTTATTGAAAACCCGCTAACTTTGAGTTGAAAAATATATTATAATATCTTATAATATCTAGCTTAATGCACTTTAAAAGTTAAATCGATGGCGTTCTGCGGCCGACATCTTGTCATTTTGTATTCTCACTGGGGCCACAGTTTCGCGAATATGTTTCGCGATTATGTTTCGCCATTAAGTGACACATTTTTTCACAATCTAAGAAGTTTTTATAGACTATGTTGTCATTCACCTGTGTACTACAAGAACGGGTGAATCCTTTATCGGGAAAGTTACAGGACATGTAACCAACTTTTAGATAGCTAGCGTACGTCGTAGCCAATTTACGGCCACTGGCGCATTTCGCACCAATGTTGACAAACAAAAAAGTCAATACTATCGGAAAAACCGGCTTACCTGACTGCCCGACCTCTGGCGTTATCTCTGCCAATGCAGTGATCCTCTTTAGCCGGTTCGCGTAGTCGGGACACGATACATCGAATAGACAGGGGCGATCTCTCCACATCTCTACCATCGCAGCCTCCGCCTCGCTCGTCCAGTCCGCCATTTTTGTGCGTTCTGTATGGACAACATCACATGACCCTTTCCGGCCCGGTGCTTGGCTGATCGTTAAAACCCAGACGCGACCAGTCGCCGGCTAGCACCCATATACCGTATACGATACGACTGACCGCTCACATATACCGATTCTCGAACGGCCCGATTCGTTTTTCGAATCCCTTGCAATTCGAGTTTTAAGCCCTAAAACTGAGTTTTATATGCGAATCGTAAGCATCTGGTGTGCTAGGGGGTCGCACACCTAATGACTAAAACCCAGTTTTATGCACGAAACGGGAAGTTTTAGATCATAAACGGTAGGTGTGTCTAATCTAACGGCAATAGAGTGTCCGTCTCCCGTGCTGGTAGATCGTGAGTTTGAACCCTGGTCGAGTCAAACCAATGACCTAAAAATTGATACGTGTTGCTTCCTAGCCAGGCGTTCGGCATTATTAGGACAGGGCAAGGACTGGTGTGCTCAGTGTCAGGATAATGTGACTGAGTGGGATACCAGGTCATGGTGATGGCGGCCTGGTTTCCCAGTGGGACAGCACTATAAAGTTGCCATGAGTGCGCACTGTCACAAGTCGGTACCTGTCCTGATATGACCTTAGATGTTGCTAGGACATAAAACCACAACAAACAAACAAACAAACTCTGACGTGTTGTTTTAATGCTCTATTTTTTTAATAACCCAGATTGTCAGCTTCTACAATCATAAAATACTTTAAATCCTATTTTGCTGTACATATATCGGTTATTGAAAAACAATATTAAGTTTTAGATTAAGCCACCATTTTGTCCACCCTGAGCATATTCGTTTATTCAACCCGAGTCTGTAGGATGGGCGCATGCACCAAAAAGTGGCTCGATTAATCGATTACACCCTCTCTGTCAGGTACCAGTTCCACAGGTGTCCAGTGCTGGCAATGTGGCGCTGCGTAGCCGTAAGGCATGCTCTGAGTACACAAGATGGCCGCCGCCGCCATTGTGATTGAGGTGTCGCCATGCTCGGATGCGCAGTCACAACCGGGTATCAGCGGCGATCTTTTTTGTTAATAGTTTTTTTTGTGGGTGTAAATGGTCGTTTTGATTCAGCGAATAAAGGTATACTCGTTGTGGGCGGGGGGGGTGAAGAAAATGGGAAATATTGCGCCTAGAGCGGGAATCGAACCACATCCCTTTCATTCCGGGCCCGTTACACCACCTAGCCTCCGTGATGTCATCACCCTATTCATGCCTATCTGTACCAGCTGTAGTACCAGTGACAAAAAAAAATCGCTGAAAACCTATGGGGGATGGGAGGCATTCCCCACCCCCTCCGCCCCCGGAAAACTGTTTTAAACTTATAATTTACGACGTGAACAAGGAGCTCTTATGAATGGATTTGATTCAAACACAGTGTCTCAGTAAGTAGCAATACAGTCAATCGGGCGGTACAGGTTCAGTAAGTCAACATCAGAGGTTCGATAATCAGGCACAGTGAGTCAGTGTGAATGGTAGGTCAGGCTGCAGGTTGACCCGGCCCCCTCAACCAAATGTGGGAGGGGGCGGGTCATGGTCGAGAAAGCCGTCTTGGGGATGTAGATGAAGACGGCGGACGATCGCCAGTTGCCGAGTCGTCGCAAGTCGTCGAGGCGGGTGCCCGCATCGGCTGCGGCCTGGGCGCCTCCCCGTTGCAGGCTGTGGAGCGTGTATGAGTTGGGGTCCGGGGTCCGGGTGCCGAGGAGGGCAGCCCTGAGGGTGTTGGTGAGGGCTATGGCGGTCAGAGGGCAGCCATCGGGGAGGAGGAGAGCCGGGGCGTGTGGAGCGGGGGTGGTGACCCTCTTGTACGCACGCCAGGCCTTCACAGGACATAGGTGAGGGTTGTCCGTTGGCCTGACTGTGATGGAGAATGCGTCGGTCGGTGCCACGGTTACATTAGAATATTATGTCGGCAAGTTTGTCATCGGGTATGCGTACTGTCATTTGTTGGGTGCATACCTCATATCCGAGCCACTCGAGTCTATGCGTGGGAGGGGTGCACTTTGTGGGGGATAAGGATAGTCCAAGCACTGCCATGATCCGGATCATGTCGGTGTACGCGGCGTCGGCATCCTTTTTGTTTGCCGCCACCCCGACGAAATCGTCGAGGTAGCAGAGGACATGGTGGCCCTTCCGCCATAGAAGGTAAACGATGGCGTTGGTGGTATGCGCCGGCCATGGAAGAGGTTCTGCACCCGAATGCCCGGGCAACGTCGAAATAAACCTTGGAGTCAACGGTGATCCCTAGGAAGGGGACGGATAGGGGGCATGGCCGGAGTTGGCAGTAGGCTCGGGCCAGGTCTAATGACCAAATGTAGCAGTCCTGGACGAGCCTAGCGACCTCGTTGGGCAGGTCGGTGATGCCAGGGATCGTGTAGGTTGTTGGCCTTCCTTGAAAGTGTCCTTTCCGTATCCCCGCATTCACACTGCCCCTCTGGGATAGCTTAAGTCCACGAGGACCCGCCGCTCGTCGGTGTTCTTTTTAGGGCGGGTCATCATGAGTCTGGTCTGGGCCCAAGGAGTGAATGGGGGTTTGGCGAATGGCCCGAGGAGGGCGCCGTGTAGGGTCTCTTTCTGGATGTATTTTCTTATCCAGCGGAAGTGGTCTGGGTCTTCGGTGTGGTTGGCGGTGGCCGGTATGGGCGGGTCGTCAGCCGTGTAATCCGCAGGCCAGCCGAATTCTAGAAAGTCGACTAGCTGTGTGTCACGGTAGTCTTTCAGATGTTTTCGCCACATTGGTATGTTAAGTGCAGAGGGCACCGGTACCCTGGCCGATATGTGGTTAGGTTGGCCTGTGGCACGTACCTGGTCGTATATCATGAGGTATCCTTTGTTGGTCCATGCGTTGGGGACCGTTGTGGGCCATATCCGCATGAGGGTTGGTCTGTAGGTGATGGGCGTGTGAGGCGGGTCGTAGGGTGTAGCCGGTTCGGGGTCGTCACCCGCGATGATCTCGTCGACGTCCTCTGTTGCGTGGGCTTGTTGAACGCGGAGTAGGAGTGCATCAATCTGCTCGTCGTCTCCGCCATCACCATTGCTGGTCGGGGTGGCAGAGGGCGACAGGGGGAGGGGCGTATGCGCCCCACCTGGCCACGCCCTCCGGCGCCGGGATCGCGTGGCGGGTGTGCAGGGTGGAGTTGGCTTCCGGTTGGTGTGAATCGGTATGCGCGCCGCGCTACTTCCATGTTGGCGTCAGTGTTGCGGCGCGGTGTGGTAGTTGCTGTGTGCTCCCACTGTGGCTGTGAGTCGGTTGTTGTGGTGTTTTGTTCGCCGGTTGGGGTGGTGGTTGTATGGTGTCGGTTGGCGCACGCCATTTGGTGGGGATGTCTGAGGCTGTGTCTTGATGTGGTGAGTTCGTCTGCAGCACCCCTTCTGAGGCGGTCTTTGTGTCGTTATGGGGATCATTAGTGTGAGCGCCTGCGGGGGGGCGGTGTAATGCCCGTGTTCCCGGTAGGTGTTATGGCGGCGGCGTCAGATTGGAAGTCTGCTGGGTCGGGTGGAGTGTGTGGGTTGGTGCCATTAATGGCCCTGTGAGGCCCGCCCATGGGGGCCGTAGCACTGCCTCCTGGTGGGGGGCGTTTCCGGCTGTGGTCGGGCGAGCTGCTCGTACTTGGTTCTGGTGCCCCGCTGGGTTTTTGTAGGGGGGGGGGGGCGTGGGCGTGATGAAGGGCGGCGGCTTCTTGTGTGATGTTGGTGTCGGGTGGGTTGGTGGTGCTTGCAGCTCCGTTGGCTGTCAGGGGGGCCGTCTGTGTGCTGGGGTCGTGTGTGGCGGTGCTGTCCGGCGTGGCGAGGGGCTGTGGTGTGGAGGCGTCCTGAGCAGCGCGGGGTGGGTGGTGGCTCCCGTCTGGGTTGCCTTCGGGGGAGATTTCTATACCTCCTTTAGGGCTGGCGGAGTCATTTGGGGCGCTGCCGTGTGGTGGTTTTATATTGCTCTTGACGGCCCTGTGCGGGCCGTCTAGCAAAAATCCGACTTGTCTTGGTTTGTGTCGGCGGGGGTGGCTGTCTGGTGCTTCTCAAGCTGTCTTCGTTTGTTATTGCATTCGAGTTCTTTGTGCGGATTTGCGCGCCGATATTTGTTAACACACCAGGCGCACAGGTGCGCAAACCGTTCCGTGCCCGTGCTGTGCGAGGATGTGAACCCGCAGTCCTGTCCGGTGTTCCATCTGTGACATGGGCGGCCGTCAGTCTCATAGCTGAATTCAGGGCGTTTATATTGTTGGTACCCGGTGGTGGTTGGGGGGTCGGGTCTTGTGTTGTAATCGTCGTCCGGGCGGTGCTGAGGTGATCGTTGCGCGCGCCTGCCAGATGTGAGGCGTCTTTGGGCATGTAGGCTTCTGGTGCCCATGAGGCACGCATCTCGTTGTGTGTCTTTAATGGCTGTGGGATCTTTCCACCCTCCCGGTAGTCTGCCGTCGTCCATCATGTTAAATAGTCGTTCCGACCAAGCCAGACATGTCTCCCATTCCCATTCCCATTCTCCCGCCATCTCGACCAGGTGCTCAAAATGCTCCGCGAGAGGTTCGGCCCAACTGCTGGGTACTGAGGTGTCCTTAGCCATCCTGTGGAGGGCGGCTATGTAGTCATAGCACATACTTTCTCCTTGCGCTACCTTGCCTTTTAGGTCCCCCCTCATTACATATGTGCGGGGGAGGATGGGCTTCCTACCTCTGCGCTGCTTGTTGTAGGCGCCTCCTTGGTTGAGCAGCTCGTCTATGACATCGCGGTGTCTGGTGTCGTCTTCCGATGATGGAGATCGCCTCTTATGTCGGCGGTCCTTGTTCTTGCCCCAGTCTTTTAGGTCACGGTTGCGTCGGTTGTGTCTTTCGCGCGTGGAGGAGGTGGGGCGCCACGCGCGGTCGGTCTCAGGGGACGAGGATGCTTCTCTGCACCCGTGCCCGGTGTAGCGGTGAGTCATGGGTCGTCTGCCGGGAGACGACCGGGACGAGGTTGTTGAGGAGCCTCTACTGTGGGATCGCTTCCTTTTTCGATTGGAGGTCTCCATGGCTGCCATTTTTTTCAGTAGGGTCTTGTTCACCTCGGCCTGCTGTGCCAGTGTGTCGGCGAATGATTTCTGTAGTTGTTCCATCTGTGTTGAAGCGTCTAGGGCCCATTTTTGGGCCGGCCTTGGTCCGCGAGGTGTGGTGTGACCGTCCGGCGCTGTCAAGGGTTGGGCAGGGGGGGGGCTGCCGGCTGCAGGGCAGTGGCCGGGGCCTGGGTGACAGCGGCTGGTGCGGCGGTCGCGGCGGCGGGCGGTCGTCGCACGGGGTCGGCGCCGGGTATGTGGGGTGATAGTGTCCGGGGAGGCGGTCGGCGTGGGGTCGCCTATGATGGTATCGTCCGTGTCCCGGCGGGTGCGCTTTGTTGTCGTGGCATGACGAGTGTAGGGGAGGGCCGTGTGGCTGAGTGGAGATCTGGTCGTGTGGCCGTCGTAGGGCGAGCCCATGGGGCTGTGTGCTGTAGCAGCGGTGAGGCGGTGGTGGTTGGAGAAGTAGCCCGTGGGCTGAGAGCTGGAGAGAGCTGGTGACAGCTGAGTTGGTGGTGAGCTGCTCGTCGGACTGCCGTGGTGGAAGTGATGTTCTAGTGGCAGGGAATTCGCGAGGAAGGGCGTGGCGTGACGTCACGGGTCTCGCGAGAGCGTGGTTTGCGGGAATTCCGGTAGGGTTCGTTCCGGGATTCGAACCCAGGGGGCGCCACCTTGATGACTCCTTGTTCGCGCGCAAATTACCCATGGTGACTGGCCACCATGAACAATGAAAATGGTGCAAACTGGCACCTACTTTGAGATACTTTCCCCTTGAAATTCCAACTGTTTTATGACTTCAAGACAAACAAATAAATCAAACTAAACGGTTTTTTCGCGGACATGATTTTCCCCTCACTGATTTGGAAACTCAGTTTTCGATGAAATCAGCGATTTCACTTGGATCGTTATAATGTACGTTATGATAGCAAATGATAGTCAGAACTAATTTGTATTATAAATGGCTAACTTTGGAGATATTTAAAGTGAAAAGATGCAAAATGAATGTTACCATACGCATCGAAATGCTGGACGCCATAGGTTTCAGCAGTAACTAACAGGTTCAACAACATTTAATTTTGTCTAATACAAAATTAACTTAGTATTTCATCACCCTATTATTTATTATCTAACTTGGCTATATCTACGATGAAACCTAGGTAAGTGTCTTGGCTTATGAAATGTGATGCCTTCATCAGACTATGCACCTTTATTAAATGGAATTTCAATAAAGAAAATACACTAAACAAGAAAAGGTTAACCTGATATTTCATGTTTGATACTTGTACATATTGTTCAAAAGGACATTTTGAATCTATTTCTGCCTATATTTTCGCTCAAAACAACTTATTTTTGGTTAAATCGGAGAATTTGTTTGGTTTTGAAAGAAAATAGTCCGCGACACTAGGTCATCGATTCAAACCGATTAAGCCTTGTTTTCTCATAGAGTTGAGATCCACAATGAAGACCTGTCGAGCAAACATGCGTCTACCATCGACATCTTCGGGTTTCTTCAAGTTTTCAAAGCGGGAAATACAAAATCAGCCACGTATCGCCCCAGACTACCCGGTTTACCCCGGATCACTCATCCGGGACTAGTCTGTGGCTACACCAGGGAGTCCGGGGGTGGTCCGGCCTCTGGTCCGGGGGCTCGTCCGGGAAGGTGTGACTGCGAGGCAAAAAACGACGAAAACAGCGATTTTATCCGGGGTGGTCCGGGCGACTGGTCTGGCTCAAAATCCGGGGCTCGTCCGGGTAGGTGTGAGTGGGGCTTTTAGACCTATAAACTGTCACAAAGTTGAAAAAAGGTCAGATTAACGTAAAAATTGTTCATATGCTTCTTTTAACATCATATTAGATATCAGAAATGCGATATATTCTTCATAACTTATTTAAAATGGTGATTATAAAAAATAAAATAAAAATCATTTTTTATTATCATTTTTATTCGAAGCCAGAAACCTTATCCATTAAAAAACGTTAGATTTAAGTTATTATTCATTATCGGTTAATGGATACGATATGGGTTAAATTGAGTACAATGTCGTGATGTCAACTTCTTTCGATGCTGCTTAGGGCAGATGGTAAGAAGTGGAGGGGCGGAATATGTTGTAAAATATTCCGATAATTCAAGACACGAGACACAAACAGTATATAATGGGTTTTTAATAGGTTTTTGTTTCAGGGTACAGAGGTCAATTGTTCAAATGTTCAAGTAGAGTTTAGATTGTTCAAGAGGAGGCTGGACCACGCGATCAACCCTATTATCTGTTAGATGGGTGGGTGGGATGGCTAGAAATCGTACAGAGTCCAGAGCCACGCGGCAGGTTTGGGCGCACTGGTCGGTGTGAGCTGCTCAGGCTCTCACCGGCCAGGGCGGGGGGAGGGGGA
Organism: Branchipolynoe longqiensis; assembly: GCA_030323885.1. Classification (NCBI taxonomy): domain Eukaryota; kingdom Metazoa; phylum Annelida; class Polychaeta; order Phyllodocida; family Polynoidae; genus Branchipolynoe; species Branchipolynoe longqiensis. The sequence goes on from CM059186.1 coordinate 20,893,948, forward strand.
AGGTTAGTGCGGGAGTTCAAGTGTAGGTGGCGACAGGGTCGCCCATAGGAGACAGTGCTGGGGGAGGTGCGGGGAGTGGAAACCAGGTGGCGGCAGTGTCGCCCATAGCCGGCAGTGCTGGAGGGTGGAGTTTGATCCCGTGCCCAGAATTACCCATGTTGCCGCCGCAACATGCACAATTCAAGACACGAGACACAAACAGTATATAATGGGTTTTTACTCGGTTTTTGTTTCAGGGTACAGAGGTCAATTGTTCAAATGTTCAAGTAGAGTTTAGATTGTTCAGAGGAGGCTGGACCACGCGATCAACCAAACGAGGAAGAGAGCGCGGTGGGACAGGCTCGTATGGCGTCCCGTGGTGCGTAGAGGTGGACTGCTGATGATGTCCAGGTCCCTAGTGTCTGGATGTCATCCAGGGTGGCACCACTTGCGGCGCATGCTTGCCCCCCCCCCCCCTACCCCCCCCCCCCCCCCCCCCCCCCCCCCCCCCCGTCGTAGGCTGTGTAGCGTTACCGAGCGGAGAGGGGTGGCCTGTCGCAGCGAGCGCTAGGCGTAGTGTGGCCAGTAGCGCGGAGGGGCGAAGGGGCAGGCCCGACGCGGTGATGAAAGCTGGGCCCTGCAAGGGCGGAGCGGTACGAGTCGCGTACCGCGACCAGGCGGCCACCGGGCAGTAAGGTGAGCCGCGTATCGCTGGCACTGCGATGTCGAGGTGTTGGCCTTGCCGCCAGCGAGTCTTGGTTGATCTGACACGTACATTAAGGCCCAAGCTTGTGATGAGTATGTCTCGGGCCCGGAGCGCGTGGCCTCGGGTCGTGGGACTCGAGAAGGTTAGATTGGCGGAGGATGGTGACCGCCGCGAGGACGGGGCCATTGGGTCCTGCTCTGCCGAAGAACACCACGGCAGCCTTGATGTCGTCGGGGGTGAGGGGCGGCGCCCGCCTGGTGGTGTGGGTGGAGGCTCGCTGGATGCCTCGCTTAAGTAGGGCTACTTGGTAAGTGTCAAAGGGGGCCGTGCTGGCTCCCACGGCTCTCGCCCAGGTTCGGGCGCCGCTGAAGTAGTTGAGGGCGGCGCCCGGGGAACTGAGGCCGTCCGCGAGGTGGAGTAGGTATGATAGGACTAGGTATGTGGTAGGGGCGGCTGGGTCCGCTCCGTGCTGGTGCATGTACCACAGGTACTTAGAGACTTGCCTCTGCTTGTTGCGCCATGTCCCGGGCGCCAGTCCCGCAGCTATCATGTTGGTGAGTCGGTCGTGGTGGTGTGCCGAGAAACCTAGGGACGAAGCAAAAGGCAGTTGGGTACCCAGGTTATAGGCGGGGGGTGAGGACATTGACCAGGTCGACGTGGATCTGTACCAGCCCGCGCTGTGCCACGATGATGTCGGCCGTGCGACGAGCCGAGGGATCGTCGTGCCGCCTGCTGAGTGCGTCGGCCAGGACGAGCTCCTTGCCTGGTTTATGATGTATGTGTATGTCCGTGCTGAGGGTGGCGGAGAGGAGCCATATCTCTCTCGCGCATGCCGCCAGGATGGGGTCGCGCCCGGATCCCATGGACAGCACCTGCTGGGAGGCGGAGTTGTCTGTGTTGACGTGGATGGCATGTACGTGTGGTCGGGGAGGGAGGAGGGTCCTGATGGCCACCACCAGGTTGAGGGCCTCCAGTTGCACTATGGTGTGGTCCCTCTCGCGGACCCGGTCGGGGTACCGCTCGGCGTAGAAGTGTGTGTCGGAGTGTGCACCTGCGCCAGAGAGTGATGAGTCGCACTCGATTGTCCAGGGCGCCTTGGGTGGAGGTTGGAGTAGGACATATCCGTTGGAGGACTCGGCGTATCGGTTGAACCATTCGATGTCGCGGAGGAGGTCCTCAGGCACCGCGTGTTTGCCGGTCATGGGGGCGTTCCTGAGTGCCTCGAGTATCCGGGACATGAATCTCCGGTGTGGGCGGATGCACTTCGCCACGTGCTGTAGTCTCCCGACCAGCCTCTGGAGGTCCCGCCGGGACGCCCTCCTCCCGGTCGACCAGAGGCCGCACTCTGTGAGGACGTCGGCGAGCCTGTCGCGGGGGATTTCGAGGCGCATCGTCACCGTTGATATCTCGAAGCCCAGCCACTGGAGGTCTTGGGTGGGAGGGGTGCACTTGGCGGTCGCCAGTTCGAGTCCGAGGTCCTGCGTGAGGCGCAGGAAATCGTCGTATGCCCCGGTGGCTTCCTGGCGCGTGCGCGCCGCACCAACGAAGTCGTCCAGGTAGCATAGGGCGAAGTGCCCCTTCTTCCGCATGAGGTGGATGACCGCATTGGTGGTGCGAGCGCACGCCAGGGAGGAGGTTCTGCAGCCGAAGGGCGGGGCCGCGTCGATGTAGTATCGGCCTTGGTAGGTAATTCCGAATAGTGGGGTCGAGAGGGGGCAGGCCCTCAGCTGCCGGTAGGCCCTCGGGAGGTCCGCGCCCCATACATAGCAACCGGCGCCGAGGCGAGTGACCTCATCGGCCAGGTCGAGCATGCCGGGCAGGGCGTAGGTGGAAGGGGCGCCTTGGTACTGTGCGCGGCGGATGCCGGCGTTGACGCTTGCCTTGCCCGGGTATGATAGATCGACGATGACGCGGCGGTCGGCGGTGACCCTCTTCGGCCACGTCATCATCGGACTTATCTGGGTCCAGGGCTTGAAGGGGGGCCGCTCGAAGGGGCCGAGGAGTGCCCCGAGCTCGACCTCCTTGTACACGTAGTTGGCGATGTGTATGTCGTATGTCGGGTCCTCGGTGTGGTTGGCGGTGGCAGGGACCGGGGGTCTGGCGCCGGTGTAGTCCGCCGGCCACCCGAATTCCAGGTACTCCACGACCTGGTTATCATGGTAGTCGCGTAGCATGTGCCGCCAGGCCGGAATGTTGAGGCCTGAGGGGACGGGCACTCGGGCCCCCATGTGGTTGGGGAGGGCGTAACGTCGCACCCAGTCGTATAGTGCCTTGTAGTGCATGTTGTTGTGCCATAGCTGGGCTATGGTCGTGGGCCATAGGGGGTGTAGTATGGGCCTGTACTGTGTCGGAGTGAGTGGAGGGTTGCATGGCGGGGCGGTGGCCGCGCCGTGGTCGTCGAGTATGGTGTCAATATCGTCGGGCTGGGTGTGGCGTAAGAGAGTGTCAGCGTGTGCGGCATGTGGGCTGCAGGCATCGTCGTATGTCTCCTTGGTGGGCGCCGGGGGCAGCAGCTGTGTGCCGGTGGGTGTGGCGGGGTGTTGATTGTTTGTAGTCAGTGGACGGTCCGTGTCGGTGCGGGGCGGGTGCTCGCCGGCGCGGCCGGGGGCGGGGCGAGCGGCGTGCCATGCCTCGGTCCCTGTGCCGGGCGGGGGCGTGGCCCTGTTGATGTTGTTATGATTCGGGGAGGTGTCATGGCCGCCGCCGGTGCTGGTGCTGCCATCCATCGGTTGCGCCGGGCACCAGCCCAACTGCGAAGCCATACCGCCCTCCGCAGCGGTGGCGCCACCTTGTGTGTTGCGGGGGCGGCGAGCTGGCTTCCCCGGCCCGGTCACGTTCAACAACAACAATGGCTACCTTGCGGTCGTGGGGCGGGGCGTGGTCGGTTGCTGTTGCAGGGGGCGGGCCGGGCCGGGCGTGGGGCCCGGGGTCGGGGGCGCCCGTCCCTCCTCCAGCGGGCACGCCGTCAACTGTAGGTGCGGTATCCGTTCCGTCGTCAGTGTGACCGTCGGTGCGGCCGCCTATCGAAAATCCGCTTTGGTTTCAGGTTTGTCGGTGCCATTTTTCCACTCGAAAAACCGCCGTTTGTTCTGGCAGTCTTTTTCAGGGTGTGGGTTCGCTTTTGAGTATTTTGAGGCACACCAGGCGCACAGGTGGCACTTCCGAACCGGTTGTGTGCCGTGGGATGTGTTGTGGCCGCACTCGTTTCCCCAGTTCCACTTTGTGCAGGGTTTACCGTCGGTCTCTTTCGTGTACGCAGGTCGGACATAGTCTGGCTTGTCGGATCTGTCAGCGCGGGCGCTAGTAGTGTCGGGTCTTTTGTTAGTGTGTTCGTCGTTTGCCTTGTGGTGTTTCTTTCCGTCTATCTTATTTCCGTCTACACATGCGTCACGCTGGACGTCTTTGATGGCATACTGATCCGCCCATCCGTGCTGCAGGCGGCCGTCGCCAATCATGGTGAACACGTCCTTGGACAACCTCCTGCATGTCTGCCATTTGTACTGAGTGGCCATGGTCGCGAGTTGGTGTAAGTGTTCAAACATAGCCTCGATCCAGCTCGTCGGCATTGCGTGGTCTTTTATCATGCGGCACAGCGCGGCAAAATACTCCGCCCACGTCGCCTGGTCAAGGCCAACTTTAGTACTACGGTGGCCCCTTCTGACATACCTATGGGGAGCTATTATATGGTTACCTTTCCTGTCTCCCAGGGCTGATCCCGCGGCGGCCAGGAGTTCGTTTACCACGTCACTGCGGTCGTTCTCCTCGTAGTCGGTATGGGTCATTACATCATAGAAGGGGGTGCGTGAGGACGCTCGGTCACGGGCCATGGCAGCAGGCGTGCGGAAGGGATTGTTAAACGGAACGAACTCACGGTTTGTTTTGGTGCCCTCCGCGTAGTAGTACTGCTCAGGCCATGTAGGCTGGGGGTCGCGTGGGTGTGCGCGTCGATCCTTGCTGTTGCTGCGGTGCCTCGCCGGGGCGAGCCACGTTCCTGTTTTCCGTGCTACGGCTGCGCCGCGGTGATTTCCTCCGGTGGTTGGTATCAGGGTCATCTGTGGCAGTTGGCTGGTGTGGGGAGCACGATTGTTGGCGGCCATCTTGGCTGTCGCGCACGTGGTCAGCTGGACGCGTGGGTCGGCGGCCATCTTGGAAACCACGTGGTGACGCTGTCCATCGCCGCTTCGCCGCTGTACGCTCAAATTCGTCCATTCTGTCTGCCATGCCACGAGATATCTTGTCGAGCCGTTCGTCCATGCGGGTCTGGAATCCGTTGAGTGCATTAATGAGAGCTTCATTGGTGCCTGCCGAGTCGCGGCGTCTGCTGGGGTTTGTTGGGGTGTTGTCCGGTGTTATGGTAGTAGTCTCGCGCCGTTCCTCGGTTCGGCTTGAATGAGAGCGTGCTTTCTTCGTAGATTTTTCGCGTGACACAACCGATTTGGGCCTGCCTCGTGGCTTACGGGTTGGTATGGGTTCCTCCGGTGTCTGTGGGTCCGTGGAGGGATCCTTGTTGCGGTTATTCCGGGTTGACGGCATCTTCGGGGATCCTAGAAATCGTACAGAGTCCAGAGCCACGCGGCAGGTTCAGGCGCACTGGTCGGTGTGAGCTGCTCAGGCTCTCACCGGCCAGGGTGGGGGGAGGGGGAAGGTTAGTGCGGGAGTTCAAGTGTAGGTGGCGACAGGGTCGCCCATAGGAGACAGTGCTGGGGGAGGTGCGGGGAGTGGAAACCAGGTGGCGGCAGTGTCGCCCATAGCCGGCAGTGCTGGAGGGTGGAGTTTGATCCCGTGCCCAGAATTACCCATGTTGCCGCCGCAACATGCACAATGAGACACTGGTGGGGAAATGCAAATGGTCTATTGGTGAAAAAGGTATATAGGGCCAGGTGCATAAGTGTTTATGTAGTTGCTGGTGGTGCTTGATTCATTGGTCAATAGTCATTGTGATAGTCAGATAGTGTGTAAGGGGCACTTGGAGCTCTACCCACATCCTCCCCCCTCTGCAGTCATGGATCACCACACACTCAGCTCAGGAAGGTGGTAGCCAGGGGAGCCACACCACATGGTGGTGCTGGGCAGATCACTGTAGCCATAGTGACACAGGAATGCTTGATGTTCATTGGTGAAGCTGTAGATGCTTGATTCTCATTGGAGAATACGGTCAGGTGACATATCATACTGGATCCATATACCACTATAAATAATAAACCTGAGGGCTTGGCTCTCTCTCTCTACTTTCACTCTTTATGCTCTTCCTTTCTTTTCTTGCCTGTATTGATTTCACCATAGCCTGTGTACACAAACACAGATTCCAGCCGTGGACCTTACACTGTGATTAATAAACGAAGTAGATCTTTAGGGCCAGCCAGAGCACCTACTCGATCCAACTATATTTATTTCCTGTTGAGAAATGACTAATAATAGATCAAATAAAATAAACTGCGAGTTTGGCCAGCAAGAGAACAACTAACCCAAAGTTTAGCAATCTTTATATAGCACACCGCAGGTTACGCCCCATAAACAATTTCCATGAACTTCCACCAAATATTGCAGGAGGTGAGATTATTGGGATTTTGTTTGGGGTTGTGGGGGGGGGGATATTGTTATACCGAAAATTGCTCACAATGTCAGATAGTATGCCTTACCAAGCATTATGCTTCCATTTAAAATTGCATAGTCCGAGAAAATATCAAATTTTCAAAGGTATAAAGCAATTATCGAAATTAATTTGACATCTGACTTAGATACTGATGCGCTTAGTAAACATTTGTCACCATATAGAACGGAATACCATGCCAATTACATATATGTTCCTGCAGAACTAATGTTTCATGTTTACACTTCAATTATCTCAAAAGTTAGCCAGTTAAAATCAAATTTACTTCAAAGTAAAGTAAGTTAGATCATAACAATGAACCTAATATATTTATCTCAGAAAATGATAGAAACTGAAAACCATAGGAGTGTGCAAGATTAAAGAGATCCACTATAGGCCATTGAATCCGGCTCTTGTTTTGGGAGATCGGAGATCCAAACCCATAAGTTCATGGGTTCGAACCGCTGTCGAGTCAAACCAATGACTTAAAAATTTATACTTGTCACTTCCTAGCCTGGCACTCGGCATTAATAGGATAGGGCAAGGAGTGGTTGGCTCAGTGTCAGGATAATGTGACGGAGTGGGATATTAGGTCATGGTGCTGACAGCCTGGTGCCCCAGTGGGCCAGCACTATAAAGTCACCATGAGTGCGCACTGTCAAAAGTCAGTACCCATCCTGATATGACCTTGGATGTTGTTAGGGCGTAAAACAACAAACAAACGAAACTGAAACTGGAGATGTACCCTGACAAATGTTCTCCAAGCACACCATTGCCTAGTTTCTCAGTTTGTGCAACCAAATATGTGGAGGGAGAGTGCTGAGGTCGGTTATTCCGCTCTCTATGTCACAGGGCTGCCACAATCATAGACAACTTTCTAGAAAAGTGTTGGAAGACTGGATTATAGAAGTTAGAAGATGAATTTGCAATCTAATGTGTTAAATGTATAGTTCCAATTCCTATGATCTATCATGCTCATAGCCCGCTACTTTTGGGATAAATCATTTATGAAATCATGCAGATTAATAAGGATAGACTTTAAAAGTGAAATCAAGAATTTTCCGACCGGGTGCAGTGGCCGATTGGTATAGCGTGGGCCTTACGTGTGGAAGGTCGGGAGTTCGGTTCCCAGTTGAGTCAAACCAATGACTTTAATGACTTCCTAGCCAGGCACTCACCATTAATAGATTATGGCAAGGTCTGGTTAGCACATTGTCGGGATAATGTGACTGAGTGGGATATTGGGTCATGGTGCCTGCGGCCTGATTTCCCAGTGGGACAGTATTAATTATAAAGTCGACATGAGTGTGCACTGTCACAAATCGGTACCCATCATAATATGATCATAGATGTTGCTAGGACCTAAAACAACAACAAACACACAATAATCAGAATTACTGGCTTAGCTAAGTGTTGTTGAGGTAAATTCTTGAATATGAAACTATTAGATTAAACTGATCAAATGAAATCGATTCGTCGATTCTTTAGCCTATATCCTTATCTACTTCACCATGTATGGTCGAACGTCTGGCAGCGCCAAACTGTCACGTGATCTTCAATCAGGTAAAGTCTATCAACCTCAGTTTAGACCTTACACTACATGCAAGAGCGCCATGGCTGAGCCAACAAGTAAAGTCGGACAAGTGGCAAATGAACTTCAAACTGAGAGTGAAAAGGTAACCTTACTGCAATACAGTCCGGAGACCCACATATCTCTGGATGATTGGCTGACTAAATTTACACCGTCTAAAATGATAGCGTAAGTATCCTGCGTTAACAAAGCAATATTAATACTTCTTTTCTATGTTAGTTTTGACTGGTTTCCGGTGAAGGAGCGCTTGAAATTCCCTCCCAGTATTATCCTTCACTAGAGGCCAAATACTTAAATTTTCATAGTCCGATGCTTTTGAGTTTCTGATATTTTTCTGAAATAAATAGATTAAATTCACTGTTATAACGTAGCTTATTTTAGTTGGAAGTAACTTATATTTAACATGGCTAAGTTTTGAGCCATTTGAAGTGCAAATATGTCAAGTTAGTTTTGGCGAGCACGCCGAAACTTTGGCAAGCACGCCAAAACTCTGACAGCATAGGCTTCAGCACTAACAAGTTCTATTAAATTGACTCCGCATTGCCTTCTATGTGGCAACAAATGCTTTATAAGTGCATAAGCATTTAAGTTAGATATTGAGAATCAAATCTAGATAATTGCTTTGGTTTTGAAAACTTAATGCTTCATCGGATTATGCAGCTTTAATCTTAAAGGTTTAGTAATACGATTTTATCATGTATTCCTTACAGGAATATTCAATGAAATTTAACGTTTCAAAATCCGATGGTTTTGAAGTTCTGTCATTTTCAGAGGTGAATATGTTAGATTGATCGTTAGAATCTACTTTGCTTTAAGGTAACTTTTATTTTAAATAGCTAACTTTGGAGATATTTGAAATAAAAGATTTTCCAAATTAATTTTGCCAAGCACAATACATGATTTGACACCAGAGGCTTCAGCAGTAACAGGTTCTAAATTGGCTTAGTATCCCTTTCTATGTGGAAACGAATGCTTCATAAGTGCACCAATATCTAAGATGGATAAGTAGGGTCAAATCTAGGTGAATTCAAAATCAAAAGCCTTCAAATTTACATCACGCAATAGCCTGGTTTGCACAACCTTCCAAGTCTGTAACTAGGTAAGTATCCCCATGTCTAAGCCACTGTGGACAGTGATGAGGGCTGAAGGGTATTAATATCCACACCACAGAGACCCTCAGCCAACCATATTCACCATTAGTGGCTATGGTTGCGCTGTAAATAATTCCTAGAGAATACAGGTGAAGAATTACTGGGTTTCTTGGCCGTCTTCCAGTTATTCTACTTATATGTACTACTATCAGGAGGATCCTGGCAACTGTCTGTCAGTCTCCCCCACATCATAACATTTACACATAGTTATTTCCATGTCACACAGCAAGTGTGCACACATTGCATCACTATTACATAACAATTGTCCCCAACTCCGTCGCCCGAGATATTGATATGATTCCAAGCTCGGCTATCATGACCAAAAGACCGTATATTTTTACACAGGGATGAAACATCTCTGTGAGGTCGCAAACTTCCGCGAATTTTTTCGCAGTCCTTTTTTTTGCCGAAGACCCCTTTCATCCCTGAGAACAATTCGTTTCAAAATGTATACATCATGATTCGTCATATTCGATCCTATTAATTGTGAATGAGTAAAGTTGTGTTAGTCATGTTACTGGTCCTTGGAAGCGCTTTGAACCCATAACCAAATTGTTCCTGATGACCTTACTCAGTAGGGTTCTCGGCCTACATTTGTTTTTCGTGTGGATCACCGTTAATGTGTGCTAGTTATTGGTTGGTTGTTAGAGTTTTACGCCCTGGAAACATCTACGGTCTTATCAGGACGGGTACTGACTTGTGACAGTGCACACTCATGACAACTTTATAGTGCTGCCCCACTGGGAAATCAGGCCGCTGGCACCATTACCCGATATCTCACTCGGTCACATTATCCTGATACTGAGCTAACCAGTCCTTGCCATATCCTATTAATGCCAAGTGCAAGGTTAGGAAGCAATAAGTATCAATTTTTAAGTCAATGATTTGACTCAACCAGGGTTCGAAGCCATGGGTTCGAATCCCACGATCTACCAAAATGAGAGACGGACGCTCATCCCGTCTGGTATGTGTGCTAGTGTAGTCAGATGTACTGACTACCCCAGGTGAAATGCCACATACACAGCTAGGCGTGGGTAGGTTGATTGCATCAGGGAGCATGCATAGTCTATTCCTTAGGATGCTGGCTCCATAATGGTAGTATTGTGGGTTTGCGTTCCATTCTATGAGCAATGTTTCTCCTCATTTGCAACACCCCCCATAACATCGGTACCCTGACCAGGATACTGTATAAGCTATATGCTGCATAGGAGTGAACCAACCGTCGGTATGTACTCTTTAGGTGTACTACATGGATATGTGTAATTGAAAGTATTCCGGGGGGGGGGGGGGGATGACTGTAGTGACAGGGTTCCCACTCTTTATCAGGTTTCTTTTTTTAATGACCTTTTAAGTAATTCTTCGGACCATCAAAACTGTTTTTTAAAGAACTAAAATGAAGAATTTTCTTTGTGCAATAACTCCAGCTTTCGAGTATGTTCCACTAGCTATTGCCCATCAGGTCGATGAAAATTATAATGTAATCTTTGGAGAACAACCAAGGTTGGCCCAAAATCCTCAGTGAGGTGCACTGACCTTCCCAGGTGAAACCACATATGTACCGGGAAGCATTGGCATGTTACTGTTAGGCCAAAAAGAAAAGTATTCATGTTTCCGATTGCAGGGGGAAATTGTTAGGGGTCGGTAGGTAGATTTACAACAACAACAACATTGTTTGGTAATTATTTGCTAAACCGCACACTGCAAAAACTGCACTTCCAGTTCTCAAAACTGAAATTTACAATGGGGTCACCTAATATAGTACTTCTCAAAATAGTACTTCTGTCAAACTGTAGTGCTACTAGTACTACCATCCGCTCTGAGTTCAACGGGACCACATAAGAGTGCGATTCCCCCCCCCCCCTCCCCTGAGAGCGGAATTTTTGTTTGAGTCGGTGGGGTTCTAACAGGGTCGTTCGGCAACCGGAAACGTTAATTGTTTTTGTTAGGACTTAGAATGCTATCCCATTTGTGACTTCGAGTTCTGCTCTAGATGCAATATTTCCCATAATTTTCAAAAACACCTCCCACAACACTAACAACATTCCATAATGCATACCAGTGTGCAGTGCACATCATTCACACCCTAGCATGGCACCAGACGGGATGGCCGAATGAGTTGAGCATCCGTCTCCCGTTTTCGTAGATCGTGGGATTCGAATCCACCGGTTTGAACCCTAGTCAAGTCAAAACACTGACTTAAAAATTGACACTTGTCGCTTCCTAGCAATGCGTTCAGCACTAGTAGGATAGGGCAAGGACTGGTTGGATCAGTGTTAGGATAATTTGACTGAATGGGATATCAGGTCATGGTGCTGTTGGCCTGGGCTTCCAGTGGGGCAGCACTGTTATAAAGTTGCCATGAGTGTGAACTGATGCAAGTTGGTACTTGTCGTGATATGAGCTTAGATGTTGCCAGGACGCAAACAAACTCCAACAACCAGCCAACCCTAGAATGGCCAAGGATTTCAGTAGGGATAGGGGGACATCACCGCCATCTTGAAAGCCTTCGCTATAACAATTTAATTATGTGTGTGATTAATTTATTTACCCTGCCCATAATGGATAATTGTGTTAACACTTGTTTTCACCACTAGGCAGCACTAGTCCAATTTGATTCAAAATCTTTTTGAATGTTGTTAATTTTGGATTTCTTGTTTATGAATTGTAACTGTTTGTAGATTTCAAACAATCCAAAATCCAGCATTAATGGACTATGTTTTCTGCTTTCGATCACTCGCGTTCTTCTTCTGATATTGTCTGGTAATCAGATTATCAGCGCAGTTCAAGCATCATTCCATTTGTCATGTTTTCAGCTAACTCAGACGGGATTATCTTTAAAATGGGAACTTTGTTGTTGATTTTTTCATCCAGTGAGGGCCGTACTGGATATATTACGATTCACGCACCCGATGGTGAAAGTGAACATGATGAGAAAGAAGATGATGATGAAGATGACGATGATGACGATGATGATGATGATGATGATGATGATGATGATGATGATCGTGTTCATTTAAAAGCAATGCTGACTGCCTCGTTTCAAGAGCTAATCGACTCCGGTCGCCAAATCACTCCCAAAGCCATAATGGAAATAGGGCGTCAGCATCAAGCAGTACAAGGATGGTGGTTATTATGGCCAAGAACTGTCCGCCATGTTGACCACTCCTGGTCACTCGTAGTCAAGACAATGTGGACTGGGAAACCTGGGATGGCGGCCACACTGCTCTTGGACGGCATAGGTCATGGGATACAAATATGTGTGGACGATTACACAAACCGGGATGAACTGCTGGGTACAGAGCGAGCCCTGAGGGCTGCTGGAATCAAGGGAGTGCTGAAATTCAAACCACTTGTTTATACGTTGCTTGGTATCTATCGCAAAAACCAATGGGGAATCCGGCCGTCAATTTATGAAAGTTCATATGATGTCATAAAGCATGAATCTATAGTAAAGAGCATGCTGGAAGATCCGTCTCAATACTTGTACCCTGGAATCCGAGATGGCAAGTAGTGGCGTTCGAATCCCAACGATTCAAATCGGCTGAGTCAACCCAATAAGGCTCAGAAGAAAAGTATTGATTTTTATTCCGGTTTTCCGATTAAATGTCCTGTTTATTCATAGGACGTAGTGCCTCCTCGCAAGTATAATCAGCAAATCAATGATATATTGTAAAGTCAAATGACTAACCTCTAGTCTATATGTACAAAATAAGATACCCCATAATATTTGTAAAGCCTGATACTACCTGCTTTTGTCTATATTGTTCATATTATGTCATCCATAAATAAAATCATATGCGCCATAACTACTAAGGCCAGACGACCAGTGCGTTGGCACTAGAAAAAGATGGTATTAGATGAGATTAGGGTGCTTTGAGCTGTATGCTCAGGCCAAATCAGAGACTCCTCCATCAGAGCCCACTATATGTGGTGAGGATGATCTGTTCAGTTTTGTGATGTGCAGCAATGAGATTGAATCTGCTGGTGTTTGCTGGGTGTATCCTGGAATCTGTGGTTCATCTGGTATTGCTGTTAACACGTTGTCAATCTGCTTTTTGAATGATTGTACACTGCAGTTTGATTGATTTCTGATGTAAATTGACATTGTATTGAAGAGCTGGACTCTTTGGACAGAAAGACTTCCTTCCCACAGTGTTTTTGTTTACTTTGAGGCTTTCGTATTTGTTGCTGGTACCTTACCAAGTATACCATATCTTTTTGAATGATATGTTGTTATGCCACAGTTAGGTACTTTACCTTGAATCATTTTCCAGGTGTATCTAATTCTATATCTCTCAAATCGACATACATTCAATGGAGTAGATTTTGATGAATTTTAATCTGTCACAATAATCCAGGCTATTGGTGTCTTTGCTATATGATGTGAAGCTGCGTTGCAAAGAATATTGTAATAAAATACAACAAGTAAAGTCAGTGGCTTAGATTAAACCACACAAGCAGGTTCGGGAATAGCTACAGCCTACTTCATTAAATAAATCAGCCTACTTTATAAATAAATCAGTGTGTACATTTTTTATTTTTTTTCCAAATTTGTATTCCAGTTGAATAACATCTTATTTCAGCACCGAGGCGCTGGTCTTCCGGCCTTAACAATTATAGTGCATATGAAATATTTATGGATGAGATGATGTGATAGTATTGTTGTGGTCTGCACTGACCTCTCAGGCAAGGAGCCGCATAGACAGGTAGGCATGGGTAGTGTGTGGATATCAGGGAGCCTAGGTGGTGTAATGGTTAGCACACTGGCCGGGAATGCAAAGAGATGTGGGTTCGAGTCCCGCTCTAGGAGCAATATATCCCATTTTCATCACCCCCACGACACTGGTTGCCGTGACCATGATCCTGTACAAGCTACGTGCTGTATCGTTGTTAAACCTACCATGTGTATGTAAGTGCGTTACACTGCCTGTATGTATGTAATTGTAAGCATTAAAAGACTTACAATTCCAGGGGGACGAGTGTAGTGGTCTGCACTGACCTCTCAGGCAAGGAGCCGCATAGACAGGTAGGCGTGGGTAGTGTGTTGATAGGTGGTGTAATGGTTAGCACACTGCCCGGAGTGCAAAGAGATGTGGGTTCGAGTCCCGCTCTAGGCGCAATATTTCCCATTTTCATCACCCCCACGACAGTATGAACAATATAGACAATAGTAGGTTAAAATGAGGTATTACAAATATAGTGGGGAACTATTTTCCAACACGCAAGTAACCATTCACTCCAATTTTATGAAGCTCGACTTTGCTAATATACAGGGATGAAATTGGTGTCTAGCAAAAATCGCGAAAATAAGCTGAGATTATTACACGGACGGCGAATTCGCACGAAAACGCGGATTTTCGTTCATAGGATTACCACTATCAAAGAATCGTGGGAAAAGAATGGCAGAAGTCAGGTTTCAACTCTTCGTGTTGTGCCTCTATTATTCCCATGCTTTCTTGTTTGGGTTTTATATGTTCTCACAACATCTAAGGTCATATAATAATGGAATTCGAACCTACCAAATTTCCCTAATTCATGACATGGGAAGGCATTACTTTTTATATAGTGGAGTTTTATTTTCACCAATCGTTGCTAGGATATATATGTTTTTGGTTTTTGAATTGTTATGCTTTATCGGACTATGAAACTTTAACATCACCTTTATTTTCAACCACGATGATTATGATGATGATGATGGCGATGATGATGACGATGACGACACTGATCGAAGTAAAGTCTTCATAAATATCTCACGCAGAGCTTAGCATTTCAAAGTAATTAATCGACTTGTTTGCCAGTGATAGAAATAAGCACAATATTTCACTTGTCTACCAGACAAGTCTGATGTGATTTCTACTTGTCTGCCTGAATTTTCGCTTTTCTATAGTACTTACCTTTTTATTATCTTAGGTATCCTTCATGGTCTTGGGAATAAAACTACACAAATAAGACAACACAAATGTCATAAATAATTTGTCACATATTATGTCAATGTTCATTTTTATCTAAAAGTTCATGATATAACAATTTGTAGAATCTAATGCTCGGATCTGTGGCTGTGTAATATAGGCTATGAGGAAAACAATACAGACAAAGAGAGAGGAAGTGAGTAAAGTGGAAGAGAGAGAGCCCAGCCCTCTGGTTTATTGTTATATAGTTACATGGGTTCATTGTAGATTATCATACCACCTCCTTCCACCAATGGGAATCGAGCATTCTGGTGTACCAATAGGAATCCACCATTCCTGGTCTCTATGGATACCAGTGGTCTACCCACCACCAGTAGCTGTATGGCCCCTTGGCCACCACCAACCTTGACCTTTTGAGTGTGGTGACACCTACCCCAGCAGAAGGGCTAGGCCCTGAGTGCAATCACACCCAGACCTGCCAGCACCACTATGTCTATTTACATCCCACTCAGGCACCACCAACCCATAATATATATAGAATAATTATGTGAGACTTACCTGGGTATAGTTGACACATAATTGTTGTTTTACCGAGTCCTAGGCCTCGGCTTGTTATAGGTCAGGGAGAGGAAGCGCTACCCAATGAACCGCTCTTTACATAGCTAATTCTGTTAATTTATTTTGTTAATTTTCAAGTCTCTGGTTTGACTCGATCAGAGTTTGAACCCACAACCTCCCGCATGGGACTCCAGTGGTGCCCTACCAATTCAGCCATCATGTCCAGTGCTCAACTTAACACTTCTGGGAACTGATTGGTTTCCTACTTGTTGGGTACGGGAGGGTGGGCCCTGACCTATAACAAGCCGAGGCCTAGGACTCGGTAAAACAACAATTATGTGTCAACTATACCCAGGTAAGTCTCACATAATTAATTATTTCACCTCGTCCTCGAGCCTCCTGGCTAATTATAGTTCAGGGAGATGTTTACGTACTTATCATTTCCATTTCACCTTCCATTTCTAAATTCCTTATAGTATTAGAATTCAGAACGTAATCATTTCTTTTTAACGCAGTAAACTGATAGCCAAGGAATCTTTTCTTCAGCCTTTTGTTGTAATGTCTTTGTGAACATTAAAACATGTAACCCTACTGGTACAGAGTAAATTAATTTTATTGAGACCCCAATCCCCTGAAATAGGGTTGAAGAGATATCTATGTAATATCTTATATTCTATGAATATATAACCTCCAATTAAATACTGCCAGCTTTTGTCTTGCCAAGTTACCCCATATAGAGATAATTTCTGTGTCCTCTGATGACTCCACAGTGTAGTTTGCTACCAGTTAGAAAAACATTGTGATGCGTTATTAGGGGGTCAATTCAGTGACCTCCCAAACAGGTAAGTTAAAACATTACCAATACATCCTACCTTAACCAGTATCATAAAGAAACATATATGGTTTTAGCAAGTGCTTTCACTAAAAGGAAGCTGAAGTGCAATATTACAAAATTGTACGCTATCATAAATATCCTTCGATACCTTCCAATGTTATTCAAGTCACTAACCATAGACCTGTAGAGTAATGGTTTCACCAGGTAATATGTGTTCAAATTACAACCCATATCATAAGACCATATACCAATGTGGGTATACTTAGATATGTATCACACAGAGAACTGAACCCTCCTATTGAGTTCATCCATATCATGCGGCCAAATACCAATGTAGGTATACCTAGATATGTATCTTACAGAGAGGTGAACCCTTGTATTGAGTTCACACTGAATCCTCTGCCACCCAGGTCGATTTCTTAACTTGATTATATGTGCATGTTGTTAACACCAATGTGGAGTCACATATGCATGTTGACAGTATCTTCTGGCCATCCAACTTTTGGTAGCTCAATCTGTTCATTGAGTGTTTTAGACTTATCAAGTCTGTGCCCCTGTTTCTTTCCAGAACACATGTTCCAATGTGTAAGAATATGAGGTTCGAGCCTCAGTGCATCAAACTATTATGTTTGTGTCCAAACTGTATATAATCCATGTTTGTATTCATATACAATGGTCGATGGCAACTGAATCAGTTGAATTTGACAGGTGTATCTAGGTGTATTACCAGCAGCTCTGTGTACCTATGTTTATAGGGATTTCTTGTCTATTATATTCACACCTCTGTCAAAATATGCAACCTAAGGTTGCTATGGTGTTACATCTGTAGTAGTGCATATTTAAAACATTAACTTTGTAGTTCAATATGTTGACTCAAGTATGTGTCAAGGTCTTTTCATATACCTGCTTTCCTATGCAAAACATGGCATCCCTACTATGGGCTTAACTTTATCAACACTCCATGCTATGTTGACAATATGATGCAACTGATTATGTGCCTGTGTATGATTGAAACAATTTCAACAGTTATCTCATAACCAACATTCTGCCTACTGACAGCCCATCTGTGCAGGTTCAAACTAACATATAAAGCATGCACCTATTCGTATTGACAACTTGTGTCTGTCAATGTGGCCAAACATGGTAAACACATGGCTATGGATATGCTGAACTCATATCCAATCTGCTAATGTATATTTATTCCAGTATTGATATTAATCAACAATGTTGTCATTATCCCATTATAACAATGCATTCTCTCCATGCCCATTATTGATATCCACTGTCTAATGCTTATGTCAATTCATGGACATTGTCTAAAATTTCTAATGAAATGAAATAATTCTCAATTCCCAGTCTAGCCTCACATCAGTGGCAGTAAGTTTTCCCCATGTTACCAATGGGGTAATAATATGGATGTAACCAGTTATCATCTGGGTCTAGCCTAGGACCACCTCCAGCTATGACTGAACCCACTATTATTGTTTACCAAATGGGCTGAGCTGTGAAGTCTTCCTAATAACTTAAAGAGCACAATAAACCGATCATTAAATAAACAGCTGATCTGTATATATGTGAATTGTTGGCCCAACAATGCTGCCTATAGCAATGTTATAGTACTTAGATTTATTAAGTAATCATTAATAAATAATTGGCCTAATTGCTATAATTTCACTGCTATAATTTCAGAAGTAGATTCAGAATAAACACTTTGTCTCTTATGTGCCTATGCATCATGACAACCGACTGCTATCAATATTTTATGCAGTCAACTTTGCTTTAATTATTCATCCAACTAAATAAGTTGGGTAATATCTGCTTTCTAAGTTAGACAATATATATATATATATTCACCATAATAATATCTAAATTAAGAAAATTGTATGGAAATTCCTAAGAAACACAAAAACCCAGTTATGGTTTGCTCTATTTTAATATAAGTCTGTTATATGTTATTATGCCATGCCCATTGGGATAACCTGATAACCTTAGATGTTGCTATGACAAAAACTCCAATAACCAACCAAAACATTGGTAGTTGTATGTTGGACTTAGTAGTGTTCTTTCCTTACACTAGGTAAGTGTATGTCAGACTTTAAATGTCTGCTGGTCTGGGTATGTAAATACCATAATTACAGAGGTATTTGTTTTGTGCCTAGCACACCCAATCATGTCCACAGCCAATAGAGCTGTTTATATCCAAGCTAATTACTTACTACTACCCAGTAGGTAGATGGCCACATGTCATATACTATGATTGCATACACCCCCATTCATGTAATGGTGTATATCTAGCCTGGCCACTGAGTGTCAGCATGGTGGCTTGACGGGCTATTACACTAAAATAGCCCTATGTACTGAAGTGGGGTATTGTGTAACCCCAGCCCTTGTAACTGGCCTGGTGCAATCATGCCCATGATACCTAAATTGGCTGGGTCTGTGCCATTTTAAAGAGAGGTATGTATATGTACATACCTGCATGATTCTGGGGTTTACTTGCTCAACTCCTTCAAGTTCCTAGGCCCCCAAATAGGAGTCATACATTTTATGACCATGTAAAGCCATTGCTGGCCATGTGTATATTCAGCCAGTTTTCCCACCACTAATTAGTGTGATAGTGTTGCCAGTAGGCCTATGCCTTGGTTAGCATGGTTCACAGACTTTGTCACTATTTTACTATTGCAAATAGGAAAAACATACAGTGAGTGCAGCTGTATACAGAGCATCTCTGCAATTGTAACGGCCAAATCTAGCCCACATTCAAGGATAACCATAGTTAATCCTTGTGCCAACCTTATTTCCCATAATTATGACTTTTATGGTTCTTTAATGGCCAGTCGCTGTGACAGCACTGGCAATGTGCATGATCATTTGTCACATTGGTCACCCCGTCTGTGGAGTACCAGTTCACTGACTTCATTTCCACTATTTTATTATTATGTGTATGCATACACACATAGTGGGTGCACTAGTGTATGCAGTGTCTGTGCATAACTATGCTGAGGAGCGAATCCCTCTAGTTTGTCGGAAGCCATCTCGACTCAAGGAAGTATTTGCATTCCTTGTAATTATAATCAATTTATCATATTGTTACCTTCAAATAACCTATTTGACCACCCTCTGGGACTGGCACTGGCTAAGTGCATGGTCAGTTCTTGTATTGGCTTGGCACTCGGCCTTATTTGACCACCCTCGGGGACTGGCACTGGTATGTGCATGGTCAGTTGTATTGGTTCGGCACTGAGCCTAAGGGTGTCACCCCTCCCAACAATCCTACTGGTGGCTACCGTGCCTCCGGTAGTTTCACATACACATTTTTACTAATTTTAAAAATATTGAATTAACTGAAGTTTGAATAAATCAAATACCAAGTATCAGTTTCACTGTTAAATATTTCGCTGCTCACCTTCCTACACTACTAATCTCAGTCAGTTAGAAAAACAAATAATTTTATTTCACTAAATTTCATGTAAATGTCATGTAGATACATGCTGTCCAAACGTACCCGTCTGTCAGAACACACAGAAAAAAACATACACATTAGACTAATGTGTGTATGTGTTGAGTGGGAAAATGGGTCATGGTGACAGCACTAAAAGTCACCATGAGCACAACTATCACAAGTTGGCACCCATCCTGAAATACCTTAGATGTAACCAGGATGTAAAACCCCAATAATGAACCAGCAATAACATGGATAGTCAATTGTCATTGAATACAAATCAAATACTAAGTATTATTTCTCATGACTGTCAAATGTACAGTGTCACAAATCCCATGTGTATGCATGTATTAATGCAGTGACTCTGTTTCAGCACTTGTCCTATGTATTGACAGTGTGTTACAATGTCTATAATACCTAATTTTGGCAACCCAAAGCAATGTTATTTTCCCCATAAATGTCTGCAAACATTTTCATCTATAGTGAGTGTCCAAATATAACTTTGAACACCACAAACCCCATGTGTTTCAACACACCATGTATAATGTCATGTATTGACACCCTATGCCTATGTCACATTCTATGTTAAAATTGACATAATAGCCACTAAATATTTCCCCATATTAGAAAATAATATATATGCCTGCAGACATATCCCAATAAAGAAAAAGAAGTCTAAATGTGCTTACATAGTATCCAACTAGTCTAAATGCCAGTGTAAAGAGTAGTCCAGTCCTCACCATTCCATGTCTGCTCTCGGTGAGGTGGGCTCGCTAAGTGGTTCATTGGGTAGCGCTTCCTCTCCCTGAACTATAATTAGCCAGGAGGCTCGAGGACGAGGTGAAATATATATATATATTTCTTGAGTGATTTTGTCGAGGCCGAATTTTTGTAGATAAGCACTTAGAAAAGGAATGCCAATATTGGCGTTGTGGACACGTCCCCTTGGGTTGTTACTTTTCCCTGATGTTGTAGGTTTATTGGTCCTCTTGGGAATTTAAAAAAGTCTTTGGCTTCCCATTCCACTACTGCTCTCCACGGCTGAGTGTTCCAGTCCGGCACTACTAACACTGCGTGGGTTTTCTCCAGCCTGATCTTTCTGGCTACCCTGCTGATTAGGCTGAATGGGGGAAAGATATAGTAAAATGCGTTATTCCAGATTATGGAGAAAGCATCCACTCGCCAAGCGTGTGGTTCTGGATGCCAAGATACATATTTCTCAAGTTTTTTGTTCCTACGAGAGGCAAAAAGGTCTATATCTGGATTTCCCCATTTCTGACAAATTATGTTAAATATGTCGGGACTGAGTGACCATTCTAAATGATCATGGAAATGTAGGCTCTTATTGTCGGCTAATGTATTCAGAGTGCCTGGGATATGTGCGACTGTGATCCACCCTTTTTGTTCCTCTGCCCAATCCCAAATGAGTTTTGCGATGGTGTTACATGCTGAGGACTTTGTACCTCCCATGCTTCGGATGTAGGCCATTGCTGTAGTGTTGTCAGTTAAAACTTGGCGGTCTGTGTCATAATCTACAATGAACCCATGTAACTATATAACAATAAACCAGAGGGCTGTGTTTTTGTATTTTCACTCATGGAGCAGTCACACTACGACGTGTTGGCCCGGCGTTGGACAACGCGTGGCAACGTGTTGGGTTTTTGGGCGAAACGTCGGGACGCGTTACAAACGCGTTACAAACGCGTTACCGGCGCGTCGGTACACTTTGAGTGACAGGTACGTCTGAACCAACGCGTCGGCGCGTCGCCCAGCGCCGAAAGTTTTGTGCAAGCACAAAACTTTCGGCGCTGGGCGACGCGCGCCGACGTGTTGCGTAGCGCGTTACGGGCGCATTTGCAGGACGTACAAGCGCATTGGAGGAACGTTGCTCGCACGTTGCTGTGTGTGTGTCTGTGTGTGTGTCTCTGTGTCTGTGTTTGTGTCTCTGTGTGTGTGTCTATGTGTCTCTGTGTCTGTGTGTGTCTGTGTGTGTCTCTGTCTGTGTCACTGTCTGTGTCTCTGTATGTGTCTCTGTCTGTGTCTCTGTCTGTGTCTATGTATGTGTCTCTGTCTGTGTCTATGTATGTGTCTCTGTCTGTGTCTCTCTCTGTGTCTCTGTCTGTGTCTCTGTCTGTGTCTCTGTATGTGTCTATGTATGTGTCTCTGTCGGTGTCTCTGTTTGTGTCTTTGTCTGTGTCTCTGTATGTGTCTATGTATGTGTCTCTGTCTGTGTCTCTGTCGGTATCTCTGTCTGTGTCTCTGTATGTGTCTAAGTATGTGACTATGTATGTGTCACTGTATGTGTCTCTGTCTGTGTCTCTGTCTGTGTCTATGTATGTGTCTCTGTCTGTGTCTCTGTCTGTGTCTCTGTCTGTGTATATGTCTGTGTCTGTGTCTCTGTCTGTGTCTGTGTGTGTGTCTCTGTCTGTGTGTGTATGTCTCTGTGTATCTGTGTCTGTGTGCGTGTCACAGTGTGTCTGTGTGTGTGTCTGTGCGTGTGTCTCTGTCTTTGTCTCTGTCTGTGTCTCTGTCTGTGTCTCTGTCTGTGTCTATGTATGTGTCTCTGTGTGTCTGTGTGTGTGTCTCTGTGCCTGTGTCTGTGTCTCTGTGTGTCGTCTCTGTGTCTCAGAGAGAGAGAGAGAGAGAGAGAGAGACAGAGACAGAGACCCATACAGAGACACAAACAGAGACATATACAGAGACACATACACATAGACAGAGACACAGAGAGAGACACATACAGAGACACAGACAGAGACACAGACAGAGACACAGACAGAGACACAGACAGAGACATATACATATGCACAGACAGAGACACAGACAGAGACATATACATATGCACAGACAGAGACACAGACAGAGACACATACAGAGACACAGACACAGACAGAGACACAGACAGAGACACATACAGAGACACAGAGACACATACAGAGACACATACATAGACACATACAGAGACACAGACAGAGACACATACACAGACAGAGACACAGACAGGGACACAGAGAGAGAGACACATACAGAGACACAGACAGAGACACATACATACACACATACAGAGACACAGACAGAGACACAGACAGAGACACAGACATATGGGTCGTTCTCAGAAACTGTGTACCACTTGAGGTAGTCTACTAGAAATGCATATTTCAAAGAAACCCTTTATTGGAGTGTCAATATTTAGATTTCATCAGTTAGCCAAATAATGTGGGAGATAGTTGATAGTTTAGATCAAAAGTAAATGTTAATATTGTGTATTATGTATCTTATTGGGATGGATGTAGCTAAATACATCGAAAATTACATCACTAATTTGTGACATTGTCAACAGCATTGAAAATAAAGTGTCACAAACTTAATGAAAACCTCTGAACAACAGCTCATTTCACTTCAAATGGTCATATACAATGTCTTCATTAAGTTGAAGACATTTATTTCTAAAAAAAAATGTTAAATGATGAAATAGTTAACATTTTCTGGAGTCATTAACATCGTAACATTTCGTTTCCACTTGCAAGTACTATGAAACTCTTTATCAAACACTGAGTACAGATACAGTACAGGAACTATTTTCACCATTTGACACTATGCATGGACCCAGGTATGGTATAGTAAAAGATAAATCCTGAAATTGCCCCTAAACATTGAAATTTGAGCCGAACATTTGTGTAAAATTGTTGTTTCCACTTTGTTACTCTGCTAATCTGTTACTCTGCTAATATTTTCTTGCTTTTCTCTTTAATATTCACAAATAAGACAAAACCATAGCAATGAGGTTTCAAATTATTATTACCACTGTTTATAAAGCAAGTGGCATGTGAAATGTCCTAAAAATGTCAAGTTTTGTGTGGAAAATATTTGATTTGAGTCAGATTGGTTTCCATGCTATACTGCTATTTATTGGGTGTGAGCATCATTTGACCTACTTAAAAATGCCAGAATATATTTATTTTCAATTATTCAGATGCAAAAGGACATACACATTGAGGAAACTTGCTTTGGCAGCATTTTGATTTTCTGGTACTGATGTCACACTATTTGTATACAACTTCTGAGAACGACCCATATAAATACGCACAGACAGAGACACAGACACAGACACAGACAGAGACACAGAGAGAATGCGCCGATACCACAACATGGGAACCCGGCGAAATTGGGTCAAGCGGCATTGTTTTTCCACCGGCGGAACACGTTGGCGCCGCGCCAATAATGCGCCAGCAACACGCTCCCAACACGTAAAGTTTTCTCAAAACTCGCCGAAAAGTTTGACGTTTCTTGACGCGTTGAATATATTTAAGCGCGTTGGCGGCACGCCGGAATACACGTTGTAGTGTGACTGCTCCATCAACTTGTTAAACCTAGATAAATGGCTCTTAATTCTAGAACGTTTATGTGGTCATCTATTTCATTATCTAGCCAGCGGCCCCCTGTGGCTTCATTATCTCTGTGGGCGCCCCAACCCTCTAATGATGCATCAGTAGTGACTGTTGTGTTAGGCTCATCCATGCGGATGGGGTTGTTGGAATTAATTAAATGTTTCAACCACCATACTCTAAGACAAAATCAACAGTGGGTCCCTTCATTGACGAAAACGACAACTGTGTCAATGACCCCAGAGCCATGGCAGAAATGTTAAACCGACAATACCATAATATGTTGAGTGAACCGAAACTGGACAAAATGGTTCATGACGACAAAACATTCTTCCAAAATGCAGAAAGATCAATGCCAACACTAGAAGACTTTGACTTCACCCCTGCAGACATTATAAAGGCAATTGACACAATATCATCAAATGCAGCGCCAGGGCCAGAGGCATTCTCTGCAAAACTACTAAAGGAATGCAAATATTCACTGGCTGAACCGCTGTACATCATCTGGCGTACCTCGCTGGATACCGGCCAGATAACATGGATTCTCAAACAAGCTATGATCACACCAATACATAAAGGAGCCAGTAGAGCACAGCCAAAGAACTACAGGCCTGTATCACTCACTTCCCACCTGACTAAAACATTTGAACGGGTTATTCGATCAAGGCTGGTTGACTTTCTAGAGGAGAATAATCTCTTTAACAACACTCAGCATGGATTCAGAGCA
This sequence comes from Branchipolynoe longqiensis, assembly GCA_030323885.1. Taxonomy (NCBI): domain Eukaryota; kingdom Metazoa; phylum Annelida; class Polychaeta; order Phyllodocida; family Polynoidae; genus Branchipolynoe; species Branchipolynoe longqiensis. Next base: position 20,918,821 of record CM059186.1, read on the forward strand.
GGGAGATCATGTTATCCCAACTACTAGAACACTGTGATAAAATCCTACATGAGCTAGAAAAGAGTAACAATATAGATATTATCTACTTAGACTTCGCAAAGGCATTTGACAAAGTGGACTATGGAATACTTTGTCACAAACTAAAATCTCTGGGCATAGGAAGCTGGGAAGCTGGATACATAACTTCCTCAAGGGCAGAACACAAGCAGTAAATATAAATGGAGCTAAATCTATACTTCTGGATGTCCTCAGTAGTGTAACTGTACTAGGACCAATTCTCTTCCTAATCCTCCTAATCGACATCGATGGGAATATATCCAGCAATGTCTCATCTTTTGCCGATGACACTAGAATCTCACATGGAATAACATCAGAGGAAGACGTAGCACGACTCCAATCTGACCTACACATAGTATATGAGTGGCAACAGGAAAACAGCATGCTCTTCAACGAGAACAAGTTTGAATCACTCAGATATGGAAAAAACCAAGACATCAAAGACACCACCAACTACACTGGCCCTCTCAAAAATCAAATTGGAGAGAAACAATGCGTATGGGACCTAGGTATTATGATTAATAATACTTTGACATTCACTGACCACATCACAAAAGTATGCAATAAATCAAATCAAATGTGTGGATGGATCCAACATACCTTTAAGACACGGAACAAAGAAACCATGCAAACACTTTGGAACAGTCTAGTCCAACCACATCTGGACTACTGTAGCCAGCTCTGGGCTCCGCACAAAATTGGAGAAATGCAACAAGTAGAAGAAGTACAAAGAAAACACACCAGTAAAATCCCCACTCTATCTGAACACTACTGGGACAGACTCAAACTACTCAAAATTAACTCACAAGAAAGAAGAATGGAAAGGTACAGAATCATATATATCTGGAAAATAATAGAAGGAAAAGTGCCCACCCCAGGAATAAAATACCATATATCTCAAAGGAAGGGAAGACTTTGTAGGATTCCAAAAATAGAGTCACAAGCTAGCTGTGCGATCAAAACAATCATGGAAGGAAGCTTCATGGTGCGTGGACCAAACCTCTTCAATAGCATGCCACAAGACATAAGAAACAAGACAGACTGCAGCACAGACAGCTTCAAACACAAACTGGACAAATATCTCCGAACCATCCCAGATCTACCAAGAATCCCAGGATATACCAACCTGACAATATCGGACACCAACCCATTGCTGGAAATGACAAAGCTGCCCGCAATGACCACTGCATCCACACTGGATGACCAAGGCGGAGTCAATGACTTGGCCTGAGCACCACATGCTCGAACTGAACTAAGCTAAACTAAACACATCGCTGTTAAGTTGCACAAATTTGATAGAAACATTGCATAGAAGCAAATGGCTTCAGTTTGTAAATGATAATTGGTGGCATGTGGAGAAGCAGTGTTAACCCAGTAGCGTCCAGATGCACCCACAAGTTTCACGCGCTCACAGTCCGGGAGCGCTTGAATGCAATGACAAACGGGTAGCACTATATTTCTGATAAGATCTACAAATTTTCAGGAAAACATTTCTAGAAATGCAATTCAACTACAGTTATGTAAGTTTTGTTATTCCCATTGCATTAATACCTTAACATTCCCATTGCATTAAAGGTACATAGTCCGATGGTTTTGAGTTTCTGTCGTTGTCTGAGATAAACAGAGTAGGTTGATCGTTATAATCTATCTTACTGAAGTTTGAAGTAACTTTGATTTTAAATTACTAACTTCCGAGATATTTGGAGTGTAAACACGCTAAATTAATGTTGGTGGCTTGGTTTCTCCCGGCCTCGTTCACAGACCTAAAGGGGCGAATGCGTAAAATCACTTTTTTACATCGAGATGCGTCGAACTTGGGCGTATACATACCGTATGGTCAATGATGGATAACGTACCTCCCGGTGAAAAATGCTCGAATTATGCTCACGGTATGTTTGCAGAATGCCGGTGAACATTATATATGTTATTCGATCACCAGAACTATGCCTCATATGTCAAGATACGGTGAAGAAACGCTAAAGATACGTTAGACGTACATTAGGCGCACGTTATCCATACATTGTCAGTACACGGACTGTATGTTTCCACTGTCTTTAACATAGGTCAACGTAGTGAACAATGTACGTTTAACGTACATCGACGTACACCTAACGTATATATAACCTATGGACGATATAACACCCATACGTTGTAGTACGTCTAAAGTTTTGTGCATGCACACAATTTTTGCAACCCCCTAACATGCGTTGACGTATGCATAATGAATGCATAACGCACTACACCATATCCCAACGTAGCAGCCAAAAATCACTTCCGTCAGCGTATGTTTGTGAGATGCATCGTAATGTGACAGCCCCTTTAGGCTTGGCACAAACTATTACATCATCGTTTCATAAATGGATGACATGTAGGGAGGGACCAGTGTAGTTGTTCCTCTGCACGGCGTGCATTACTCTGCGGCAGTGTCGTCAAGGCGCTAAGCCCATAGGCCATCAATGCCAATCTACCAATCCTGGCATATATTATTGGATCGATATTTACATTCCCTAAATATATATATAATTCAAATAAAACTATCAAAGTGAGATGCGGGTATATAGTTATTGCACAATATGACCACAAATTGGGCTTATGACACGTGCTGAGCCGCAGAGTAGCGCAGGCGCAGAAGAACGCCTACAGCGATGACATCATGCTTTATGCCAAGCCTAAAGCGGGCATTCCTTACACGCGGTATGTGGTATGCGGCATGCGAATGGCATGATTCCTTACACGCGGTATGCGGCACACGACTGGCTATATTAAAAAAATAAAAATAAATAATGATTCTCCATACTGCTCTGTATATGACCAAATATTGCATTTATATCTATGTACCTTTTTGTATGTCACATGGGTGTTCCTACCTTTATTATAACCAAATTATAGATAAGTATTCATATTTCTGAGCATATGGTAGCATTTTTAGCTTTCCCCATACCGTATGTCTCCCGGGTGCCCAGCTCACCATGTGTTTCCCCTCCTCACCCCTGTGTGAGACCGTTCTGTAATGCTCAGTCGCCTCTCCTAATGTTAAACTAATGGACACATCAGACTCAGGTTTCTATTCGCACCCTGTGTGCCGCATACCGCATGCCGCACCGATCGCTACAGGGACCGATCGGAAAATGCATTCGCATTCACATACCACATACCGCATGTAAGGAATGTAGCCCATAGGCTTCAAGGCGTTTCGATTTTTTGTCGCATTCGCATACCGCATACCCCGTGTAAGGAATGCGCCCTTAAGGACTACTTGTCCATGGCGGGGAACCAAGATAGGCCATATCTAGATAAGTATTTTGGTTTCGAAAATGTGATGCTTTTATCTGAGTATCCAACTAATCTATTTGGACCTGAGAGGGCTAATATAAACTAAGATTACATCCTTGAATAAAATTTCTTTTGGGAATAACAATGACACAATTGACGCATGTGCAGGGCAAAAGCGTAGGATTTAAAACCTCGACACCGGCATTCACTGCATGTGTCGGATAACATGCAACACAACAGGAGCATGTCCACTACGCAGGATCTATCGGATGACACACACCTTGACAAGTGGACACTACTGCCTGAGCTACGTCCTTCTCCTCTGCTCAGGTATTGTCATGGTTAGCATGATATCTCCGGAATGGCATGAAGTCTGGGTTCGAAACCTGCTCTAGGCGCAATATTTCCCATTTTCATCACCCCTATGACAAATGTATGTATATGAGACTGTCTCAAAAGGTGCTAAGCAATATGGGACAAAGCTTTGTCCACTGTAATGATCAACATACTATCTGCTTATGCATTTTGCTCAGGATAAACTGATTTGTTTTTTTACATGGTGTTTCATAATCCCAATAGAATAAATATTGATTTGAAGCAAATGTCCTTGTGTTTTCAGTGTAACCATTTCTGTGCTGTTTTGCGTCAATCGTTACAATGGACAAAAAAATAAGAGTTATCACCTTTTGAGACAGGCTCATATATGTAGCACTGGGCTGGTCCCCAGCATGTGGACGACTCCATATTGCATAGACTCATTCATCCATATAATTATGTAAATTACACACCTGGATTAGTTTGCACTTTTATGTGAGTGTGTATGGGTGTTTGAGTTTTGCATCCTAGCAACATCCAAGGTCATATAACAGGACGGGTACCAACTTGTGACAGTGTGCACTCATGGTGACTTTATAGTGCTGCCCCACTGAGACCAGGCTGCTGACGCCATGACCCAATATCTCACATTATCCTGATTCTGAGCTAACCAGACTGGATGTAATTGTCAAGCTTCTACCATGAGTGTGCACTGTCACAAGTCAACCATATATGTTGTATGACCATATATGTTGCTAGGACGTAAAGCTCCAACAAACACAAAAACACAAACTAATACTGGCTACGGCTTGAAAATAAAGTACTTTAATAGGAGTCTTATTGTGCTAATATAGGAATTAGCCCTTTGGGATGTAGGCTACACGAAGCAAGGTTTCATCTTGCTGAATACACACCGCAGAGCGCCTCAGGCTTCAAACTCCATATCGGGAAAAATTAATACAGTATTAAAGGCCTGTCTTAAACGCGTTGACCCTTCGAAAGGCTTCCTGTTATAAAAGAGCTTTTATGCAATTCACTGAACAGTGGGGGGAGCGGGACGTAGCTCAGGCGGTAGTGTCCACCTGTGATGGTGTGGGTTATCCAATTGATCCTGCTCAGTGGACACATTTGCAGTTTGGGTTATTTTCCGTTCCAACCAGTTGTCCCCCAACTGGTTCATCAAAGGCTGTGGTATGTACTATCCGGTCTGTGGGAAAGTGCATATAAAAGACCCCTTGCTGCTTATCGGAAAGAGAAGCCTATGTGGCGGCAGTGGGTTTCCTCCAAAGAAATATGTCAGAATGACCATATGTTTGATGCCCAATAGCTGATGATAAAAATCAATGTGCTCTAGAGGTATCATTAAATAAAACAAACTTTCCTTTCCCTGCACATTGGATATAATTATGGGAGATCAGGCGCGGTGGCCGATTCGGTAGAGTGCAGGCCTCGAGGAGATCGGGAGTTTGCTTCCCGGTCGAGTCAAATAGATGACATACAAAAATTGGTACTTGTCGCTTCCTAGCCAAGTGCTCGGCATTCTTAAGATAGGGCAAGGACTGGTTTGCTCGGTGTCAGGATAATGTGACTGAGTGGGATATCAGGTCATGGTGCCAGTGGCCTGGTCTCCCAGTGGGGCAGAACTATAAAGTCACCATAAGTGTGCACTGTCACAAGTTGGTACCTGTCCTGTTATGACCTTAGATGTTGCCAGGACGTAAAACTCCAAACAACCAGACTGGATTTAATTATGGGGAGGGGCTGGCAACTTCAATGCGTGGGGGACGCAGGGCTAGAAGTACCCGGATGACACTTGACAGTATGTCAGGTGGCGAGATGGGAGTGGGGATCACCCCTGACCTAACACCAACAAAAGATTAAACATACCTGCCCGTGTTGTGACCATAGAATTTGTAACCAATTCAGGTTGGTTGTTGGAGTCTTTAATTATGAGTAACAAAAATCAGCTTGGTAAACATTGCATTATTACAGAAATGGGAAAACACTGTACACTACACAATGAATTCTTGTAACTACTTTCAATATTTCTTTTAACCCTTGACACATAACAGATAGGCCTGCGTGGTTCTACACAGAGATCATAAAATCGATTAGAAAAAATGAATCGGTTCACGTGATAATAGAAGTACAATTGTTAATGCCTTTCTGGGATCGGTTGAAGATTCAGTGAATGATAAGAAAATAAAACTGTTTTTATTATTTTTATTAAAGAACCACAAAAACCGCGTCCACTGTCAATGTTATCTACCTTGAGTTGGGGGCCATTAACTTTAAAACACCGATTTCCTATCTCACTGTTTATGTCGAAGCGATTTCTCAGATTTTGTATAAGGCTTTACCAAAAAGAACTGCCGATATAGTTGCAGGCGATCGATCATCTGGTGCGATTGCCAACCCCTAACACTCAATATGGACAGGTCGCCTCCATTTACTTAAACAACTTCCTATTATTAGGTACCGGCAGTACTTAGATAACACCGAAAGAAAGTATGGAAACCATGAAAAAATGCTAGTTTTTAAACCCTGCTAATTGGGTGTATGTATATGAGGGACTCGGTCAGTACGTAACACGTGCTGTGCACAAGGCCATAAGGTCCCTGAGTCCAACCTATGGGAACGGTCACTTAAGCCCCAGTCACACATACCCGGATCAGGGGCCGGACGAGCCCCGGACCGCCATCCGGGGTGGTCCGGGGCGATGTGGGGTGATCTGGGGCTCGTCCGTGCTGACACCCCCCGATCCGGCCTGATCCGTGGCTCCTCCGGCGCCGCCCGGGCTCGGCCCCGGATGTTTTAAAATGCTTAAAACATCCGGCATGCTCCGGGGGATTTTGCGATCCGGGCTCAATCCGGCCTGATCCGGGGGTGATCCGGCTATTCCGGGGGTGGTCCGGGCCTGTGCGGGGTCATTTTGAGCCACGATTTGACCCGGACCATCCCCGGACTGTCCCAGACTACCCCCGGCCTAGCCACGGACCACCGGAGGTGGTCCGGGGGAGGTCCGGGATAGTCCGGGGGTGGTCCGGGGCAGTCCGGGGGTGGTCCGGCCTCGTCCGGGTTAGTCAAGGGCCAGTCCGGGCTCGTCCGGGGGTGGTACGGGGCAGTCCAGCCTTTGGTCCGGGGCTCGTCCGGGAAAGTGTGATTGCGAGGCAAAAATCGATGAAAACAGTGATTTTATCCGTGGCGGTCCATGGCGGTCCGGGACAGTCCGGGCCGTTGGTCCGTGGGTGGTCCGGCTCAAAATCCGGGGCTCGTCCGGCTATGTGTGACTGGGGCTTAAACAAAACACAGGCCCATTGCCTGTGTGGTGCATCACAAGGTCACAAGCGACCACGGAACAAGGGAACAGTCTATGGATACACAGCCTTATATTGCACTGCACATGTACAACGCTATTTACTATGAAACTATTCTCGTCACTTCATATGGTATTAGTGTCATTTGGGGGAAGCAGAATGTACCAAAGTAACATGTGTAGTGTGGAATTATAGAAGAAGAGCTCCACAATGTACGGGTGAGTGCCCAAGACCTGGGCTGGTCCCTAGCATGTGGACGACTCCTTATTGCATAGACTCGTTCATCCATATATACTTATGTAGATTACACACCTGGATTAGTTTGCACTTTTATGTGAGTGTGTACGGGTGTTTCGGTTTTGCATTCTGGCAACATCCAAGGTCACAGTACTTGTGACAGTGCACACTCATGGTGACTTTATAGTGCTGCCCCACTGAGACCAGGCCACTGACACCATGACCCGATACCTCACTCGCTCACATTATCCTGATACTGAGATAACCAGTCCTTGCCCTATCCTAGTAATGCCAAGTGCCAGGCTAGGTAGGGACAAGTATAAATGTTTGTAAGTCATTGCTTTGACTCGACCAAGAATCGAACTCCCGAGCTTCTGCATGGGAAGACTGCGCTCTACCGATTCGACAACCGGGTCCGGTCACTTTTATGTGAAGTCTCCAACCGTGTTGCACCGGGCGCGGTGCCCTAATCGGCAGAGCGCGGACCTTGCGTGCGGAAGGTCGGGAGTTTGGTTCCCAGTCGAGTCAAACCAATGACTTTAAATTTGATACTTAATTGTCGCTTCCTAGCCTAGCGCTCGGCATTAATAGGATAGAGCAAGGATTGGTTAGCTCAGCGTCAGGATAATGTGACCTGGGATATTGGGTCATGGTGCTGGCGGCCTGATTTCCCAGTGGGGTAGCACTATAAAGTCACCAGGAGTGCGCATTGTCACAAGTCGCTTCCCATCCTGATATGAACTTAGATGTTGCTAGGATGTAGACCAACAACAACAACGACCCGTGTTGCAGCAGCATTTGGGAAAACCATGTCACCAGCTGAAAATGGCGTTGGCAGCAAAGCAAATGCGTAAGGCCATTGAGTTTGCTGATATGCATAGGGCAAAACTTCGATTTTATTCTAAATTAATAGAAATACATAACACTTTGGCATAAACATGTATGCACACATGCAATATATTGATCTGATGAATATATCCAAGACAAAACTAGCCATAGTTAAACATTTTGAGCTAAGAAACATACAAAACAATATCACCTTTAGGCTGATATCCACATCACCACTATTAATTTTTTTTCTAAATTTTAAAATGCCAAATGTGTCAAAAGAAACTTGTTTTAGAGAAATATATAACCAATATCTGATTAACCCTAATCATTCCCTAGCTCTACATATGTCATTAACCATAGGATATGAATAAAAACATGAATAAAATAAGTAAAGCTAACTCTGGCTATGGCTGGCCCAGATTTGTCTAAATCTAAATGCACATGGCATAAGATGTGATGATTATATTGATGTAAATGCAATGCTGGATAAAAGATTAAAATCTTAATTTATTATATATATTTTTTTAGTTGGTATTCTATGTTTCAAACAAGAGCTGACATGAGCTGAAACTAGCACATTTCATAGCTGCACCCAGTGTATTAGCATTAGCCATGTGCTTCTCACGGGTTTGTTTTTCTTCCAGGCGAGTTCGAACCAGAACCGAATCAAACTAAATACTTACGAAGTCGACACTTGTCGCTACCTAGCCAGATGCTTCCAATAATAGGATTGTTTGCTCAGTATCATGATATTGATAAGGGATCTCATGAGTTTGAACTCAAAACACGCTAAAGCCTTGCAAAAATTATACCTAACCTGGACAGGGCAGGGACTGGTTTGCTCAATAGCAGGATACTATGATTCAGTGAGATATCAGGTCATGGTGCCAGTGGTCCCATCTCCCAGTGTGCAGCACTATAACGCCATCATCAGAGCGCACTGTCGCAAATCGGTGTCCATCCTGATATGGCCTTTGAAGTTGCTAGGTCGTAAACCCCAACAAATACCCATAATACAAGGGCCCTCACACAAAGTACAGCTGGCATTTAAATATATCTCACCATGAAGCCGGGTTGTAATCGCCATTGATCAGAGGCATGGATTGTTTGTTTAGTGCTTCGGAGAGTTCTACGATCCAGTAATATATCTAAGGTCATATCAGTACTTAGGCCAAACAATTTTTGTTTTAATTGGTGATCGTCCCCGCCCATGTCTGAAAAATCGCCCGCCCCTGATCTTTTTTTGTTAACTGTTAAAAACGTGTCAGGCTAGCAGCAATTCAACTTTCGTATCAATTTTTACGTCATTGGTTTGATTCAGCCAGGGTTTGAATCCAGCAGTTCGAATCACATGACCTACCAGAACAGCAGGCGGATGCTCAACTCATTCAGCCATCATGTCTGGTTGCGCATTATATCTACGTCATGCCAGAAAAATAACAAATATAAATCAAAACCGCCCGCCCGACCCTGATTTGTGTGATCAAAAGAACGATCACCAATTATTTAAATATATTTTTTGCCTTAGCACCGAATTGTGACACCGCACACATCCATGACGACTTCGTAATGCTGCCCTACTGGAATACCAGGTCACTGGCACCATGACCGGATATCCCACTCAGCCACATTATCCTGACAGTGACACTCAGCCAACCAGTATTTGCCCTATTCTAGGAATGCCGAGCACTGTGTAAGGGAGTGACACCTTTGTCAGACTTTGGGTCTGACTCAGCCGGGGATTGAACCATGACCTTCCAGAGACATGCTGGATCTGGAAGGAGGGGTCTCCCATTTTACTCAGCCCAAAGCACAAAGCATGGCATCTCGAATAGACCGAGTAATTCAATTCCTTATTTCAGACTCAGGATTATGGTAGTTACATAATTTGGTCCATAGTAGGTAGATATAAAAATAAACGTGAATAACAAATTAACATAGAAGTAATAGTATGAATACTACCATACTAACCAATATCAAAATGTTGGTGTACATACAGTAGTTTGTACCAATGCATCCATATGGCAGACGTAATTCTGAGATCACTCTCTTCTATTTTCACAAGTCCCTGTATTATAGCATTTTCTGCCTTGTCAAGTCTTGTAATAAATTTGAATATTAGAAGGCTGGCACATCAATATTGGCAAGTTGAGGTTTAACCAGTCGAGGTTATAACTTTGGCGCTTTTACCTTTACTGAAACATGATTTATGTGAGACACCATAAAGACATGTGCGCATGAGCAGTACCCAAGCATCCATCAAGAAAGAGCCCCCCCCCCCCAGCTGGTCTGCATACAAAGACCAATACGCGCGGGTGGTGCAGTTGAATGAGGGGTGAGGGGTGGGGCGAGGGGGTGCATGTAAATCTAGGCGGTTACACAACTGGAACAGAAGAATGTATACTATTCTGACGCTTACTTAAAGCTGCATAGTCCGATCAAACTTAAAAGCATCACATTTTTATCAAGCCAAAAAAAAGAACTTAGATTTGGATTTTAAAATCTAACTTAGACAACGGGACACTTATTAAACATGTATTGCTGCATTGAAGGAATAGTACATTAATTTAATGGAACCTGCACTGTTGAAGCCTGTGGTGTCCATCATTTCGACATGCATGCCAATATCAATTTGACATGTCTTTATTTCAAATGTGACCTAAGTGAACCATTTAACATGAAAGTGACTCTAAATTTAAGTAAAGTCAATTATATTAACCCACCTAATATAGTTATTTAAAATGAAAAGAGAGAAAATCAAAATCATCGAACCAGGCAACTTTAAAGTTGTTCAGGCAATGCAAACTTGTTATCGGCGTAATCTACGTACATACAACCCCCTTAGTGAACCACCTGAACTTCTTAGAAAACTGCGCCAACCCTTTTCTCCTAAAAGTCTATAGTAAGCTCCGACAACCAGTGGAAACGACGTAGATGATATCTATAGATCGTATCTATGGATCATAGGAATGTAGATGCATAGTTAATTACAAAATGAAAGCTTACACTTAGAATAGCTATTTGAGCTTGAACCAGGATTGGTATTCCCAGCACCATTAGGCCGCCTTGACTGTTCCCTTGTGGCGTGCTCCCTTGTTCCATGTCCGCTTGCGATGCGCCTCACAGACAAGGAACATGTTCATTCTCTATATTCCCTGCACAAGGCCATACGGTCCCTGGGTCCAACCTATCGGAATGACAACTAAGCAAAACACAGGTTCATTGTCTGTGTGGGCTGTCACATGGTCACAAGTGAGCACGGAACAAGGGAAGATGCCACAAGGGAACAGCCTATGGATAGACGGCCTTAGACTCTTGAATACACCCATGGATATTACTAGTAGCTCTGCGACATCGCATAGGGAAGAGAAGGGCCGATGTACATAGGTTATAAGGCATACTGAAAAACCTTCAATTGACATTGTCCATGTTATCGCTAACATGGGTAATTCGCAGCGGGACATGGGGTGGTAGACCTCTCAAGCTTCACAACCACCGAACTGCCACCTGCCGATTTACGGACAAAGTAACCCCGCTCGGATTGCCCTAGTGCAACTCCACCATACCCCAGCGCCCGACCCTGCTGCCACCTATCACCTCAAAAGCGCACACGACCAACCATCAGTCAGCGATTGGATATGAACCCGCCCACTACAACCAGACTGATTCAGCCGCCGCCCACCCCTCAACTACAAAGGGACAGTAGTTCGCGGCGGTCGAGGCGGTAGGGTTGAGATTGCCGAGGTTCCTGTTGTCTGATCTTGAGTATGTAACTGTCCGACTGTCCTGAATAAATGCGTTTCCATTAGTTTCCAAGCCTGTGATATGCCCTAGCCTACGTCACCAAGGACAGTCATTAGGGGTAAATGAAACTAATACAGGGCCCATACACATGTCAAAATATGGAATTCAAGGGTATTTCAAGGTTTTTCAATGCTGTTTTTCTAATAGGAATTCAAAACTATTTTCATTTGATTTTCAGGGGAAAAAACACTGGTGATTCCGGACTAATTTAGATTAGAGGGGCCACTTTTTCTAATGGGTTGGTTTTTCCCCACCCCCCACCCCCACACCCCCACCCGCCACGCACCCCCCCAACCCACCCCCAACCCCCTCACCCCGCCAAAACCCCCCACACACCCCAATAAAAATTTCATCACCAACAAAACCAAATCCATACACCAACCCAAAAATTCCCCCACCCCCAAACCAATCCCCCATCAAAACCCCCCCCCAACCTCACCCCTCTCACCAACCACACCAAAAACACCCCTACTCAGGCTACTGCAAGTACGAGGTGAATCTTTTATATAAATCCAAGAAGTGATATCCAATGTGAAAATGCAGGTGTTCGACAGTCTGCATTACCTATAAGTATTCACGGCGACACATTGATTGGTTGATTGATTGATGGTTGCTTCACGGCGACACAACTCGCTCGATCCCTGGTCGGTCTATTCTTACTGAGTGTGGTCCTGTGTAAGCAGGGATGACAGTGGTTTCAGGCACACACAAAAAGCGGAAATCGAGCTGAGATTATTAGCCCGCCAGCAAAGTTCTGTTTACACCTATATAAGAAATGCCCCCAGGCTGTGAAAGAAACCCTGGAAATCAGCTTAAAAATGGAAAAATATCATCCCTGGTAAGAGACGATGACTTTTAATCACAGAAATCTCCACACACCCAGTGACATGCGAACCGAAGTAGAGTGAGCGAATCCGTCACACACTAACGAGTGTCGTCGTAAACCTGGCGTACACTGGACAATTCTAGAGACAGGTTAGATCAAATATTCACCCTCTACCCACAGTAGGGTTGAAAATTGACTGTTAATAAAAGATTCATCCCTACCCACAGTAGGAGTGAAGAACAACCAATTAGAAAAAAAGTGGCGAAAGGCTGGGTAAATGAAATGAGCACATACATTCTTCATTTAAAGTTGCATAGTCCGATGGTTTTGGGGTCTTTGAGTTTTCTGAGATAAATCCATTAGGTTGATCCTTAATAATGTACCTTTCTTTAGATTGAAGTAATTTTTATTTTAAGTGGGTAACTTTTGAGATATTTGAAGTGCAACCATGCTAAATTAATTTTGGCAAGCTTGCCAAAACTCTGACACCATAGCCCTCTGCAGTAACAGGTTCTATTCAATTGCCTCACTATTCCCATCTGTGTGGCGACAAATGTTGAATAAGTGCACCAGTATCGAAGGTAATAGTTGTAATAATATCAACAAGTACTGAGCTTACAGGGTGTCTTGACTTTGAGAAAAGATATAAGTTGCAATAACAAAAACGAGGACTGTCCTTTCAGGTCACTCAAGATTTAAGCAAAAGTAAAGCTTGTTTTATTTAATGATGCCTCTAGAGCACATTGATTTTTATCATTGGCTATTGGACGTCAAACATATGATCATTCTGACATATTTCTTTGGAGGAAACCTGCTGCCACCAGATAAGCTACTCTTTCTGATAAACAGCAAGGGGTCTTTTGTATGTACTTTTCCACAGACAGGATATCACATACCACAGCTTTTGATGAACCAGTTGGGGACCACTCTTCCTAACAGAAAATAGCCCAGACTGCAAAAGGGTCCACTAAGCAGGATCGATGGGATGACCGACACCTTCACAGGTGGAGACTCTACCGCCTGAGCTACATCCCACTCCCCCTTTAAGAAAAGGTACAGTTTTGTACAACAATGAAGCCTGAATTGTCAGTGTGCTCTGGACTTGAGAAAATATATAACTGGAATTCAATCGTAAATCGTGAGTGTATTTTTTTAAATATTTAATATTTTATAGCATATCTCTATACCATCAGGTGGTGGCTGACAATAAGAATCTTGAATATGAGAGCAATTTCAATATATATAGAGCACTGCCTTGTGTCGCCACTCTCGAGTAAGGTTACAAAGCCCCCCCCCCTCCCCACAATTGGGTATAATACAGAAATAAACCTGATACGATGGTTACTTCCGGATAATACAAATACATTCCGTGACCTGATTTCGCTGCTATTTGTCCTATCCTAGTAATACCATGCGCAGGTTAGGTAGTGACGAGTATCAATTTGTAGGGCATTGGCTCGACTCGTCCAGCTTAGAACCCACGACCTACGATACGGGAGGCGTGCCCACAACTCATTCAGGATTCACGTCTGCAATGATGTGCCATGTGGTAATTGTCGAGGATTTTTTGGTTGCTGTCTTTATTTGGGGGGGGGGGTACATTAGTAGATTCTGCTGGGGGAAATTTAATTACGGACAACTGGTCTTCCTCCTTCCACTGCTGCTTGCCCCATCCTAGTAATGCCAAGCGTCAGGCTAGGTCATCAAAAGTATCAATTTCTAAGTCATTAGTTTGACTCAGCCAGGGTTCGAACTCGGGAGTTCTAATCCAAGACCTACCAAAACCGGAGAGTGCGAGCCTCGCCTGTGGAAGGTCGGGAGTTCGGTTCCGGGCCGAGTCAAACCAATGACTTTAAAATTGATACTTGTCGCTTCCTAGACTGGCGCTCTGCATTAATAGGATAGGGCAAGGCAGGTTGTGGTGCCGGCAGTCTGATTTCCCAGTGGGGAAGCACTATAAAGTCACCATGAGTGCACACTGTCATAAGTTGGTACCTGACCTGATATGACCTTAGATGTTGCAAGGACATAAAACAACAACAAACAAACATCTGCCGCTCAGAGCCGTATGCATGGGGCGGTGCTAGCGCCATAACCAAGTTTTGGCGGGCACCACACAGCTAACGGTGGAGAATCCGCATGCAAGAAGCAGTGCCAGCGCTAGCCACTGACCATAGCCTAGGCTAAGCTACCCTGCTTTCATATCAGGGTTAACGGCGGTGTTAGGTACCGATTAGGCCCAAATCTATTCAATGCTATCATATTTAACAGAATTACATACTCAAAAAGGGAAATTTGAGCAAATTAACCCTAAAACCGAAGCGATATTAACGTCGCCGCTACATCGGCGGCAATATTCATACTTTCGAATATAAACTAAACAAATCGCCGCCGCCGCCCTCGCCGGCAACAGGTTCAGCAATAGCAAGGCTTGCTGGTGCCCGGCAGTGTTAGGTACCGATTAGGCCCAAATCTATTCAATGCTATCATATTTAACAGAAGTACATACTCAAAAAGGGAAATTTGAGCAAATTAACCCTAGAATTGAAGCAATATTAATGCCGCCGCCATTGACAAATAGCGGTGCTCGCCGGCAACAGGCTCAGCAATAACAAGGCTAGCTGGTGCCTGGCGGTGTTAGGTGCCGATTAGGCCCAAATCTATTCAATGCTATCATATTTAACAGAATAACATCCTCAAAAAGTGAAATTTGGTCAAATTAAACCAAAAATCGAAGCGATATTAATTCCGCCACCGAATCGGCGCAATATTGTTAAATAGCGGGGCTCGCCGGGAACAGGCTCGGAGGGATTTCCCAAATCTATAAATAACTACACGGTTTCTATCCGCACCTGTTTGGGCATCGGTGCATATGGCTTGACCTAATTCACCAAGCTGGTGCTAGATACCCCTGGGCCCGTATGCATGGGGCGGTGTTAGCGCCCTAACTGAGTTTTGCCAGGAACCACATGGCTAACGGTGGAAAATCTGCATGCAAGAAGCGGTGCCAGTGCTAGCAACCGACCGTAGCCTAGGCTAAGCTAAACTGCTTTCATATCACGGTTAACGGTGGTGTTAGGTACTGATTAGGCCCAAATCTATTCAATGCTATCATATTTAACAGAATTACATACTCAATAAAGTGAAATTTGAGCAAATTAACCCTAAAATCGAAACGATATTAACGCCGCTGCTACATTGGCGGCGATATTAATATTGTCAAATCGACGAATGTAAACAAAACAAATCGTCGCCGCCGCTGAATCGGCGGCGATATTGGGAAATAGCGGTGCTCACCGGCAACAGGCTCAGAGGGATTTCCCAAATCTATAAATAACTGCACGGTTTGCTATCCACACTGGTTTGGGCATCGGTGCATACGGCTTGACCTGATTCACCAAGCCAGTGCTAGTTACCCCAGAGCTAGTGTGTAGCACCGGCTATGCGTAGCACCAGCCCATGCATACTGGCCCAGAGCTAGGATGTAGCACCGGCAGCGCGTAGCACCAGCGCATGCATACGGCCCCTGAACGCAACCACCATAGATTGATATCAAACTAGACAAATCTACTAATTAGAGGTCGAGACGAGTCTAGTTTGATACCTATCTGCTGTGAGGTAAGTCTGGTAGTCTGAGTGGCAGAAATACACAATTAATCGTGTAGAACACCACCAAAATATTCTATTTCTATTTCTATTTCACCAACGCAACAAAAACTCACTTCATCACATATACACATACATCCATACTGGTCCCAAAG
This sequence comes from Branchipolynoe longqiensis, assembly GCA_030323885.1. Lineage (NCBI taxonomy): Eukaryota > Metazoa > Annelida > Polychaeta > Phyllodocida > Polynoidae > Branchipolynoe > Branchipolynoe longqiensis. Next base: position 20,935,242 of record CM059186.1, read on the forward strand.
CTTCCTGCTCGTGATCTGTAACAAGTAGGAGCACTAATTTTCTAATTTTCAAAACCAAAACACTGATCTAGATTTGATCCTACACATCCAACTGAAATACATGTGCACTTATTGTGCATTTATTTGTTGCTGCATAGAAAGGTTGGTTAGTTGTTAGAGTTGTATGTCCTCGCAAGATCTAAGGTTATATCAGGGCGGGTACCGACTTGTGACAATGCGCACTCATGATGACTTTATAGTGCTGCCACACTGGGAAATCAGGCTGCCAGCAACATGACCCGATATCCCACCAAATCACATTATCCTGACACTGAGCTAACCAATCCTTGCCCTATCCTATTAATGCTAAGCTGGGAAACGACAAGTATCAATTTTGTAAGTCATTGGTTTGCCTCGATCTGGAATTGAATTCTCAATCTCATGCAGGGGAGGACTTAGATAAAAGATTCACCCTGTACTAGTACACGGGTGAAGGACAACGTAGTGTAAATACAGGCGAAAATAGCTTTAATATAAAACAGGAACTAGAAACTGTGGTTCCAGGATCAAATGGCTACATATGTAGGCACAGAGTTGGTGAAATGGGCAAGAATGCAAAAAGACAAGATGCCGGCAATAGAACGCTGTCGATTTCACTTTTAAATCTGATTAAACTACATGTTTTATTATATTTTTCAACTCAAAGGTAGCGGGGAAATAATAAGACATATGTAAAGAATAATTGTTGCCTCTTAGATTGTGAAATTAGGCTCTCATTTCATTTCCCCTCATTTTCGACCGTTTTTATATAGGGCTGGTATTCACCCGTGTAGTGCGAGTACCGGGTGAATCCTTTATCTAGGGAGGACTGCGCTCTACCGATTCGACCACCACGTCTGTGCATAAAAGGTAATTTAACTGTTAATGTTTCTGCCGTGCTGAAGCCTATGTGGCTTTGAGAAGCCTGCCAACATTAATTTCTGCGTGTTTGTACTTCAGATATTGCCCAAGTTAGTTGTTTTAGATCAAAATTACTTCAAAATGAATCAACCTAATATATTTATCTCAGAAAATGACAAAAACTCAAATCCATTGGACTATGCAACATAATTTAACGGGACCTGATCTTGGTCACTGGGATCAATGCTCTCCAGCAGAACTTGCATGGTTTCTCTGTATATATTTATACCAGATATGTGCAAGGAAAGACATAAAGAGTGCCGCTGGGATGAAAACTGCATTCAGACATATACCCCGTCCTGATATGACCTTAGATGTTGCTATGACGTAAAACAACAACAAACAAACATCAGACATGTATATATTATGCCCTCCAGCACAGCTTAGTCTACTGCTTATGGTTCGAATACCAGTAGTGCCGTACTCTTTTCGCCTCGTTAAAGGTTGGTTGGTTGTTGGAGTTTTACATCCGGTCAACATCTAAGGTCATATCAGGACGGGTACCGACTTGTGACAGTGCATACGTATGGTGACTTTATAGTGCTGCCCCACTGGGAAATTAGGCCACCAGCACCATAACCTCATATCCCACTCAGTCACATTATCCTGACACTGAGCCAACCAGGTATTGCCCTATCCTAATAATGCCAAGCAACTCGCTAGGAAGCAACAAGTGTCAATTTTAATGTCATTGGTTTGACTCACCAGGGTTCGAATCAGAGGGTTCGAATCGCACGATCTACAAAAATGGGACGGACGCTGAACTCATTCGGCCATCCCGTCTGGTCCATGTACTGGGTGATTTTCTTTGAAATTCCCACAGTGTTCGAGATGTATGACTCCCAACTAGAAAATTCGGCAGAAACAGGAACTTTTAAGAGCATATTTATCACCCACCAGAAGATTACATCAACGTTCGAGTCAATAACAGAAGTACGTTATCTTCAGACCATGGTGAAACCCAATACCTCCCACAAGAGTATCAGTACCAGAATGTGCCCTTCCCCCATATTACCACACACTGAAAGTCCATGTCTCAAATACATACCTACCTCATACTCCCGTCACACTAGACTTCCGACCTCTTTGCGACCACTTGTGACCCCCCAAGAAATGGGTCGTCACAAAGCAGTCCTCAGTGTTCGTCGACCTCCTAGCGACCATTTTAGTCGCTTGTTTGTTTGTTGTTGTTTTACGTCCTAGCAACATCTAAGGTCATATCAGGACGGGTACCGACTTGTGACAGTGCACACTCATGGCGACTTTATAGTACTGCCCCACTGGGAAATCAGGCCGCCGGCACCATGACCCGATGTCCCACTTAGTCACATTATCCTGACACTGAGCTACCCAGTCCTTGCCCTATCCTATTAATGCTGAGCGCCAGGCTAGGAAGTGACAAGTACCAATTTTAAAGTCATTGGTTTGACTCGACCGGGAACCGAACTCCCGACTTTCCACACGCGAGGCCCACGCTCTACCGATTAGGCCACCGCGCCCGGTCATTTTAATCACAAGGAGGTTGGAGGTGTTGCACCAAAACCCTACTTGTGACCAAAATGGTCGGCAGGAAGTTGCCAACTGTTTTCCTAGGTTGGTGATCGGTCACTGACTGAGCGCCAACCACCTGCAACCACTTGGCGATTGGTCGGTGACTGATTTGCGACTGATCTGCAATCGAACGTCGACTGGTTACAAACCAGTCCCCAATCACTTGCCGACCGATCGCCAACCATATTGTTTATTTGGAAGCCCACAATATATCTATGTTTGTATACATATGTAGTGGTGCAATGTTAAAAATAAGAAAGAAAGAGGAACGCAGGTTTGGATTTATTTGTTTTTACGCACACTCTCCCCACTTCACCCTATCATGGCAGGGGTCTTAAAACTACTTCACCCTATCATGGCATGGGTCTTAAACCTACTTCACCCTATCATGGCAAGGGTCTTAAAACTACTTCACCCTATCATGACATGGGTCTTAAAACTACTTCACCCTATCATGGCAGGGATCTTAAAACTACTTCACTATATCATGGCATGGATCTTAAAACTACTTCACCCTATCATGGCAGGGTTCTTAAAACTACTTCACCCTATCATGGCAGGGGTCTTAAAACTACTTCACCCTATCATGGCAAGGGTCTTAAAACTACTTCACCCTATCATGGCAGGGATCTTAAAACTACTTCACCCCATCATGGCAGGGGTCATAAAACTACTTCACCCTATCATGGCATGGGTCTTAAAACTGCATAGTCTGATGAAGCTTTTTTTTCTTCAAATTTTTATTCCAGTTGAATAACAACTTTTTTTAGCACCGAGGTCTTCCAGCCTTAACAATTATAGTGCATATGAACTATTTATGGATGAGATGATGAGATGGTATGAACAATATAGACAATAGTAGGTTAAAATCAGGCATTACAGATATAGTGAGGATCTTATTTTGCACATGTAGACTGGAGAATAGCCATTTACTTTTAGACTATATCAGCGACTTGATGATAATACCTGTCAGGAGAGATTAAAGTGTATAGCCCGATGAAAACATAACATTTTCAAAACCAACATAATGATCTAGATTTGATTCTACATCTCTAACTTAGATGCTGGTGCGCTTATTAAACATGTGTCGTCATATATAAGGTGATTCTGAGTCAATTAATGGAACCTGTTACTGCAGAAGCCTATAGTGCTAGAGTTTTGGCAAGCTTACCAAAATTAATTTGATGCGCGACAAGGAAGGACGAGGAAGCGTGTGTGGATAAAAGGCATTTTATTCAGAAATGCCGAGATAAACATGGATAAATTAGCAGTCATCAAGCATGAGTATCAGAGATCAATATAATGTGCAATATATGAGGCATCAGCATGGAACAATGACATATATGAGGTATCAGCATGGAAATATGTAAATGTCAATAAGAGTAATGTCTAATAGTTGGGTCCGGAAGGTGGATCCGAGGAGCCCTCCACCGTATGATGGAGAGTTGGTGTATAGGGATGGTGGGTGGGGAAAAAGGAGTGGAGGAGTAGAGTGTCTGGAGGCAGGAGGGGAGTGGCCTGAGGCGGCCTCGGGGCTGGTTTTAAGGGCGGGAAGCGCGAGAGATAAGGTAATGGCCAACGGCTGGAGGAAGAGGGGGGGGGGGTCCTCCCTCGCCTCGCATCAACCGCAATGCGAGCATTACAACCGATGCGCGACAAGGAAGGACGAGGAAGCGTGTGTGGATAAAAGGCATTTTATTCAGAAATGCCGAGATAAACACGGATAAATTAGCAGTCATCAAGCATGAGTATCAGAGATCAATATAATGTGCAATATATGAGGCATCAGCATGGAACAATGACATATATGAGGTATCAGCATGTAAATGTCAATAAGAGTAATGTCTAATAGTTGGGTCCGGGAGGTGGATCCGAGGAGCCCTCCACCAAGACGGAGGAGAGGGCTCGAGGGGCCGCCGAGGGGGTGAGGCGGGGCACGTAGGCATGCACTACCTCGGAGGTCCATGTCCCCTGGGCCATGATGTCGGAGATGTCGACGCCGGCGGCATGGCAGGCCTGGGCGGCGCGTCGGCGGAGGCTGTGGAAGGTGAAGGCCTCGGCCCCCGGGACGCCTCGGGCACGAAGGGCGCCTCGAAGGAGGGCGGTGAGGGACCGCGGGTCGAGGGGGCGGCCCGAGGGCATGATGAATGCCGGGGCGTCGGAAGGCGCGGGATGCTGCAGGGCGGCAGCATTCCAGGCGGTGAGAGGGCAGAGCCCGGGCCTCAGGCAAGCGGGGATGATATCGTCTTGGAGGTCCTGACGGTGATCCGGAGGCCCCCGGGGGCCGGAAGCACGTCGCCGCGGGTGATGGTGTGGGGACCGCCCCAGCCCTCGGGACTCGGCGACAACAGGTTCGACTGTCGCAGCATGCCGAAGTACCCGAGGAGGAGGGCGGCCCGAGGGACGAGCGAGGCCGGGCCCGTCTGAGCGAGGTGGGAGATGACGAGGGTGAGGTGGTGCGGCATCAGGGGGCGCCTGGGGTGGAACATGGCCGGAGGCGCGCTCGCCTCCTCGGCAGACGTCCTTGGCGAGGGTCGAGTCGAAGGCGGCGGGGGCCCCCCCGGCGGCCTCGACCCAGGAGCGCGCTCCGGCGAGGGCGTTTTTGATGGATACAGGGGCGAGGCCGCGGGCACAGAGGGAGGCCGCATATGTGGCGACCTCGAAGTTGGAGGGGCCGAGGGGGGCGAGCCGGGCGACGGAGTATGCCACGTAGTCCTGAGCCTGGCGTCGACGGTTCCTCCAGGTCGCGGGGGCGAGGGAGGCGAGGTGGCGGCGGGCGACGCCGTCGACCTCGGCCGGGGAGAAACCTGGATCAAAGCCCGGGATTAAATGGGAAGGCGTCGTGTGAGGGGTATAGGCGGTGAAGCCCGAGGCGGGCCATGCCGGTGCGGGCCACCTCGGCCCAGGGCCCGTCGAGGTGGGCGTGGCTGAGGGCATCGGCGAAGACCAGGTCCGCCCCGGGCTTGTGCACTATGTTGAGGGTGAAGCAGCCCGTCGCCGCGAGGAGCCAGAGCTCCCGGTTACAGGTCCCGAGGGTGGGGTGGCGGACGCAGCCCGAGGTGAGGGAGGCGGAGGCCATATTGTCCGTGTTGACAATGACGGTGGCCCCCGCGACGTCATCCGGGAGGAGGGCGCGGAGGGCGACGACGAGGTTGACCGCCTCCAGCTCATGTATGTCGGGGAAGCGCGCCCGGAACTCCGAGGTGTACGCACTCAATGACGTAGGTGCGCCCCGCCGGCGCGCGGAGGAGGTGGAGCCCGTTCGAGGTGCGGCCGTAGAGGGCGAACCACCTCAGGTCCCGGAGGGCGTCGCCGTCGAGGGTGAGTGAGGAGCAGCTGAAACAGCCGCGCAGCACCCCGAGGAGGCGACTCATGAACCTCCGGGCGGAGAGGACGCAGCTGCCCATGTGGTTCAGGCGCCCGAGGAGACTGCAGATCGCGGCGAGTGATGGCGGGGCTGGTGAGGCGGGCCTCGCAGGAGAGGATGAGGTCGTCGACCTTGTCGGGGGCGATGCGTATTGTCATCGCCTCGCTGTCGAGGGCGAAGCCCAGCCAGGAGAGGCGGACAGCGGGGGGATGACATTTCCCGGGGGCCACGTCGAGCCCGAGGGCGGCGGCGAGGGCGAGGAAGGCATCAAAGGCCTGGCAGGCCCTGAGGTACGAGGCCTCGCACCCGACAAAATCGTCGACATATACGAGGATGTGGAAACCGTCGCGCCTCATGATCCAGGCGACGGCGGCGGTCAACGGGGCACAGGCCACGCCCGAGGAGCGGCAGCCGAATGGGAGGGCGAGGTCGATATATACGTTACCGTCTAGAGTAACCCCGTAGAGGGGGCAGGCGAGGGGGTCTGCGCGCAGTTGCCGGTAGGCCCGCGATATGTCGGCCGACCAGAGGTATGCGCCGGGGCCCTCTCCCATGAGGCGGCAGCCGAGGTCGGCGACTGAAGGGAGGGTGTAAGTGTGAGGTTTCCCGAGGTATTCTCGGCGGGGGATGCCGGCGTTGACACTGGCCCCGGGAGGGAAGGAAAGGTCGACGATGACCCACCTCTTACCCGGGTCGGATTTAGGGCGGGTCATCATCGGGGAGACGTGAGTCCAGGGTGTGAAGGGAGGGACGGTGAAGGGGCCCGTGAGGGCGCCGAGGGCGAGTTCTGTTTTAATGAAACTCTGTATGTGTGGGGCGTGCTCGGGGGGCTCGCGGTGGTTGGTGAAGGTTGGTCGGGGTGGGGGGGGGGGAAGAGGCGGTGAAGTTTGAGGGGAATCTGAACTTGAGGAGGTCGAGGAGGACAGGGTCGGGGTATTCGCTGAGGCGGGCACGCCAGGCGCGGATGTGGAGGCCAGAGGAAAGGGGGATGCAGGCGGCCAAAAAGTTAGGGAGGCCCGCTTCCCTGAGTGCGCCGCATGCGCGGGTGAAGGTGGGGTAGCAGGCCCAGGCCTCGCTAGAGGCGTGGGGCCAGATGGCGAGGAGGGTGGGGCGGTATTGTTGAGGAGAGGGGCTGCAGGAGGGGGCGGCGGGAAGGGTGTCTTGAATGTGGGGGTCGACTACATCGGTGATATGCTGACTGAGGTCGTCGTGGGGGGGTGGGGGGGGGGGGGCAGGGGGGGAGGAGGTGCGGTGAGGGAGGTTGAGATGGGCGGCGAAGGTGGTGGTGGTGGGGTGGGGGGAGGGGTGGGGTAGTCGGCATCGGGGGGGAGGCCGGGAAGATGGGTTAGGTAGGCTGTGTCGCCGGGGGAGTGTGTAGGGCGGCGGCGGTGTCTGCGGCGAGGTGGGCGCTGGGGGAGGGCGGCGTGGTGGGGGTAGTGGTGTTGGTTGTGGCCGCCAGCTGGCGGGCCGGGCTGGGCAGTGACCGGATGCGGGCCGGCCGCTTCGGGGGGAGCGTGGGTGGCGTGGGTGGCATGGGTGGCGTGGGTGGCCGCCGGGGCGGCAACTTCACAGGCGAGGCCTGTGGTGAGAGTGTGGTGTGTGGTGGCCGGGTGGTCGGCAGAGATGAGAGCGGTGTGGCGGTTGGGTGCAGTGTGGCAGTCTGAGGGAGGGTCTGTTCGGTCCCGGTGGGCGGTGGAGTGGTCGTGGCGGGCGGTTGGGGGGGGGGGTCTTTGAAGCCGGGTAGGGTGCGGGCTCCGCCACGGCGGGGGGGCGGGCAGTTTGGGGTTCTGCGGTCGGGGCGCGTGTCGGATCGGAAGGCGGGGAGATGTGAGGCGCCGGCGAGATAAGAGGCGGCGAGATGTGAGGAGGGTCGGTTGTGGGTGTCTGGGGGTCGGCAAGTGGGCTTGGGTGGGGCCGGCTGGGTCCCTCCGGGCCGGGCTGGAGGGGACGGCGGATTAAAAATCCGCCGCGGGGGCGAGGTCAGGGGCTCCGTGATCACGGCCTCTCTTGCTGAGGCACACGGCCTCTGAGTGTATGGTGAGGATTTTCCTCACGTTTGCGCAGTACGTGCAAGCGTGTCGATATCTCGACGCCCCCTCCCCATGTGTCTCGCCGGCGTCCGCCCGATCGCACAAGGCGGTGTCACGGATCCATGAAGGGCAGGGGGTGCCGTGGGACTCTCGGCTGAAGGGAATCCGACTGTCGGTCTGGGGGCGTGTCTGAGGTCTGGGGGGGTGTGGGGGGTCGGGCTGGGTCGGAGGGGCGGGTGGGGGCGGGCAGGGAGGTGATGGGGGTGGTGAGGGCCTCCATACGGACCATGTTAATTGCCATGGGATCCTGCCAGCCGTGGGGGAGCCTACCGTCCGCGATCCATGTGAATACCGTCTCGGAGTATCGGCGGACGGTAGCCCAGGGGTGTATGAGATTGTCCCGGTGGATGGTGAGGGCGTGGTGGCTGAGTCCGGGAAGGGAGTGGGCGGGGAAGGCGGGGTGTGCCTCCAGCATTCGGAGGGCGAGGGTGTACTCGTCCTTGCTCGCCTCCCCTCGCTTCACCGCCTTCCTCTCCGCTCCCCATTCTATTAAGTCACAGAGGAAGATGTAGTGGGGGAAATACCTTTGCGTCGACCGGCATGCTGAGTGTCGGCCGAGTCGAGTATCTCCCAGACCGCCTCGGCCGCGGTGGTGGCGGTGTGGGCCGCGGTAGTGTAGAGGGGGCGGTGCCTCCCCTGCCGCAGGGGGCGGCGGTTGAGTCGAGGGGGCACCCCTGGTGAACTTCTCGTACTGGTGGTGGATCGCCCCCGGAGCCGCCGGCAGGGGCGGCGGAGGCGGGTGTGCCCCCCCCCCCCCCACGGTGTGGGGGCGGGGCGCCGGGGCGCCTGTGCAGTGTGGGTCTGCAGAGGCGGGGCCGGAGGGAGGGCGGCAGCCGGCACGGCGTGGGCCTGCTGGGGCGTCTGCTGAGGGGGCGTGGCTCCGCGCGCGTCCCGTGCATCGATCGTGGCGAGTCTCACCGAGAGTCGCTCCAGGGCCGCCACTGTGTCGAGGAGGGTGGCCTGCATCGTCTGGCCCCATTCCGAGGGGGGGTCGCCCGATGAGGGGCCGGCGGCCCTCGGGGGCACGGGGGCCCTCGGGGGCGGCGAGCTTGCCTCTGATATCCGTTGCGCCTCCCTACGTGCGGCGCGCCTCCCTCGGCCTCGTCCGTTAGGCATGGTGTAGCATGGTGTGTGTATGCCAAAGAAAAAGGAGTGGAGGAGTAGAGTGTCTGGAGGCAGGAGGGCGAGTGGCCTGAGGCGGCCTCGGGGCTGGTTTTAAGGGCGGTAAGCACGGGAGATTAGGTAATGGCCAACGGCTGGAGGAAGAGGGGGGGGGGTCCTCCCTCGCCTCGCATCAACCGCAATGCGAGCATTACGACCAATTTAGCATGTTTCCGTTTCAAATATCTCAAAAGTTAAATTTAAAATAAAAGTTACTTCAAACTAAAATAAGGTAGATTATAATGAACAACCTAATGTTTATCTAGAAAAATGAGAGAAACTCAAAACCATCGGACTATGCAACTTCAATATAATGGGCATGACTTGCTGATACAGGTAGTCATGGATTTTGGATTATGCAAATAATGGTTGCACGACTCATTTAAATTGTCTTGGTTAATTATATGATAGTTACATTTTCAAAACCAAAACAATTATCTAGATTCGATTCTACGTATCTAACTTAGATACTGACCCGACTATTAAGCACTTGTTGCCACATAGAAAGGAATACTGAGCCAATTTAATACAACTTGTTACTTCAGAAACCTATCATGTTAGAGTTTTTGGCATGCTTGCCAAATCTAATTTTCCACATTTGTACTTCAAATATCTCAAAACCTAGCCATTTGAAATAAAAGTTACTTCAAACTAAAGTAAGGTAGATTATAACAATCAATTCAATATACAGTAAAACCTGTAAATAGACCGACCGTCGCAACGATTTTAAGTGGTCCCTTTATGGAGGTGGTCGGTTTAGGGAGTTAGAATATGGTTACAGTGGTATTGTTAAGACCCAAATAAAGCGATCGACATATGGGAGTGTTTGATCTGTGGAGGTGGTCGGTTAGAGAGATTTTACTGTACTTATCTCAGTAAAATGACAGAAACTCAAAACCATCGGACTAGGCAACTAACTAGTGGATGGGTTATAACTTATATACCAACATTGGTATTTCGGAAGAGAAGAAAACCTCTCTAACTGACCACCTCCACAGATTGACCACTCCCCTATATCAATCAGATTATTTGAGTCCCAAACGATCGCCCATATAATACCATTGTAACGATTACAAAAACTCCCTAGACTGACCACAACCATAAATGGACCATTTAAAGACGGTCCAGCGGTCGGTCGATTTAGAGAGGTTTTACCGTATTGCGGAATCAACACGCCAATCTGCTACTACTTCTGTTTCTGCTGCTCCTCCTCCTCTATAGACACTTTGAGTGTTTATGTTTACATCATACAATTGTGTTGAATGAGCTTGGGCTCATTCGAGGTCATTGCAGGGCACATTAGACAGGGAAGCCGTTGGGCCCCCCCCCCCCCACGCCCCTTCTCTCCTTCCCCCTTCGTCTCTCCCTGGCCCCCCTCCCACGTCCGCCACCCCCCGGGTAGGGCGTGGCATTGGGAGGGGGGGGGGTCTCTCTGGGAAGGGGACCACAACCAATAATACCACATGCCAATCATGCCTCGCCTCCTCATTACACAACTCCCATTCGTCAGCACCCCTGACACACCCTCTCTCAACACCCAATCACAATCCTCCAAAGCTGAGCCCCCTCAGCTTCTCACCTCACTTCGTCACTCCGCTCATCTCCACCGGACTGACCACTAACCTCCTTTTTCCCCCACCCACCCACTCCGCCGAGATTTTAAGACATTAGATTATATAATTTTAATAATAATTTAATTAATGACATTTAACCTTAAATAGATATACATGATTATTACTGTTAATAATTAAGTAACTGTTGCCAACCGCTAGTTTCTCTGTCATTATTCAACTAAACTCAATTTTTCATTTGTCTCATCTCCCCTCACCTCCCTAACATCCCTCACCACTCCGATCACCACATGACATTTTCCCTGCAGCATTCGGATGCCACACTTGAAAATGTAAAGCCCTCGGGGGCTGCCCGGAATAAAGCCATGTCCTCCAACTCATGCTTCCCTGTCGTGTGTGCTATAGACTGTAATGCCCGCACATGCGCATTGCCTGGTTGGCAGAAGAAACCAGTAAACATAGCCAACATTACTAGAATGAAGAAGCTGGATTATGGTTTTATGGCTTGTATTTATTTAGGCTTATGTATATATTTACATTTCTTCGTTTATATATTTATTTATTCTTCACACTGCTTTGTAAGCATTGGCCAGGCACACCACGTGACAACAACACAGTGAGCTCAGATTCACTGCATTCACCAATCTGTCAAAAACTACAGATCGTTTGTAAGTTTTAGCTGGGTTGTGGTTCGGGATCTATGGGCTTTATTTATTGATTCGCAATGCTTTGGAAGCAAAAGGAAAGTTTGTTTTATTTAACGATGCCTCCAGAGCACATTGATTTTTATCATCAGCTATTGGACGTCATTCTGACATATTTCTTTGGAGGAAAACCTGCTGCCACCACATAGGCTCCTCCTTCCAATAAGCAGCACGGGGTCTTTAATATGCAATTCCCCACGACAGGACAGCACACACCACAGCCTTTGATGAACCAGTTGTGGACCACTGGTTGGAATTGAAACTAGCCCAAACTGCAAATGGGTCTACTGAGTTGGATCGATCTCAGGTGGACACTCTACCGCCTGAGCTACGTCTCGCTCCCCTCTTGGGGAGTATCGGGCAGGCACACACATTGACACAAACATAAAGAGCTGAAATCTAGTGCGTTTGACAGTTATTCCCAGTTTGAAAATCATAAAAATGATTAATTCAATTGAAGTATTGCTATATTGGTTTCTAATATTCTATGCAAAACAACAATCATATGCTTTGTTTTGCCAACCAGGGCCATTTTGGGTGTGAGTCCCGTAATAGTGATGTCACTGGTCAACCTGTATATACCATAGTTACCTGCGCACGCACAACGCGCCCTCTGTCGCCGAGCCGCTCACTGGTTGGCAGTGGTGTAAGTCCTGATAGTGCGCTCCAAGCCCACCAGGGGGCGCCCTGCTGTCCTGCTGACAGAAAACTGTGGCGCAGTGGCTCGTCCGACTGTTGGTCCCTTTGCGCTTACGCCGTTACCGCTTTTTGAAAGAATCTTCTTGGTGGTCATCTCGGGCGTACATCCTCCCGAAAAGGGCCACTTGTATGTAGTCCGCGTGGTCAGTAGAGTCAGTAGCGTCGTTGTGGTCAGTAGCATTGGTGTGGTCAGTAGCATCGGTGTGGTTGCTAGAATCGGTGTGGTCAGTAGAGTCGGTGTGGTTAGTAGAGTCAGTAGCGTCGTTGTGGTCAGTAGCATTGGTGTGGTCAGTAGCATCGGTGTGGTTAGTAGCATCGGTGTGGTTGCTAGAATCGGTGTGGTCAGTAGAGTCGGTGTGGTTAGTAGAATCGGTGTGGTCAGTAGAGTCGGTGTGGTCAGTGTATTCAGTATGCTCAGCAGGTCGGTATGCTCAGTAGCGTTGGTGTGGTCAGTAGCGTCGGTGTGGTGAGCACCGACTCACCAGCCACCAGCGTGAGCACTGTCCCTGCGCAGTGAGGCCCCACCCAGCATGCACTTGGGGCTTAATGAGTCCGAAGTCCACCACTAGGGGCGTAATCGATTAACACGACACGGGTGACTCGGGTCACCCGAGTCGTCAGAATTTCAAATCGAACACTGCGAGTGGAGTCGAGAAATACACGTGCCGTGTGCAAAACGACCGGACCCCAGTAACCCTTCTTGAATGGGGTTTGCTAGGAGCGATGATGTCACATCTGTGCTGGTACCTTTAGGATAACAGCTACCAGAACAACGCCGACGTGTGTACCAGACGGGATGGCCGAATGAGTTATGCCAGGTACACACCTACCATATACGATTCACGCACTAAAACTGACTGCCCGACGCGACTCGTCACGACCAATTTCCCGACTAAAACTGACGACAGGGGGTGAACATATATACCGACTGGGGCGCGCACATATACCGTCCCGTTTCGCGACTGCGATCCACGCACCTGGTGTGTTTAGCACGAACTGCATTAGCATCAGCGCCTCCTAGCAGTTGGTGAGCAATTTGAGAGCATCAACGCAAGATGGCGCAAGATGGCGCCATGTCTGTTTCGCTACACACAACTGGTGTCTGTGGCGCAAACTATCCTGAGCGGTTGTTGAGCAGGAAAGCAAAGATGGCGCCGCGTTCAGCTGATCAAAAGAGAAAAGTTGCTGTCGGGCTTGCACTGCTTGCGATGCGTCAGATTCGACGTCGTAAGATAGGTCGGCAAGTGTGGGTTCGTCCACACATTGCTCAGCGTGACCAGCTTGGTGCATTCAACACCCTGGTGGCTGGATTACGTGCGGATGAACCACACGCGTTCACAAACTATAGCAGGATGCCGTCGGAGCAGTTTGACCAGTTGCTCAGCCTTGTAGAAGGTCGCATCGCCCGTCAGAATACAAGGTTTTGGACGTCGATCTCGGCTGCGGAGAGGCTTGCCATCACCCTACGATTCCTGGCCACAGGTTAGAATTTACTTTGTTTTATACATTCGTTTATTTCTGACTTAGTGTGTGTGGGGGGTGGGGGGGGCACACATATCTAACCGTACAATATAATTTCAGGGTGCCCCATGTCTGTTCCAGGATATAGTTGCTATGAGCTCACATTACTAAAGTCCTTATGCACACCCATCTAGGTGAATCGTTCACGAGCATATGCTACCAGTTCTGCTGACATTACCATAATCCTTATCCATGTTTCTAGGTGAATCTTCAAGAGCATAAGTTACCAGTTCCGTGTGGGGGCGACCACCATCGGCAAGATTGTCCCCGATACATGCGACGCCATCTACGAATCACTGAAGGATGACTACTTCAAGGTAACATTTGTTTTGTTAAGTTTCTTTTATTGGGTTTCACACAACTTTTGTATCGAATACTGCAAACCAACTGAAACTAAATACTTAAACAATTGTAATTGTCTCGATAACTTAATCGCCAAACGTTCCACACTTGGACATTATGATAAAATAAAATGGTTTGTTACTGTTGAACTGTCTCGTAAATTGAATACTGCAAACCAACTAAAACTAAATACTTAAACAATTGTAATTGTCTCGATAACTTAATCGCCAAACGTTCCACACTTGGACATTATACTGTCTCGTAAATTGAGGATGCTAACCATCATTTTGTGCTTGTACAATATTAGTACGAAAATTTATGTTACATTAATTTTGATATTCACTACAACTGAAAATTTAATCGCGAAACTAACTACTAGAACCGACTACAACTTTTATATTTGGAAGACTAGAACGGACTAAAACTGATAACTTAAGTGAATTTCGACTACTAAAACCAATTGAAAATATCGCGAAACGGGAAGTTTTATGCTACATTATTTTTTATACTCACTACAACTGAAAACTTAAATCACTACAACTGAAAACTTAAATCGCGAAAACTTATGTTACATTGATTTTGATATTTACTACAACTGAAAACTTAATCGCGAAACGCAAAACTAATTACGACAACCGACTAAATCTTTTATATTTGGAACACTAGAACCGACCAAAAAATAATAACATAGGTGAATTTCGAATTTTGTATACTAAAACTGATTAAAAATACAACTGTAAACGGAAAACTTATATCGATTTAAAGAATTAATTTGGAAACTCGGGATATTCATCCGAACCTAACATATTTATATACGAAAAGGAGGAACCGGGGACGGACCTATGGACGTCGGTCCCGGAGGTTCCTGTTGACTGAGCAATGTCTTCTTGTTGGGTTTTGCTCACAAGCTCGAGCATTTTCATGCTGCCACGGAAGCATGCATGCTCAATGTCGTTTTGTACGATTAGGAGTACGCGTGGATCCGTTATTTTGCGCAACTTCATCGCAATGTTCTTGCTGCAGACGGTTATTGCATCGTCCGGCTCTGCGTTGCTTTCCTGTAGGTTCTGAAGAACGAGCTCCGTCAACTCGTTCTCTCTAGTGTCGGCGTCCGCTCGCTTTCTTTTGTTTTTTTTTCCTCCATTCTTGGGTGGACTTTGGGGTGATCACCAGGTTAGATTCGACGTCTTCCTGTTCGTCTGCGATGATACTGGCACTTTGCAACGACGACATGCTTTGTGATTCCACGTCCTCGGCGTTGTTGGTCATCTCCTCACCGAGGTCCTGCATGCGTGAAGAGAGAAACAATTTTTTCATTAACAAAAATGCTGTATATTTTATCGTCTTTTTATTTTTGTTTTTACAGACCCTGTCCACCCAGGATGAGTGGAGGAAGGTCGCTGATCTGTTCATGACCCGGTGGAACTTCCCAAACTGCATGGGCGCCCTGGATGGGAAACATATACATATAAAGCCACCTGCACATTCCGGGTCATCGTTCTATAACTACAAAAACACGTTCAGCATCGTTCTCATGGCACTAGTGGACGCAGATTACCGATTCATCTACGTCGATGTGGGCTGCAATGGCCGTGTTAGTGACGGAGGAGTTTTTGCTGGGTGCACCCTACAGCAAGCACTGGAGAAGCATGCGCATTCCTTCCCACCCCCCCAACCTGTCCCCGGAGACGATCGGCCCCTGGGGCATTTCATTGTGGCAGACGATGCGTTTCCCCTGAAGGAGTACATAATGAAGCCGTTCAGCCATAGAGAAATGCGAATGGATCACCGGATCTACAACTACCGACTGTCGCGCGCCCGAAGTGTAGTCGAGAACGCCTCCGGCATTATGTCGAACCGATTCAGAGTATTTCTGACTAACATTGCCCTAGCCCCAGACAAGGTGGAGAAGATCGTGATGGCAAGTTGTGCGCTTCACAACTTCCTGCTTGAGAAGATCGGGAGCACAGCAAATATAGACTATGAGGACCCCACGACGCACTCTGTAACTCCCGGTAGCTGGAGAACTGACAGAGTGCTCAGCCAGGCGCCACTCCCCTCAGGAACAAACTCTACACAACGCGCAAAAACGCAAAGTGACTACTTGGTCGAGTATGTGAACTCACCGACCGGGTCTGTGCCGTGGCAGTCGGCCATGATTTAGATAACTTTACTCCTAATGTTAATTAAGCCGTTAGATTAGATTAAGAACTCATAATGTATTAACTATTGATAGGTATCCTTACCTCATCAGTTTCTTGGCTGCAGCTTGGCGCGGGGAGTTGGTGGTTAGTCACACTCTGTCGTTTCTGCACGTGGGGCGCAAGGAATGACAGCGCGACCTGGATCCATGTCTGCCGTGTCGTCAGTCGCTTCCCCTCAGCGCCGACGCAGGTTGTTTTCGGAACCGTGTGTATTGCGTCCGGAGGTTCGTCATCCTCTTCTGGATGGACGTCGCTGTAAAAACAAATTGTACGAGTCTTGTAATGTATATTAGCGAAACAGTTTGCATTTGTTACAAATAATAAATGGTAAAATCAGCAACATTTATTCTTTACATATGTGTTATTGATAGCCCGGTAACTGTGAGTTGGAAAATATATTATAATATCTAGTTTAATGCAATTTGAAAGTACGATCGACGGCGTTCTGCGGCCGCCATCTTGTCATGTAGCATTCTTACGGGAGCCACACTTTCGCGAATAAGTTTCGCGATTAAGTGATGCCTAATTTCACAATCTAAACATGTATTCTTTACATATGTGTTATTGATAACCCGCTAACTTTGAGTTGAAAAATATATTATAATATCTTATAATATCTAGTTTAATGCACTTTAAAAGTTCAATCGACGGCGTTCTGCGGCCGACATCTTGTCATTTTGCATTCTCACTGGGGCCACAGTTTCGCGAATAAGGTTCGCGATTATGTTTCGCCATTAAGTGACACATTATTTCACAATCTAAGGAGTTTTTATAGACTATGTTGTCATTCACCTGTGTACTACAAGAACTGGGTGAATCCTTTATCGGGAAAGTTACAAGACATGTAACCAACTTTTAGCTAGCTAGCATACGTCGTAGCCAATTTACGGCCACTGGCGCATTTCGCACCAATGTTGACAAACAAAAAACCGGCTTACCTGACTGTTCGACCTCTGGCGTTATCTCTGCCAATGCAGTGATCCTCTTTAGCCGGTTCGCATAGTCGGGACAAGATACATCGAATAGACAGGGGCGATCTCTCCACATCTCCACCATCGCAGCCTCCGCCTCACTCGTCCAGTCCGCCATTTTTGTGCGTTCTGTACGGACAACGTCACATGACCCTTTCCGGCCCTGTGATTGGCTGATCGTTAAAACCCAGACGCGACCGGTCGCCGGCTAGCACCCATATACCGTATACGATACGACTGACCGCTCACATATACTGATTCTCAAACGGCCTGATTCATTTTTCGAATCCCTTGCGATTCGAGTTTTAAGCCCTAAAACTGAGTTTTATACGCGAATCGTAAGCGTCTAGTGTGCTAGGGGGTCGCACACCTAATGACTAAAACCCAGTTTTCTGCACGAAACAGGCAGTTTTAGATCATAAACGGTAGGTGTGTCTAATCTAACAGCATTAGAGCGTCCGTCTCCCGTGCTGGTAGATCGTGAGGTCGTGGGTTCGAACCCTGGTCGAGTCAAACCAATGACCTAAAAATTGACATGTGTTGCTTCCTAGCCAGGCGTTCGGCATTATTAGGACAGGGCAAGGACTGGTGTGCTCAGTGTCAGGATAATGTGACTGAGTGGGATGCCAGGTCATGGTGATGGTGGCCTGGTATCCCAGTGGGACAGCACTATAAAGTTGCCATGAGTGTGCACTGTCACAAGTCGGTACCTGTCCTGATATGACCTTAGATGTTGCTAGGACATAAAACCACAACAAACAAACAAACTCCGTGTTGTTTTAATGCTCTATTTTTTTAATAACCCAGATTGTCAGCTTCTACAATCATAAAGTACTTTAAATCCTATTTTGCTGTACATATATCGGTTATTGAAAAACAATATTAAGTTTTAGATTAAGCCACCATTTTGTCCACCCTGAGCATATTCGTTTATTCAACCCGAGTCTGTAGGATGTGCGCATGTGCCAAAAAGTGGCTCGGGTCACCCGAGTTGATTAATCGATTACACCCTCTCTGTCAGGTACCAGTTCCACAGGTGTCCCGTGCTGGCAATGTGGCGCTGCGTAGCCGTAGGACATGCTTTGAGTACACAAGATGGCCGCCACCGCCATTGTGAGGGAGGTGTCGCCATGCTCGGAGGCGCAGTCACAACCGGGTATCAGCGGCGATCTTTTTTGTTAATAGTTGGGTATTTTTGTGTAAATGGTCGTTTTGATTCAGCGAATAAAGGTATACTCGTTGTGGGGGGGGGGGTGAAGAAAATGGGAAATATTGCGCCTAGAGCGGGAATCGAACCACATCCCTTTCATTCCGGGCCCGTTACACCACCTAGCCTCCGTGATGTCATCACCCTATTCATGCCTATCTGTACCAGCTGTAGTACCAGTGACAAAAAAAAATCCCTGAAAACCTATGGGGGATGGGAGGCATGCCCCACCCCTCCGCCCCCGGAAAACTGTTTTAAACCTATAATGAAAATGGTGCAATCTGGCACCTACTTTGAGATACTTTCCCCTTGAAATTCGAACTGTTTATGACTTCAAGACAAACAAATAAATAAAACTAAAAGGTTTTTTCGCGGACATGATTTTCCCCTTACTGATTTGGAAACTCAGTTTTCGATGAAATCAGCGATTTCACTTGGATCGTTATAATGTACGTTATGATAGCAAATGATAGT